>VRYO01002772.1:14319403-14334670 GCA_009812075.1 Sialia sialis | reverse complement strand
AAAGGTGCGGCTTATAATTGTGAAATTACTGTAAATCAAAACGAAGCCTGATCTTGTTTGTAACTAAATGCATGTTATGTCAGAGTAGCTTGCTGCATTGTATCTGCTCTGTGACAGTGTCCTGGTTCCAGCCAGCACAGGGTTAATTTTTCTGCAGTAGCCAGGAGGGGGCATGTCCAGGGCCTGGATGTTGTTCTACACCACCTCATGTCATTGCCAGGGGTGGTAGGAAGGGACTCTCTTCAGAGGAGATGGGGCTCCTTCCAGTTGATCAAAATTGGCAGATAGAGTGGTCTGGTATTTGTTTATTGTCAGGGGCTTTCTGTGTAAATATTTTCTTTTTTCTTATACATTTTATTATTAATATTGTTGCTGTTACTCCTTGTTTGCTTACCTTATGGCTGTTTCCAGTAAATTTTTCCTATTTACACCTGTAATCTTTGCCTTTTGTGGTTCCAGTTGGAGGGGGCAGGAAGGCAAAGCAGCACATGGCTTTTCTACTGGATGCATTAAGTTGGAGAGTACCATTATTTATGCCAAAAAGATAAACAGAAGTTCCATGATAATCCGTATCAGATGCTCAAAATTTACAATGAGTCCAAGAGAATGTTTTGAATTTTATTTTTTTTTTTACTAGCAGTGACTGGATAAAAAAAAAAGTAGGTGTTTGAATGCAAAAATTTGGATAAAAAGACAGAATGGAGGTCAATAGGGAAAAAAACCACCCGTGAAACAGAAAATATGACAATCATAATGGTCTGAGGTTTTAAGGCGAGGTCAGTCCTGGAGGTATCAGTCATTTAGGTATTTTCAAAGAATATCAAAAAGACAGGTCTGTAAAGACACAGCCTAGTCCAACATACATAATCCTAGCAAACACCCTGGTGTGGGGGAAAGAATGAGTAACGGTTAAACACATTGATTTCTCAAACTCCAGATTCTGAACAAGACCAAATAGAAGGAATATTAGCATTTCAGACACAATCCTTTTTATATTTTTTTTTTTGTAAATTATCTTACCTACAAAATAAATAGGAAAAATATTTTCACATTTATAATTTCATATACTGGTGACACTATGCTGCTGAATGCACACTACTTGATCTTCTAAATTGAATTAATAGGTGTTTAAAAGAGAAGTCATACTTTAATTAGGAAGTGATTAATGCGACCTTATTGCACTAGATGTCTCACAGTGCATATTTTTGGAAAAAGTAACCTTGCATTTTGTTGTGTACTGAGTCAGGAAAGTCACATCATGCTTAAGATATATCAGCAAAAAAACCCCTAATTTATTTATTTATTTTAGGAATACTTCAAGTTTGTTGGCTTTTTCCCCTCATAGCCTTTCACCATTCACTTCAGTTGAAAATAAGGATAAACAAGACATTGGGATTTTCTTCTACACATACATAACTTAGAGTCTAAATTCCATTTTTAAGAATTAAAAGATACTTTTTCAGATAATTAGAAGGTAATAAATGACTGCATTTCAGCTACTCAATGTTCTTTTCTGGGTGTCTTTCCTCTCCTACAGCACACCATACAATATGTGAAGTAATGTGATGTAGCTTATCTTGATAAAAGAGCAATGACACTGAACTTTTAATGGGCAATACAAATCATATTTCCATGGAAACTTGCTGTGAAACACATCATGTATAATAACTACTTACTGTCTGGAAGCTACTTATTTGTCAAAAGTCTTAGGGTCTTAAATGCCCACAGCCTGTGACCCTTTTAAAATACATGCAGTAAAATTTAACAAATATACATAATAAATTTAGCAAGTCTAAGTTTGTGATTTTTTTTTAACAGATCAAGAAGTTAAAAGCCTGGCTCTTCCTCACTTCCATGAAATATGACAAAGTGATTGCAAGAAAGGGAAATAAAAGCAACAGAATCCAATCAATCAGACTCCAATAAATACTCCAGGAGCTGTTGCCAGTGATCTTAAACCCATAAGAAATGATGCTTCTGTTATTGTAAGGTAGATGTTAATGTAGTTCTAGATATAGTTTGGTTTTTTACTATGTCACACATGGTGAGGGAAATGGAATGAAATGTGTGCTGGAGATGGCTAAGCACACCCCCAGAGGTTGCCTTTGGTGGGAAGTTATCACCAGATTTAAAAAAAAAAAAAAAAGAAAACAACCCAACTGGAAAAGAAACAGTCCAAACAGTCCAAAAGAGCTTTTGTGTTTGGCACACACAACATAGATTTATCAATCTTAGACAATAATAATCAAAACTCATGCTCTGAACCTTGCTTGCATCCTGATTCATGCAGTCCTTACAGCTAATGAATCTCAGCTTAAAAAAAAAAAGTTATGCACGTGATAAGTGAGTATTTCTAGAAAGCAATTTAGAATCCTATTAACATTTCTACTGACTTGATAAATCAGTCCCTCAGAAGCTCCTGTCCCACTGAAATTCATTCAGCATTTTCAGTGAGCTTCTGGTAACAGGCATCAGCATCTGAGTTAAATAGGGTCTGATGTTAAACACCAAATTCATGAACCTGAATTGCAAGTCTTTGCTAAGTGGAATAAAGACAAATACCTTTGGAATTTGAGCTGCAAGTATCCAGATATGTAAATTACTTCTGGGGGAAATCAAACAGACAAAGTTCTCCTGAAAAGGCTGCATGTGTCCATATTCACTTTTACACTAGTTTATTGCTGAGATAAATTAATAACAGTTTTCATGTTCAAATACAAGCAAAACTTGGACGTGATTTAAAAAAAAAATCTTAAATAATCAGTGAAGATTCGCAGCGTGTTGCAACACAGAGTAAAATTAGAAGTGGAGATAATAGTAAAATCCAGTGCAAAACAACTCGGGAAATGGAAAAAGAGGGATCATCAATAAGAGCAATGCAACTACATCTAACTGAAGCATGGCACAAGAAAATATTAAAATGGAAAGTCTTTTATAACCAGTGGGTCTTTAAACGAAATACTGAAGCTGAAAGGTGAAAATCTGAGGGCAGCAAGAGATCCAATTCAGAAATCGCAACTGAAAAGAGAAAACCCAGGGGCAACATTCCTTCAAACCCCGATGATCAGCCCGAGGGCAAAAGTGATTCAGACCCTTGCAGTAAATTTGAAAGGAGTGAGCTTTAGGGCAGGAATTGCTCAGGCCTTAACAATGGGCTGGGATGGAGATTTCTTCAGGACAGCCCCCAGTCAGGACATGGGACTGGAAAAGCAAGGAGTTAGCAGGGGACTATGTGCATCCTGGAGTCTCTAAAAATGAGCTTCACTGAACCTCTGTTATGTTCAGGCCATTACCAAATAGTGAATTTAAATTAATGCATGGCACTGCGCACTAAAGGAACGGAGTAAAAGAAAAAACAGGAGAAGCATCACAGATAGCCCAAGCCTCCTTCAGTGTGCAAATCCAAGCTATCAAGTTACATTAACAAAACTGACTGCTCAAAGAGCTTGCCTAATGTGCATCATGTCTCATCAAATAGCATTATAATTTTTTCAGGATATTCAAAACTCTAGACTAAAATTTACCAAAGGTGACTTTCTCTGCATGATACATGGGCTAAAACTTCTTTTGCTTTATTTTTTCCTACTAGTATCACTATGTGGTGATCTATGCTCATAAATTTAAAGGAAATAAAATATCAACCAGTAAAATGGAAAAGAGTTTTGTAAAGGCGTAGTTTTCAAAGGGAAAAATTCTTAAAAATCTTTGCAAGTGTTCTGCCATTTGAAAAAATTGACTCTATGCATGAAGACTTTCAGGATCATACACTAACTGCCTAAGTTAGATATCCTGGTAAATGAAAGGGATATGTTTCTTTCCCATCAAAAATCCTGATCTCCTAAATCAGGATCCCAAAATTCATTCATAAGGCAGTTGAGTGAAAGAAGCACCCCAGAGGTCTCCTGGGGGCAGCTCAGAACCCCAATAGTGGGCAGCCTCTCTGAAGATAGTTTAAGAAAGGAGATTTTAGAGATGTTCTCCCTGGAATTCATCTGTGTTCAGCCAAGTAGCATCTAATGTCATAAACACCCACTGGTAGCTACTGAGAACCAAAGCATAAGCTCTGGAATAACCCTAAAAAACTGGAAAATTAGCATCTCTTTAAATGCATAACTTTCAGTGTATATATCCTTCCATGACATACTGACTCAGGTTTCAATTTCTTTGGTGCCTTCTCTCTTTCCTTTCCAAAGACGTCCCCTCAGTTAAAAACATGCCCACTTTTCAGAGACCAATTGCAAGTTTTTTAGCTATACAAGGGTATGTCATAGTATTTCAACCCTTTTAAACATATGCTGAATATGCTATTTCTTCATAGGAAGCAGTAAGCTTTCAAACCTTTATCTTCATTCTCATTATCCTCAAACTATTTCAGGTTTTAATTTAGAAATGGAACGACTTTTAGATTCTTCCCATGACCACAGACTCTTTCGTCCTTTAATGAGGTAGCAGTTGATGCCTTTTAATGGGAATGTCTGACTGTTCTGCTTCACAGCAATTCTTATATATTCAAGAATTATGGAAGTAATCACGTCCTGTAGAAATATATCCCACTACAGCAAGTGATATGGTTCTCAGATTTCCAATTTACATGTTTTAAATTAATAGCTGTTTACTCTGCTGTACAATAAAAAAGGTAGTTATCATTGGAGCTAATTCATTACATAGCACTTTATTTCTGAGATTCACAGACTTTCCATGTACAGGACACAAAGTAAGCAATTACAATAAGCATATATCTGCTGAGATATAAGGTAGCATTTAGATTACCTGAGCCACTTTCTGCGAAGACTCATCACCATGCTACTTAGAAGACTTTAAAGAATGCATTTGCTATCTGAAATTGATGAGGAAAAAGGCAATATAGGAGAAACTGAGGACGAGAGCTTTAAGTACCAGCAGTCTAATCTTTAATTTCCTACTGGTTTAATTTTTACCATTTGTTCATCACTGCCTTCAGCATTTAATGGAAAATAAGACAATGATATTGCCCGCTCTGTAACATAGCAATCAATAAATATCCTTTAACATACATTTAATCAATGCTACTTCTTAGTGCAGGAAAAAATTGAGTATCTTTATTTTTCAGAAAAGTTAAAATCTGTGTTTTGTTCTTTGGAGTCTTACCACATTGGTTGTAAGCAGAATAGGAAATACAAACAACCTACCAGACAAAGGAAATCCTTCTAGGAAGGGAACCATCATTTACTCAGTGTTTTTTCAGGCTTGTAGTGTTTTCTGTGATTTAAACAAAGAGGGATAGTGCGGAATGTTCAGAAACACTGGGCTAAACATTTGAAATAGAAAAAAATTTCCAGCTGAAGATGGCTACGATTGTCTAGGATGTACAGAGTACTTTAAACAGCAAAACCTAAATATAGGCAAAAAAAGAGGCGCTCTTCAAATGTTTCTTGCATTGTTGTTCGTTTTTATCAACATTTGCCATGATGAAATATGCAGAAATACTACAGCTAGACTATAGGAAAAGGTATTAGATCTTTCAAAGGGAAACTACTAGTATTGAATGATTGGTAGCATTCATTTGATCCATCTGTATGTATAAAGTTGCAATGCTGACAGAGAAGCACAAGTGGAAAACACTGCACACAGGTGAAGACGTCTGAATTACAAATCTCTCATAATTCTTCAAAGTTGTTGGTAGTGTTCACCTTTATAGTATTTATATTTATAGCATTTGGGTCCTTAGTTGAAGTCAGTGTGGTTTTGTTGCACAGTTTGTAATGGAGAAGAGTTTAATATAGTTAGAAGGATTTTCCATAATTTACATGTATTTTCATACAGATTTCTTTAACTGCTTCTCTCAGTTGCTACTCTAAATTTGAATTAACCTACAGAATTCCTAGAGATTTTAAAAAAATAGTGATTAATTAATTCCTGAGTTTATGTTATTTCTCTCTTTTAGAATTCCGTATTGCTGAACCCTCAGAAATATTTATCGATTAAGATAAGTTTTGTTATATATTTTAAGCATGATTATTTTGATGCTTTTGATGTAAGTTAAGTGATCATCTTTCCTCCTCTTCTTAAATACAAATAATGAATGTGCTATATAAATGGAACAGTCTGAAAGATAAATTGTACTGCAGTCTTAAATCTCTCAGTAACTAAAAAGGCACTGGTACATTATGCACATATTGAAAATAGCTGATTATTATTTAACAAAGGGAAAGGTGTTTCTGAGCATGAGCAACTTTGTGTTCACTCATTAAAGAAGTTGATCTACTAAAAGACTTGAAATCTTTAGTATTGCTGTTTGAGAAATGTGATGCTTACTTTTTTAGTCAACAAAGCAAAATAGTAAAATTCAAAACCTTTTATTTAATGCAAAAAATTTGAATATGCAATAACTCATATCTCAGTTCAAAACCTGAGAAAATGTAATTGAAATTGTGATTTACTGAGGTATTTGAAGAAATAAGAGGTGTTATAAAGTTGCAAAAAATAATGTCTGATGGTCAACACCATGCAAGATTCAACATTAGTTAAAGACTTACTTCAGCTGGTGGATCAGACACTGAATTAGGATTTTGTCCAAATATCAGAGCCACAGTCCTGATTCTGAAATCCGAATCTAGCTAATAGATCTGAATATATATGACTGAAATAGAAATGATACATATAGAACTCATTGCAGCATCTGGTCCCACTTGTAGTTTAGGTCATATTCGGTTCAATCTCTGAACCAGTATAAACAGTATGACATCTTAGGAAGTACAAGCTGTAGCTGTGCATTGCCTGTAAAATGCTTTGGGCAAAACGAAAAAGGTTATTCTGGAAATTACTTTACATGCATGATTTTATTATGCTACTGAATTATAGATAGGGCAGTTCATTCCTGTGTCATTCATGAGCCTGTCGTAAGCAAAAATAAGGAGTAGGTTTTTACATGTATATGGAAACTATATCACTATGCATTTATGCATGTAAATACACACAATTCAAACGTGTACAGAACTTCTTCCTAAAAGCACCTATTAAAAATCTAAATCTCAAATTTTAAATACAATGCTGATGTCATTCTGCTCCATATGACAAGTAAATTGAGAAACAACATCTGCTATTTGAGTATTTAAAGGTGATTATTTCATTTTCCTAAACATTTTAATTTACTTTTAAGTAATACATCACTGGGTTAATGAAAACTAAAAATTTTTTTAAGGTTAAAAAAAAAGTTTTCACTTCATTTATTAAGACATTAAATCTTTCATTTGCCTTTTGTTTGCTTGCAGGGATATATTCTCTGCAAATATCTCTGAACATATGAAATTTCTGTTAGGAAGATTTACACTGTTGAAGTAATCACTCAAAAATGTAAAATACAGAATCAAATACAACAGGAGAGGGAAAAAAATCACGTTTTCATTTCTAATAGTGATTTCTACACTTTAGAGTCAACACAGAAATAAATGTAATAAAATTTCCAAAGAAATACAGTGAAGAATATGCTGAAAAAGGTTTACCACCTTTAACAGGAACATTCTCTTATTTTGTAAAACACTTTTTACTGCTTTCGAGAAAATTGATCTGTAAACAAAACACTGCACTGCCTTGACAAACAAAGCAACACTCAACATGAATCCAGGAATAGAAAGCAGTGTCACTGCCAATTTTGAAAACATGGCACATGCTAATATTTTGAATTAAAGTCTAATTAACACATTGGGAGTGCTTCTACGAGTTCAGTGAACCCATGGTGTCCATCTTAGTGTACACCTCACTAGGCTTGTCAGAGAAAGCAGGCAACGTGACTCTATCTGCAGTTAAACATCACCAACTCAGGACCAGTAATAGAAACATTCCTCTCCAGTTGTGGTCAGTGAGGATTTTAAAGATGGATAACTATCACATCCGTTTTACAGACAGTGAGGCTAAGGCTCAGAGGCTTTACAATTCCCACAGCAACTGCCTTGTAGGCTCTATCTCTCCTTGGTCAGTGTAGAGTGTTCCATCTTTCCATGCTACAGCATTTCTGCTATAACCTTGGAAAACTAAAAAAACAAACAAAAAAATTATAATAATAATAATAAAAAAAATCTCTATTTGAGAATACAAGGAATGGCCACAGAATTCCTAGAAAGTATTTGTCCTGACCATAGAGCAAAGCATTTCATGTATTTTTCTTTGTCAGCAAAACCTCCTTGGATACAAGGATAAATAGTGAGAAAGACCTGTGCAATTACTTTCCACAGATCATAGAGTCATAGAATTGATTAGGTTGGAAAAGACCCTAAGGTCCTTAAGTCCAACCATTATCTCAGCATTGCCAAGTCCATCACTAAATAATGTTCCAAAGAACCACATCCACAAGTCTTTAACCTCCAGGGATGATCATTCTACCACTTACCTGGACAGCCTGTTTCAGGGCATGATAATCCTTTTAGGGGAGAAAATTTTCCTAATATCCAATCTAAATATGCCCGGTGCCACTTTTTACTCTTGTCCTACCATTTGCTACCTGGGAGAAGAGAGAAACCTCACCTGCGTACACCTTCCTTCAGGCAGTTGTAGAGACAGGGAGCCCCTGAGCCTCCTTTTCTCCAGGCTGAACACTCCCAGCTCCCCCAGCTGCTCCTCACAGCACTTGTGCCCCAGACCCTTCCCCAGCTCCATTTCCCTTCTCTGGACACGCTCCAGCCCCTCAATGTCTTTCTGCAGTGAGGAGCCCAGAACTGAGCACAGGATTGGAGCTGTGGCCTCAGCAGTGCCCAGCACAGGGGGACGGTCACTGCCCTGCTCCTGCTGGCCACACCACTGCTGATCCAGGCCAGGATGCCACTGGCCTTCTTGGTCACCTGGACACACCCTGGATCATGTTCAGCTGCTGTTTGCCAACACCCCCAGGTCCTTTTTCACTCAACATTTTTCCAGCCACTGCCCCCAGCCTGTAGCACTGCAGGGAATTGCTGTGACCCAGGTGCAGGACCCAGCACTTAACCTTGATGAATCTCATACAGCTGGCTTTGGTCCATTAGTCCAGCCTGTCTAGATCCCTTGGTAGAAACTTCCTGCCTTCCAGAAGATCAACACTTCCACCCAGCTTGGTGTCATCTGAAAACTGAGGGTGCACTTGATGTCCCCATTTGAGTTTTTGATCAAGACATTAAAAAGGGTCAGCTCCAATGCAGAGCCCTGGGAAACACCAGCTGTGACTGGCCTCCCGCTGGATGTGACTCCAGTCACTCTAAGCCTGGCTGTCCAGCCAGTACCCAACAAATGGTACTCCTGTCCAAGCCATGCACAACCCATTTCCCTAGAAAAGCACTGTGGGAAATGGTGACACAGGCTTTATAAAGTCCACGTAGACAATAACCAGTGCCTTCCCTTCATCTACCAAGCAGGTCACTTTGTCATAGAAGGAGATCAGGTTGGTCAGGCAGGATGTGCCTTTCATAAACCTATGCTGGCTGGGCCTCATCCCCTGGCTGTCCTGCATGTTCTGTGTGATGGCATTCAAGATGATCTGCTCTATGTCATTCCTCAGAACTAGGGTCAGACTGACAGGGCTGTAGTTCCCCAAATCCTTCTTCTGCTGTTCTTATAGATGGGCGTCATACTGGCTAGTGTCCACTCGCCTGGGATCTCTCCAGCTAGCCAGGGTTGCTGAGAAATTACCTGCTATGCAAATATAAATTCCACTCCTAATTAATTAATAACTACCAGAAAGAATGAGATATTTCTGAAAGTAGGATCGAATAAGTGGCTTGATGGAGACAGCTGCAAAGTAAATACAGATACTGGGAGTTTCTAGGTGTGTATGAAGTTTTCAAGGGAAGAACAAACAGAAAGGAGATGAAAACAGCACATCTAGAATGGGCTGCATTCCTTTGAAAGTTACAATAGGTGATGTACTGAAATATCAAAACTGACATAGTAATTGCCTACATTTGGGTAAGTAAGTAAATATTTCCCTGATCCTCCCCAGTGTAATTGACCATTAGCTTTCCTCCAGTATCTTTTCTGCCTGTACTTTTAGAAATAAAATTTAGAGGAAGGACACATGCTGGAACATAACATCCCCTCTCATGCTGTAGGTCAAATAAAATACTGTAGTAAAAATGTAATAAATTAAGTTAGATTTTCAGAAGTGTATTATTTTATGCTGTGTCAGCTAAAGCTCTTTAAAACACAAAGCCGAAAGACAGCATCTGCCACTGAAGGAAGACAAAGCCTTTCTGAAAGCCACTTGTATTTGGTGTCTGAAATTCAGTTTTGGAGCTTAGGTCTGTGTTCTCACCAAATACCCTTAAATTTTTCAGATTTTTTTTAATAAAGTAATCCCCATTCAATAAAAAATAAACATGCTTCACATTTCCTGCAACAATTTGTATAATTTATCTTAATGTTACCATATGATTTATAACAAATGTATATTATTACTTTGTTTGCTGTCCTTTTCTCCTTGCAACATAATTGTGCAAAACGTGGTGCTACGTCCCATGGTCTGTCTGGAGGTTTTGTGATGTCCATGCTGAAGCTAAATCTTTGAAACCACCTACCTAAGACAAGGGCATATGCAAACAAGCCTTCTGTCACTCCTCAGGCCTCTTGCCTTTTCCCACAGCTCTCTGACAGCATCATTATTAGAGAATCACCAGTCACTTCCCCGCCCAGTCCAAGTTCTTCCTTCCCTCCCACCCCAACATTTCACTACGCTTGCGCACATTAACTAAGAAGGCATTTAACCTTGATTCGAGGGTAGGGCTGTTGTAATTTTCTCTTCTTCTTCACTGAAACATAATATCAGTCTTTTCTGAGCAAAAGTACAAGAAGAATGTTCTTACACTGCTGCAAAGAATGACTAAATCTCCCAAATTAAATAGTATTACTTAGTGAATAACCCAAATAGTGTACCCCACATTTAGAGTCATTTATTGCTGTTACTTCTGTTGAGCATCTTTTCCTTAATCCAAAACTGCAAGTCTATTTGCTGTCCAATTCATTTATTGTGCAATCAGTGGATAGTGAATGTATGCAGCATCTCATAAAAATAATGTAGTGTCCAGCAAGATGCGATGTTTTTGCCAATCCAACTCCTGGCAGTGTTTCCATAGATTTACAGGATCTTTTTTTTAGCTTTCAGAAATGGAAGAGAGAATGCTAAAGTACAGAGTTTGCAAATTAAATGGAAAAACCTAAGGAACACTCATCTTCCCCTGAAAAATTCTTGTGTGTAAGGAAATGAAAATTTGCATGCATTTGTATTCAAAGGAAATGACTGGGCAGAGGATAATATGCCTCCATGAATTTTAAAGCTTTCAGACACTTCAGACACAAACATTTCTAACTATTTTTAATAAAATTTCTTTGTAGATAATGCACTGTGTTTGACTCTTACTAGAACACCTGCTTCATAAAACTTGTGACATTAGAAAAATAATTAAAATATATTAAATTCATAATACTCCATCGTTCTGTGTAATGCAGCATTTAGTGCTAAAGAGCAGCTATTGTATGACACTTCCAGTGAATGGAGCCAGAATGTCTGGTCATTAGATGATAACAGCAATATTTTACGTAGTAAGCAGATGTCAAATGAATTCATCAATACAAATAAAAATCTGCTTAACAGGATCTAAACTCCATCTTTTAAAGCATCAGTAATTTAATTATGCTTTCCATACACAAATTACAAACATATATTTTTTACTGGAAATGACTTTTGGTTTGGAATGCTAAAACAATAAAACAAGGAAGGGAGGAAAATAAACATTCAGGAAAGCATGCAAAGGCTTTCTAGAAGGAGGAAGCACAGTTCATCTTTAATTTGGGATGAGTTGTAGAACCCTTCCATAACACATTTGCCACCATCTTCTGGACCACCAGTACAGAGACAATGACACTGCTACAGTGACACCCAGTAGAAGAACACATACAACACGTTTCCCTGTTGATAGTTCTCTTAAATGAAAATGTTGGATGGTATAGTATAGTATATATTTATAACTGAAGGAACATAAAGTAATTAGATTACTCTGTTGCCTTTTCCATGTTGTTGTTTTTTTGGCTCTCATCCTTCCTTTTTAAATTATGCCTTTCCAGGAATTAAAATAGAATGAAAGCTCATGTGCTTGTTTGAATCTGCATACCATTCCAGATGTTCTGCGTTATCTTTGGCCTTCAGTAACAATTAGGCAAAACATAGCATCTAATTGGGAGGTCCACTTTTCTAAGAAGAGTAGGGTCCTGGATTGTGCAACATAGAATTCAACCACAGAATTCACCAGAATTCTGATCACACTGTCTGAAATTCCATACACAATTCCATAGTACTTCTGTCATAAAAGATGCCATCCAATCCTTTTGTTTTCTAGTGGTTCTCCTGAAATGTATTCCAATTTGTTTAGGTTTTTGACTATGGCGACGGGTTTCCTCAGCATTCTTCCTGGTGCAGAATCCTACAAAAGTATTCAATAAAACAAACAAAATTGCTATCTCTGTATAAATTAAATTATCTACCCATCATTGATGTATTTCCTCTGTATTCTCCTACAAATATCCTTTTTTTTTTTTTTATGTTCTTTGAGGTGAATTGTTCTCCTTGAGAAAAAATATCTATATAGTGACCAGTTTTGCCTTACCCTTTGACTCTCCAATATGCTCAATGTGACTAGTCAGAAATTTTCCCAGATAAAATTAAACGGATATTTTCCCCCTTTTTTTCCCCCTCTCTGCCCTCTGGACTCACCTTGCTATAATAATATGCTGGCCTACTTCTTTCTGTTTAACATATTTTTAATAGTTTCATCATAGTCATATAATTCTTGATATCAAGCCTATCATTAAGGTAACAAAATTATCTTTGGATCTTTTGTAATTATACTTGTTCTGACTTTTTCTTGTCTACCACTCTTCAGACAATTTAAATATCACCCGCATGATCCAGTTTATCATTTACATTTGTTTGAGTCTGTACCAGATTATCAACAGTAGTTCCTTCCACCTTTACCATTCTGTGGTATGTAAGATCACATACACTTCATTAGTTTGAGCTTCCTTGGTATAGTGAGAGTTTACTGTAAAAGTCTGAACAAATTTCCCATTGTGTAAGGGGGATAGACTGTAAAAGGGGATGCTTCTAGCTGCAGTTTTCCAGTTGTGAGTGTGCTACCTACAATCACACTTTACAATACATTGTAGGCAGGTTGGCTAGGGATGAGATGATGTGCAAGAAGCCAATTTTTTGGAGGTATGAACTGCAGCTCACATCTTTCCTTATTAGTTCCAAAGTGTATGAAACAGGAATTGGAGATAAACTAAATAAAACTTTGTGAGACCATAGAACTTAATGTTCGTGTTGGAGTGCTTGGATCTACTGCTGGCTGTTTCAGTCTTTTCTATTTAGCAGATACATTTCTGGCAGCGGAACTGAGGACTCTCAGTGATTCAATTTTTAGGAGCAGTGAAACTTCCTCCAACACTGAGCTGGAAGCTTCTTCTGTCTCCATTCAGCAACCACTACCTAATTCCTTCCTGCACAATCAGAGACCACTAACCATGCTATGGCAACGTACCTGTGTGTTTGCCCCTTCCCTGGCTCCTCACAAAACCCATGGCTCAAACTTGGGAAATGGCTCAAAGTACAGATAGTCCAGTAATGAAATTTATCCTCTTTCATTCCAACAGAAGGAGTGTTTGCCTAGGTTACAATGTAAAGATGTGCCCAAAGGTATGTATTCAATCACCATCTCCATGAACTGTTGAAAACAGGAGGGGCGGTGTTTTCCTTGTCTCCTCCCCCGGATTATCTCCTGTTAATGGGCCATCAATGCCCTGCCCCATGAGTCATAGATAACTTCCTCTGGGAGACATTCCTATTTAATGGGCCATCAAGGACCCACCTAATGACTGATAAAATGACATCATCCTGCTGTGAGATGCTCTGCCCAGGGGGAGGAGCCAATCATTCCCACCTGGATATAATCTGAGGCCTGGGAGACAGCAGGCAGCTCTCTTACCCACTGGTTTCTAGAAGACAGGAGCTACTGGATCTTTCTACAGGATCGCCACTTCAGCAAGACCACTTCATCTGGACTGCTGCCAGCACCCTAACTAGAAATGTGTCAGGCTGTATCCTGACTCTGTCAGTGCTTTTGTTTTGGTACTACTGCATGTATTTTACTATTTTTTCTATTAAACTGTATTTCTCACTGGTTTTGCTTTCAAACTAGAACAGTGCTGTAATTTATTTAAAATACATAACTGTCTAAAGAACAGATTCAGTGACATGCACTGGGTCCAAACTGTGATGGCCTCAGCAGGATATAGGTCTTGTCCTGGTCATCTTTGTTTGCCTCTGGTCAACCTCTAGGCATCTGCATGCTGAACAAACAGATTTTAATTGGCTTCCTTCTGGTGTCTAACCCTTACTCACTGTATTCTACAGTGAGTGTCAGTGATAGAAAAGGTTTCAAGATTCTATTCTGGTAGCCCAAGGTGCTGATAATGATATATGATACCTAAAATAACCTTACTAATTAGCCTATTCTTTCATAGGTTCACATGCCAGTGTAGATAACATAGAGAGTGTTAGGAAAAATAATAAAATAAAAAGAGGCTTCATGTGCTTATTTGTCATACTGATAGCCTGGACTTTCTCTGCCGCAATTATCCTCCAAATTTTTGAATTGATTTTTAATTTTCACCTAGGGAATTAATAAAAAACTAGTAATTTCACAATTACAGTAATTTCACGAATATAAGCCGCACCTTTTTCACTGAAGAATCCAGCCTACCCCAGTAGTGCGGCTTATATTCAGGTGTGGCTTATCTGTGGACAAATCCCAGTGAAATGCCAACCCGGAAGTGAGAGCCGGCCAGGGAGAGAGCTGCCGCGGAGCCGCTGCCAGGTGGGCGGTGAGCTGGAGCCACTGACGAGCAGGGGGCGGGCCACCGCTGGATTGGCAAGGCCAGCCACCGAGGCATGAGTGAACTAGCCACCTTTACCCCCTCCACTGCTGCGAGCGAGGCGGGGCTCCCACGCTCCCTCCGGCAGAGCGAGCGAAGCGGGGCTCGCTCACCCCTCTTCTGCCGCGAGCGGGGACCCTCTGCAGCCTCTGCCGCCATGAGGGGCCGCTGCCTTTGCTGTCGCAGCGGCGTGCTGGCTCCCCCCCCCACACTAGGCGCTGCCGCCTTTGCTGTCGCGGTGCGCAGGCTCCCCTGCCCCCCAGGTGCCGCCGTCTTCACTGTCGCAGTGGTGTGCGGGCTCCCTCCTCCCCCGGGCACCACCACCTTCGCACTGGCGAGTGC
>VRYO01002772.1:14301468-14316004 GCA_009812075.1 Sialia sialis | reverse complement strand
GGATTTGTGAATTTCCCCATGCTGCTAGTAAACTAGACAAGCTTAATGGTGCAGTAAAAACATATTAATCAAAAAATCAAGTAATATTTTTAGATACTGGTAGCAGAGGTTGCAAATAAGACAGACTCAATCCTAGTTGAGACTGAATGCTTGAAAACTGATTGTTTTCTAGCTGGTAACTCTCCCTTGCTGAGGACAGTCAAGTGTCATAAATCACAGGGGACAATCACAATTCAAAATCTTTTGAATTTTACTTGCAATTCTGAAAAAAAATCCAACACTGCCTTTCCCTGTGCACTCATGCATACATCCATTTGAAATAATGTCTTGGGATGCAGAGACATTGGGCTTGGCAGTCTTAGGTAATTAAAGATCCCTTTACCTTCTCCTTGGTTCACACCTCATCTAGTACAGGCTCTGCAAACTACCCAAAAATTGTAAACTGCTACTCCAAAAGTATCTCCTGTGAAGAGCTGTTACTTTTTTTTTCTTAGTCAGCCATAAACATTAAATATCATACAATAAATCTGCTTATTCTGAAAGCTCATGGATTTTATTACCTTGGCAACAAAGTGATCTGTTCTAACTGCTTTTTGCTGCCAGTTTTGGAGTTTCTGTGTCAAAGAAAAAGCCATGAAGAGAGAATGAACAGTTAACTAACTCCTTCCCTTATGCTTGCATCATCAGTTTCTACAGATGGGAGAATAGATACAGTGTGAAAAGAGGTCCTCAGTTGCTCAGAATCAGTTGTAGTTAATAGATGAACTGGATTAAAAATAGATTTTTCAGTTTTATGACAATCACCAGCAAAATCTCAGCCAGGAATGGAATTTTACTTTCAATATATCAAAAGAACATTTTTAATCTGGAAAAGAAATACGATGTTGAAAGAAAGAAAATATTTGAACAAAATAAAGAGTTCATTTTTTCACATCCATCTCTGGATTTTCATTAACAAATAAGCACCAAAATGTGGTCATCAAAGATTCTTACAAATGAATAATTTAAAAA
The DNA here is from genome assembly GCA_009812075.1 of Sialia sialis. Taxonomy (NCBI): domain Eukaryota; kingdom Metazoa; phylum Chordata; class Aves; order Passeriformes; family Turdidae; genus Sialia; species Sialia sialis. The sequence continues at coordinate 14,314,993 of VRYO01002772.1, read as the reverse complement.
ATATTATCATTTCATATGGAAGCTCCTGTAAGTCTCCCTTTTTCTTAAATGACTGTGAAAATTTGTTGATTGTTTCCAAAGGGGGGAAGAATAGTGACACTGATTCAGACATCTAATGCTTCAGAGCTCTTGTATCGGTGTCACTGAGAGATGAAAATCTCCCATCTCAGCATGAGGATGAGATGGAGGCAGTTTACCATGGAGGCTGTATCCAAACCTCCTGCCAATCCAGAGAACATTTCCATGAAACTTCTACTCAAATGGAAAGTGACTTGCAGCACCATTTCTACTATATTGAAGGCAGCATACACTACTGAAAAATACAACCAGAGCTTGATCTTTCTCTAGAAAGTAACCATACACAAATGGTACAACAGGGAGTCATATTAAACGTTGTGCAGTGTTTTTTTAACCAAACACAACAGGTAAGCAAATATTTTTGTGTTTTTTCTGTTCATCCTGCAAAACCAGTGTGAAATACGAAAAACAGAAAAACAGTTAAGGTTCTTTCTAAGTGTGATCATGATCAACAAAGCTATTTGGAGGGAAAACTCTTGTGATTTACAGCTCAGAAGCCTCATCATAGGCTGCAGTAATAGAGCTAATTTATCAAAGTGGACACAGTTAGAATCTTGCAGATATTCTTTTGAGTTTTCACCAGCCAGAAAATAATATTCCTAGCCTCACATGGTACCAGTTGCATCTTTATCTAGCCTCCTGAAAAAATCTAATGGAGACCGGTTTTTCTGAATATTTTATGTCATTGAAAGGAAACGACATTTGACTGAATCAAAGAATTGTTTAAAATTTTTATGATGTGTTTATCAGACATTTAATGTTTCTGTGATTTTTATAATAAGAAAGATAAAACCTGACAGAAATTATATATTGGGGTTTACAAGACATAATTTACAAAAATAAAGATATTTTTAAGATTATGGAGCATGTTTTTGTATGTTTCTGATAAAAGTACAAAATGGCTATAATTCAAAAGTACTATTCCATGCCATGAAGTAATGATTAAGTAATTAACATTCTTTTCTTCAAGGTACTTGTTCAGGACTACACTTAAGATTGCGTCACTGAAATGCAGTCAAGGTTTATTAAGTGTAGGCTTAGTTTAAGGTTGTGTATGAAGTTTTTCAGAATATGTGCATGTTTCCCTGGGTCAAAGCTGCAATCACTACTGGTTTCAGCTCAACAGATAAGCTCTGACTGCTTTCATGGCAGGGTCTGGGTCTCCTCTTCCCCAGACCATCAATATTTAGAAGAAAAAGACAACACATTTCACTAAGAGAGACTTCTTTTTATTTAATTTTTCTTGCCCTGAATATACAGAGGAGTGAATCATTACCTGAGACTTAAATGTGCATGAGACACTTGTCTCCTGTAGGACCTCAAATAGAGATCTAACTAATCAGTCATTGAGCTGTGTAAGGCACCTTTCTATCCTCTCCCCCTCTGCTCTGATTTTTTTAGCATTCCTTTTCTGACAGCTCTTACCATTTCATACCTTCATTTTCAACATTCATTTTAACACACCATTTCTTGCAGCCCTTGCTGGTTTGAAGTAGTTACAGGAACCTACCTTTTCCCACAGCTCAGCTTTCTTGCTTGAATTATCAGGCTAATCTGGCACTTCTCAAGAATTGATTGGTCACTCAGATCAAAATGTTAAATATTTAAAGTGGCACCACACCATTCATAAAGTGAAACCTAAAGTGTTTGTTTACTCTCTGCTAATTATTTTAGTTCAAGCAGTCAGACTCAACCGTCTACATTATTAATTAAACCTGTAAAAATGAGCTAAGGACAGGAAATGTTCTTCTTGCTGGTAGCAGTGCTAAAATTAAGCAGCAGCTCTTGTTAGCTTTAAGAGGAAAATCTTTCTCTCCAAAACTGCAGCAATACAAAGCTAAATGAATCCTATCAGTTCATATTTCTAAGTGATTTGGAGAAAATATTAGTGATCGTGAAATCTCAGAGTTAACCATTTTCAGCACGTAAAAGTAATGTCACTAACTTGCTGGTGGTTTCTGGCTACCTTTGGTCTGAAGTTACAAAGATTCATGTTCTCTAAAGTAGCATGTTTTAAAATGGAAGAGTTTGAAGGTTTTCTTAAAGGGAAATGGATTGAACAGACTGAAAATAGAAATACATGGAATACATTTTATAGAAATATAAAATGTTACCCAAAGGCCATACAAGAGCAATATATAATATTCCACATGCAACTTCTATGAGTGATCTATTTCTTTACAACTATTTTTTGCTATAGGAACATCATCATTGGGTTTTGTGATGAGGAACACTGTAATGTGATGGAAACCACAATAAAAATTCACATTCATGCTGAAAAGAATTGTGTGAAAACACAATTAGAGTTATGTGTTTTTATATAAATTTTGATAGTTTCATTGCACTACCTGAAGCAACACAAAATTCCTCAGCTAGTATTTTCCATCATGACCTGAAACTCCATTCCATTCTGTCAAAAGTTTCCCACAGTGGTTGAGCGTTGATTTGCAGTTTAGGGCTAGAAACACTCAAATTTCTCATTTTTGTTCGATACAGGGGGCAGATCCAAAGGGAATGGAAGAGTCTAGTTATAGTTTGAAAAGAGGTGGGATAGATACCAGCACACAGGCCTGTGAACTGCAACTTTTGAGTGTTGCAGAATATAAAGCTTACTAGTCTGCTGTGTCTCCACAGGACTCTGGAGCCTAATTATAGAGCTGTATGAAAAAGTTCTGCTCGTCAGCAGAATCGGTAGGAGAGGAAAAAAAAATCATATTTTTGCACATTCATAGAAGAATAAAATATTTAGGCAGAAAATCATCATTGCTGCAGATGGACAATTACAGAACAAAAATGGGTAATTTTTGTGCAGTTCTGCTTGTCACTAGCATAGCCAGAACACATTTGGTAACAGATTTGAAATCCGACCTAGAATTCCTCAGTCATTGCCAGTGGCAAAATGTGCTTCATAGAGTAGCAGTGGTTGAGGACTGCAGGAAAATTCAAGGTAGGAAAGCAGTCCTAAAATGAGCAGTCAGGATTCCACCAAATGTAGCATAGCTGCACTTGCTTATGACAGCAGAGAATTAGTGTCTTGATGGTTTCTGAGTAAAGACTAGCCACAAAAGCCTGATGACAATTGCAACAAGACAAAATGTGAGGATCTGACCCTATAGAGGCAAAGAGGAAAGAGATGTAGAAGAGGCATTAAAGACATGCACAAACTGTTAATGAAAGCAGCAGTCAGCAGTTGCTAGTGGCCAATAGATTTTAACTGCTCTCTTTCTTTATATTCAAAAAGACACTCTTTAAATGCATGCTTTGAGTAAGAAGAAATATAAGAAAGCTACTCTATACCCAGAACATTTCATATGGGTAACTAAAGTATTTTTAGGAGAGATATAACTTGACTGCATCATAGGCACAATACCTGATTCCCAATGGTGCTCAGGTGAGAACTTCTACCCAGTATATAGAAAAATCTAGAACAACAACCTAGTACCACATTTTGTGTGTGTGCTTTGTGACCCTCCATGACACTAAGAGGTGCAGGTGCAGGGCTGTGACACCAATGGTGAATAATTTATTTGGACTTCCCCCTTCTTCCCCTCAGGTAGCACCAAGCAGAGGAAAGGGGATTCATCACTGTGTGGTTCTCACAATTTCTGCACTACCTGGCCTGTGTTTGCAGCCACTCAGTGGAAAGCCTTGCTCTTAAATTCAAGCTGTAGTGACCTGTACTTTCAGCTTTGGATAAGTGTTTTTCTCTTATGCTTGTTAAATGCAGTGTGAATTTTACGTGAAAGAGCCTTTTTCTTATTCCTTTTTTCTTTCTTTTCCCTTGGCATCATCTAATTTGGCAGTTCTTGGAGTGCTAGAGAGTCTCTTTAATGTATCTCAAGGCACAAGGACTCTGACTTTCATGCATTAACAGAATAAATTTATTTGCTGCCTTTATATGTGGCAATGGGAACTAATGAAGGATTGTGTTCTCAATACTTCCGTCATCTCCTTCTTTGTCAAATTGCAGAAAAGGCAAACCAAGCATACAAATTAAGAAAACTAATTTCATGTCAGCCAACATGTGGGAAAAACCTCAGGTGAGGAGGAAATCAAAGGAAAATGGCAACAAAACAGACTACACTGAGAAGTAATATTTATAGCTAAAGACACAAATCCAATAATATCTTTTTACACCAGTAACAAATAAATCAAAAATAAAAATTAGTAGAAAGTCATAAAAATCTTCTGCAATAGGACCTTCTGTTCATAATCTGACAAAGTGTCAGTTTTCTTAAACAATGAGAAAGGATTTCTTCCTATATCTCTTAGTTACCTTAACATCTGCCCTATATTGTAAAAAAGTAAAACAACTCTCTGTAACAATGCTATGTTTAGTGTGCTTGATGCTGGAAGCAGATTTTTCTCTGTTTAATTTTTATTTTCAAGTTAATGGATTAAGCCAACTCAAAGAAGGTTAGTCTCCATAAAAGTGAAAACCTTTGTATTTGCTTTGCTGTTGCATCACTGCAATTCTATAATAAACCCAGAAATAATAAAAAAAAGTCCAAAATCACTACCTTGCATATAGCTATTTACAGTCTGGATTTTTCCACTGCAAAATATTCCAGATCTTATTATACCACCTACAGGTAGTTTTTAGATAAACTCTTGGGATCCCCTGAGCTTCTCTGTTACTCTACTGTAGGTTCCAAAGACAAGCGTGTCCATTACAGATTTTAGAGGTTTCTCACAACCCACACTGCTTTGATTTTAAACCAATCCTCAGGAAAAAAGTCAGCTATTTTTTTTAAATCTTAGATAATACCTGAAACTAGCATGCAGTTTTTGATGTAGGCATTATCTTCAATAAACATTACAAGTGTTCAACTGATTATACCTTCTCATATGCCAGCTTTTACTTGATGAAGAATGTGACATATGAAGCTGCTAATCATTTTTTGTTGAAGCAAAATAACAAAAAGCTATTCCTCTTACTCTCACACATTATTCTCATTCACAAATCCTATAATCCAATATAATCATGCACATATTGCTTATAATTTCAGCATATTTTTGTAAGCTTTGAAAGAAATCCTTGGCAAATTCCTTTACATTCCTTTACAATTAAAGTCATGCTGCTTCAAAGGAACTATTTTGCAAAGATTGACGGGGTAGGAATCTTGATAGCAATTTATGTATACTTAATGAAAATTTATAGAGATAACAGACATTAAGTAATGACCTTTCAAGTGTAGAATCTTTAGTGCTCCTGTACACTTAATGCTTGCCAATTTTCTCAACCTGTATTTATTTTCTACGGAAGAACTTTGGGTTTTGCATAGTTTGGATCAATCATTCTGTCTTGCTTCTACTTTGTAGAAAATATGCAAGAATTTAATTCAAATTCAACTGAATTGCTCTGCTTTGATGCTGCTTATTTTCTCCACTTGTTGATTAATATGCCCCTTGTGCAAACATCTTCCTCCTACCTGATGCCTTCAGTAATGTCTCAATTCGCTGCTGATGACATTCAAACTTCCTCCAGAGATGCCTTCTGAAGTCACAAACAGAGGATTATGCCCATCAGTGAATGACTCAGGCACAAAGTGATTGATAAGACAAATAAATACTTAGATCTTAGCAATCAGTCAGTTGTGATATGCAAGGGAGAAAACAAAACTGCAGACATCTCAGCTATATATCATGTTTTCTAAATTATCCTTATATTCCAATGGCCCTCTTAATACATTATCCTCCCTGGTTATCTGATCTGGAATACATTTTCAATTGTGCCTCTTCTCAAACATCCCACAGTCAGTCTTCCTCAGCCTCAAGCTGTTTCAATGTCCAAGAAATATCTTCCAAACTCCAGACAGAGGAAATTCTACACAACTGGTTTTGAGATGAAAAGCTGTGCACATACACATCAGAGAGACTTTATGACATCAGAGAAGTCATGGCTTTATTCCCAGATTCCCTAAGCTGAGTTTTATGTAAGCAACAACAATACATGACACTGCATATGTTACAGAGGAGTAAGAACATTCTGAGCATCTTGCACAGCATGAGACTGAGAAATCAGGACCTTGTATCACCCCAGATGTGCAAAAGTCAAAAGCCAAACAAAGAATGAGTTCGTGGTACAAGAGTGAGTAAATTATTTCTTTTTAATTCATTCTTTTTAGAATGACAAAACAATTAGAAAGTTTTAATAAGGAGAAATTGTCTTTTAAAATAATGTCATGTGGAAGTCCATATGCTTGTTTCTCATAAGTTTTGATCTGCATGAATTATGGTAACCTGAAGAATAACTTAATTTAGAGAAGAGGTCGAAAAAGCACACATTTGAGAAGCAACTATGGACTGCTGCTCAAGTCTTCAGACTAATTTTCAAGACATTTTGTAGCATATATGTGTGATCATTACACATGCCATAGTGTTGCAGATAGTATCTCGGGCTTTTTTCCTGGTGTGGGAGGTGATCTTGAAGACATCTGTACATGATCATGGTAGCATGACTGTGAAACACAGATGTCTTCCCTTAGCTATAAGCTCTTCAAAGGTCAGAAATAAAAACAACAACAAAAAAAAAAGTGTTTCAGTTAAGCCCTACGTTCTTTGATTCAGGGACCATTTTTTTACAGCCCCCAGTGCCACACAATCTTGATTTATGATTATCATGCCTAGTTGCCACGATGATGATAAGGTTTATAATGGAATAAAGGGCCTTGCTAATAAAAACTCATCTGGGGCAATCAGAGTTCTAATCTAAATAATATTTAGTATAGACTTGTGATGTGAATTAGATGGTTGAGGCAACTGCATTTTAAAGTGATATCTGCATTTTTTTAAACATATGTGAACAGATATACCTACAAGCTAAAATGAAAAAGAAAAATCTAAAATTTATATATACAAGTGTTCAACTATACATCAAAGTGACCTATATAGTAGGTAGAGAAATATACCTGGGAGGAGGTTGGGTTTTTAAAGTGCCACTATACAAAACTTAGTATCATTAATTTGGTTCAGAAAGAGGGCTGTAGTACAATATTCCAGCCAATGAATGCATATAGGAAAAAAAATTAGTAAGCATAGGAAAAACAAACTGAATGGAATTTAAATTTATCTCTATGTCCAGAACTTCAAATGCATTTTTGTCTATACTAAAATTCCTGTATTGGAACAAGACAGTTCATGAAGTTGTCAGTATTTTCTGTTTAATCCATTCTGTATATCTTGCTCCCTATCCAAGCCATCACAAGAATAAATATCATGATAAACAATAATCATGATTACATCGTAGTAATATGAACATCACAAAGTTGAATGACTTAACCAGACCAACCATGGTGATATCACTCAAGTGTTCCAGAGTAATTTATTGGAGTGTCTATAATATTTAACTTTTGTAAAATGCTCACTGTGAGAATCACCTCAGACAAAGTGGTAAAATGTATACAGTGACTTTGTTGTCTCATGTTGGTGTGGTTTTGTTCATTACACTTCAAGCCTGCGTGGAGACTTGTGAATAACCAAGAGTAAATGGCATATAAAAGTCTGTGGAGTAAGCTAATAGGGACAATGTGTCATCTTCCAGAACATATGGTATATGTGTTCTTAAACAGTTAATAGTTAACCACCTTTCCCTAAAGTAAATTTCTGTTAATATCCTTGCCATTTACCATTTTGTTTTGAGGCACATTTGTTGGGAGAATATTGCAGCAAACATATCTTCTGAATATGTCTCTTCATGGCTAAGCAAGGATTACAACTTTTCAAGTTTAGCGTCTGAATATCTTCTTAAAATTTTATTATTAGGACATTATGCTTTTATATGAGCTTCCTCTGTTACTATGACCAAACAATCTTCTTCATTCACCTGCCCATCTGTGGAGCCACTGCTCCTGAATATATAGCAGGATAGTTTCAACTTATGGCAGCAATGTCACAGCTACAGGGCCATGTCCATCATGTACTCAATGAAGACTATAAACCCAGCAAAAATAAAATGGGATTTGTGAATTCTTGCAAAGTGATTCTATGTGGTAAGGGAAGACACCCAAAAGACTGGTCTGATATACTATGCCTACATTGATTACATAACTGTGTATATAAATTTGATCAAAATTATTTGAAGGCTAGGAGTCATAATGAATATACAGTAAATCTTTAACTATTAAAACCTGAACATTTTTCACTCACAAGGAGGCTGAAGCCAAAGTCCCTGTATGTAAAGTGAAAAGTTTCTTTACCCCTCTCAGAAACTGCAGCAACTACTTGCAAAGTTTGTCTGTTTTTAGTTTCAGCAGCTGAAGGTTCTCCAAAGACAACATCACGTTTTAACACCATTTACAAGAAAAGCTTTAAGAGCATGCTGAAAAAGGAAATTCCCAAAAGAGGTTTCTGATGGATGGAAAGAGTTTGATGTATTTTCTATTTCTAGGTATGGGAATGGAGACGAGTTATCAATTTTTCCCAAGACTGATGTGTAAGTTTGGTCCTGAAGGAGATGTAAAGAGGTGGGCTATGGTGGTGTAACTAGTACATGACAGCATGCATCATTCTGACATAAACTCATGGCTCTGTAAGCTTAGGAGCTAGTCTGAGTGGATGGCTACACAGAATAAGTATGAGCATGTTATCAAGAACATCAGCTGTAGCATGGATAGGAATTCTAATGTTTTATTACATGTACAATGTACAGAATCTGACAAGTATCTCCCTTATTACGTATCCAGTTGCAACACCTTAGAATTGATTTGTTGCCTTTATGAAATAAAGTGAGAAATCATCCTGAACTTCCTTTTAGAAACCAGCACATAAGCAAAGATCAGATGTTCTTATGGGTCACATACTTTGGGATATTTTCCTAAATCAGACAAGAAATTAATTATAAAAACACACCGATTGCATTGCCTTCCACTAATTAGAAAATGTTCCTATTGCTGCTATTCCAGCTTGCAAAAACACAGAATCACTGCTCTTCTATATATATATGTGTGTGTGTATAACACATCTATACATACATACACAACTTAGGAGGCTTTGAAATCTTTAAGCAAAATAAGAACATTTATCTTATAAAGTTACAGCAATTTTGTGATTTGCAAACCCATACCCTAATAGAGTGTTATTGATCAAAATCATTCAGGAGATAAAAATCTCTAGGAAGTCCATCACCTCCAGAAAGAGTATTTTCCCTTGTAAAGCACTAAGAAGTTGGTAATCCAGGATGTAACAGACCCTGAAAAAAGCATCAGAGAAGCCATGCACAGAAGGAAGAAATTATACTGTGGAGCACCTACCAATATAGTATTAGCAAAGAAAATGTCTACTTCACATTGATTCTTAGGGAATTAAAAATGCAGTAAAAGCTGTGGTGGATTTTATTTACCATTTCAGAGTAGAAGAAATTGTTCAAATGATTGAGGTTGTTCTGAAACTGAAAGTGCAATGCAGAAGCTTTAGCAGGAGCATAAGGAGGGAGTAGACCAACAGTGGCAAATTATGCAGTGCATTCATAGGAACTAAAATCTGTGTTGCAGGCTGCAAGCAGAAAGACAAAATCAGTCAGAAGAATTTTTTTTTTTTTCAATTCCACTGAACCAATCACCTCAGATGGCTCAATACTTGGTATGTACATTCTTAACATATAGATTTTTATGATGTCTTTTGTAAAGACTTGTATTAATTATTTAAAATTAATATTTATATCATTAACCTAACCAGAAAACTTAAAGTGTGTTGAATCTGTTCAGTGGAACAGATTTTTCTATCTTTCTAGCAAATTAGATTTAGCCTTTTTGAACATACCAGATTTGTAACCAGTAGGAAGGAAAACTGGATCTCTGACTGTCACTTAAAGCATCATACTTTTAACCTCCTCTTTCCATACAGAGCTCTTTACCTTTACTGACACCCTCTGGTCCCTATGTCTAAGTCAGGTTTGAATTCATTCCAGCACTCCTTCAAAAATTTACTCTCCCAATCAATATTTTGTGGAGCACAGAACTGGACATTTTCTGAAACTCCCATAAATCATATCACTGATTCCCCAATAGTTCACCATGTCAGCAACTATTCAGAGGACTCAAGCAAATTTGCCAGTCACGACCTTCCTGTATGGAATCTATGCTAGCAGTCCTCCAAGTTATGCATTTCTTAAAGTTGCCCTTTATTATTTTGTAACAGCAGAGCTTTTAATCACACCTTTTATCTTAGGTCTTATATTTTTCCTCAAGACCTGTTTTCAAAGCTGCTTTCTTTCAAATTCTCAAATAGAATTCAGCCAGTGAGATGTTTTTATTTTCTGTTTTTATTCTTAGTACATCTGCCTTTGTTATAAAATGAAATTAAGATGCCTTCCCCCTTTCAGCTTCATAATGACCAACAAAACTAAAACCTACACTTTTTATCTCCCAACTCCTTGTAGCTATCTTCACACTTTCATGTTATGCTCTGTGAGTTCTGACTTTTTTGCATGGGCATTGGCTTTCTAAGTGTATGAAACAGAAGTGCTGCATGTTCAATAGTCCACTTATAAAACTACTTAGCCCTTATCACCTTCAAGAGTGCTTAATACTTCAGCCTCCTTAATATATTTGCCGTCTTCCAAAACTTTGTCTTCTTAACCACATCTTTTAAATATTCCCATAGTATATCAACAGTATATCTCTACTGAAAGCCACTGTACATTAAAAATTCCTCAGTTACAATAGATCACATCTCAGTTTTCTGTATTCCTTTAGCATACCTCAAACTAGTAAACAAGCATTTGTGTTTTCCCTCACAACAAGATAGACAAGGGGCTGCAGTGGGGGAGGTTGGGTTTTAGGTTTTTTTGGAGGTGGTTTTTTTTTTTTGTTTCACTTGAAACTTTGTGGGTAAGTGTTATAGTAACTGAAGTCAATTTATTAGATATATTTTTAGAAATTCTACTAGAGCATTTGATAGCTTTTTTAGATAATGGCCCAGTTATTGCTAATTCTTTCAATAACTCCTGTAATAATATTAATCAGAATGAACTGATCTTGTGCTAATATTGATTGCCATAAAGTACTTCTGAAGGAGTGGTACTATAACTCAGCAAGAATTAAAGGCACTTTTATTAATTGGAAAATGTCACTCAAATTTTAATTATCAGGAATTCCCCCTTAGATTTTGGCTAATAGTGAGTGCGTAATTTATTTGTAGTTTCAAACTTCAGGGTCTTATCAACAGATCACTGAAGTCTAGGGGAATGCTGGAACTCCTCAAAAAAGAAAAAAATGACACCAGTTCCATTCTTTAGAAAAACCAAAACCAATTAAAATTGTGTCCAAGGAAGCATTACTATTAAACAAACAAAAAAAAAAAGCTCTGAAAAAACTTTAAGCCACATTTCTGAAATACTACAACAAAGAGAAAACTTAAGTCCTAAGTACTCACATTACACTATCTTACCTAACTTCTGTTATATGAAGTTTCTGAGCTAAATAGAAATGCAACTAAACACCTGAAGAGGTACAGATACAGTCATGGATTTTGTTTTTGAATTTAAAATGGTTTTGTGCTCTAAGTCACAATAACTCTCAATTTGTCCTCTAGCCAGTTCACAGACATTCCACATAGTCTTATTAACTGTGCTCACATCAGAGAGGAAAAATCAGTGCACGTTTATGTAATTCCACCTCCTCTGCCTGACAGCAAAGGAGAAGAGTCCCGGCACTGCACTTTTCTAATTCCAGAGATAACTGTTTATCCCAAAGCCAAGTATCATTCAAAACTCCAAAACAACTCAACTTTCAGTGCATCACTATAAACTCAATACACTAGGTTATTTCCTGATTCACCCTCAGACATTAGCATGGTAGCTCTCCCAAACATAAAAAATTAGCACATTTGAATAGGCATTCCTTCTCTGGAGTATGTATTTGTACTAAAAGCCTCACATCTCTCTTCACAACTCATTCACTGCAGTAGTTTGCTCCCTAGTTAAATGACAGGAAGCACATAGCAGATCACAGTAATTTCTGCTTCAACTTTTCTGCTCAATTACGACAATTGCAATGTACGATTCAAAACAAAAAAAACAAAAAAACAAAAAAAAACCAAACCCAAAAACAAACAAACAACAAAAAAAAAACCAAAACACATAAACCTGCAGCCCAAAAATGGGATCTCTCACCATTGCCGGCTTCACAGAAGACTGCTCACAGAGATGCTGCGATGGATATTACAAGAAATAATCTGCACACACTCCAAAGTCTAACCAGGGAAATCAGTGCCTGGCTGGGGGAACGGCAGAGACACTTACCGCTGCTGTGGCACCGTCTCTCTCGCCCTGACTCTCAGTCTCTCTCTCCCATCCTCCTGACAGCCTCAAATATAGCAGTCCCTTATGGTGCTGAGCCTGGGGGAGCAGAGGATTGCAGAGTTGGGTTTTTTCCCTTTTTCTCTCTCTCTCTCTTTTTTTTTTTTTTTTTTTAAACCATCCAGAGGTAGTTCTCCAGACCCGACCGCCTCTGCTGCTCGGCTCGCTGAGAGATGGAAAGCCCAGGTGAAGGCATCCGCGCCGGCAGCTCCCGCGAGCCCCTCCCGGCCCCGCCGTGCCCCCTCCCGCCGGGGGGACCGAGGCGCCTCCCCCGGCTGCTCCCGGGGGGCGGCGGAGCCTCTGCCCGCCCCTGCCTGGGCGCCTGTGGATGTAGAGATGATGTGGATGTGTGTTTATGTGAGTGCCATCTCGCACCGCCGCTCGCCCCTACCCCTAGGCGCGCAAGGACCCCCCTCCTCCCGCTCTCTCCTCCTCTCCGCGTTCCTCCCCGATTCGCTCCTCTTCACTCCTCTGCCCTGGAGCGCGAAGGCAAGAGGGCAAGTTGGCGAGAGCTGTCCTCTGATCTCCCGCTCCTCTAACCCGAGACACCAGCTTCTTCCTTCCACCACTTGCTGACCATCCTCCTCTCCTCACCCCCTTCCCCATCCTCCTTCCAGGTAGATTGTTTTAAAGAGATTTTTTATTTTTTTTTATTGCGTTTTATTCCTCTCCAGCGGTTATGACCCTCTCTGCCCCTGCGCTCTGCAGCCGGAGCCGGGAGCTCGGGAGCCGCGACTCCTGTCCGCACCGCACAGCACCGCACCGCACCCGCTTCTTTACATGGCACCGCACCGCACAGCGTCGGCTCCTTCACACCGCGACTACCGCCCGCACCGCACCCGCTCCTTCTTTACATCGCATCGCACCGCACAGCACCGCACCCGCTGCTTTACACCGCGGCTGCTGCCCGCACCGCCCGGATCCGCCCCGATCCGCATCGACCCGCGCCGCACGCACCGCACCCTCTCCCTCTTTACACCGCCCCGCCCCGCTCCGCACCCGCTCCTTTACACCGCGGCCGCTCCGGCTGCAGCACAGCGGGGCAGCCCGCCCTCAGGCAGCCCGCCGCGGCCCCGGCAGCCGCTGCCCGGGCTGCTCCCTTGCCCATGGCCAGAGCAGAGGAGCCTCCGCCCCGCCCGGCCCCGCGCA
>VRYO01002772.1:14267406-14300468 GCA_009812075.1 Sialia sialis | reverse complement strand
AAGTAGTTAGGACTCTTTTTTCTTTTTTGACTTACATATTAACTGAGTAATTATTGTATAGCTACTATTCTCTGAGATTTTTCTCTGCTTCAGCTATTCCATTTCAATAGTTTATGCTTTCTGAACCTCTGTGGTGTTCAAATATCTGTGTAGTGTGTGTGCATTTTTCTTTACTAACTTTTGTTTGTTTGTTGTTTTTGGGGTTTTTTTCCTATCCCAGGTAGTTTCTGGCAAATTTTAAAAAACATCATGTGGTTTAGATTCAGGAAAATGAAGATTCTGGATTAATTCTGGAATTTGCTGGAGGTTTTTACACAACACTGGTCTTAAATTGGCAGTACTAATATGAGTTTTTTCTCGGTGTCTTTTGCTTGTCTCTTATATTGAAGCCTCTAGCAACATAGGATACCAGTGATGAGTGACACAGTTTAATACACTTTTGTATTATATATGGAAGGCTATCAGAGGATTTACAGCTCAACATCTTGTTCAGTCAACTCTGTCCACTACTGCCAGTGAGGACAAGTTGAAAAAAAACCCCTCACTTTCAATCCCTTTTTTTAAATTATTCTAAAATGGCAAATTTCTGTTGCTTCATCACCATCTCCCACTGTCTTAACTATCATAGTGGAAGAATGAGAATGACTCCATCATTAGAAATGGACTTTGTCCATTTGCTATCCCATACAAACACAGATGACAATTGTCTCCACAGCTGTGGATGGGTCTTCAGGCATATTTCTGTTGGGCAAATGATGTTACAACTTGACATGTCAAAGCTTCCCTTCATTGACTCAGTTCACAAAAAATTATCATCTGGTCATTATTTCCAAAGTTACTAGGTTACAAGACAGCATTTAATCAGAAGCCAGGAATAGTGACTGTGTTAATTCTGATCTTATGAATAACTTACGAGGCTCCATTTCTCAATATTTCCGAAGTGAACGTTAAAGCCAGAAGCATTTTTTCTTTTTTTTTTTTTTTTCTTTTTTTAAAATTTTGGATTCTATATCTATTTATGACAATAGTGAGGAATTACTTGTGAGGAGGTGATTTTTATTGGTTACTTTTTTACTGGTAGAGATGGAATTAAAAGAAATGGAGATTTCTTTTTTTTTTTTTTTTTTTTTAAGTCATAAAGACTTAACTTTACAGTCTTTATCAGCCCTTGTGAAGTTTATAGGGTTACTTTGAAAAACTACTTTATGGCACCCATGCCATATACATTGGGTTACAGACATTTTCTTTTAGCTTACTTGTACTCAAAGTTCTTGTCAAAGTACATCTTTCTTATGCATGGCAGCTTTTAATGTTTGCTTCCTTCTTTTTAACTTCACATCAGCAATATTTCTACAAGGAGGTATTTTTCTCTCCTCCTTTAATATAATCAGGAATTAAGTGGATTTGTATGAGTACCAGTTTTATCTTTCTTTGAAAGAAAAGCGGCATGCAGCTTTTAAACAGGTTAAAATTTAATTTGATTGTATGCATCCTTTGCAAGGTCAGTTCCTGCTCTATGCCACCACTCCAACTTTGTGAGTTGTTTCATGGCATGTAGGTTCAGTGTTTAGTTCATGGCCAGTGAGTTATAATCAGCATAAACAGTACTTTGTTATAGTACTATTATTGTTATACACTTTAAGACAACCTAGCTGAATTTTACATATCTAGTCTAGTTGTCTGACTAGTTTTCTGTCAATTAACATCTTTATCTCGTGTCTGCAGTGGACAAGCAAACAGATGCAGCACATCTGCAGTCTGAATAATTTCTGAGCCCTTTTCTTACTTGTTTTGTGCTTCCTTTCATTCAGTCTCTCTTCTTTTAAGCAGTGCATAATGTATTTTTTTTTCTTTCCCACATGGATAGCTATCTGAGAAGTATCATTACCACTGAGATATTTTGCTGTTCTTTCTTGACCAGTTGTAGAATATAAGATAGGGAATGAATTTTGAAGAAAAGAATTAGCTGCACAAATTTCTCCACCTCATCTGTGTCTGCAAGAGCACTGGAGGTGTATCTTTAGAGATAAAAAAAGCTTCTCTTGCTCTTCCCATTCCATTTATGAGAAGCTCTCTCAGGTACCTGAAGGACAGTATTTGAAAATGGTAGTATTTGAAAGGTGTACTTCGGCCCTGTTTTACTACACAGCTGTATAATTTTAGTGGCAACCACTATATTTTGTCCTCCCCTAGAACATCTGGATAGACTCCTCATGGCTGTATAATTAGAGTTCTAAGAAAATTTTCTAGAGGGATAAGCAGAATTGTGTGCAAATTTGACACATAATTCTTCAGGCCTTCGGCAAAAAGCGGAAGATTCAGAGCCTATCATGAAAGCTTTCAGTTATAGCAGATAATTAACAAACTGAAGATGTTAGCAATGGAAAGAAGTTGCTGCATAAAATTAAAAATAAAACCCCAAGCTCTGGGGACTTCAGCCTCTTAAATTTTCAGAAGTGCCAACAGATGACATCTGGTCCAACATAAACACTGGGAGAAAGTTAACCTATTTGAAAAAGTTTTGAAGCATCAGAATGAAGCATGTTTTGTATCACAGCTTTATAGCATGCCACAATGGTTGGTTTGCTTTTGAAAGAGAAACTTGTAAACTGAATGTATTGTTTCATTGAGCAATGGCTTGAGAGGATGACAGAAGTGCACTGCAGTTGGTCAAACACCTTAAGGATGATGAGGCCATTCTGTTTCTTGGTGAACAACACTAGAGTAAATTTCTACTGCTGCCTGGTTAAAGAGAAAATAGTCTGGGTCCTATATATTTTGATATAGCCAGGTATGGGCAGTATGTTGCCACTGAAATAATGATCGTCAGAGAGCTAAATATCAATGCTTTGGCATTCAGTTGTTTACAGGAGGGGACAGGCTGAGTGCTCCCTTGTCTGTGCAGAAGCCACAGACTGTGGGAGAGACACAGGGAAGTGACAGATATGAATATCTTAACCCTATATCAAACTCACACACTGGTGCTCCACTGTGTGTTTCTGGTTTTGTAAGGAGCTGGATCAAAATTAAACCAGAAGAACAGATTCCTAAAAATCAGTCTCCTGGCTACTGACAGAACCAAGGATGAACTGATCATCCTCTTTTCTGTGCATGCTCTGTGCAAGTGCAATACAGTTTTTTATTTCCAGAGTCAGAATAAAGATGAGAAGGGATTTGCAGATTCTTATTTTCCCTAGCTTTCCTAACCTTATGAAGGACATGCCTAGGTAAGCTGTTATGAAGTACATTGCATTGCTTTTGATGCTGTGATACATCTACAAGTTAATATGCTGGGAAAAGCAAAACCATAATTTTCCTCATTCCTTCCAGCTTGATCTTCCAGATATGCACAGGAAGCATCTAGTGTCCCCTGGAGACTGATTTTACCTTCTACAAAGATGGAGCAAAGTTCCTACTGCACATGGGAGCAAAATACACAAAGGAGTAAAAAGTGGAGAAGGAACAGATCTGTTTACCACTGTAGCTATCCCATAGTAACATGAGCTGTTGTGATAAGGAACTAGCTGGGGGATGTTCTGATTCATAATACTCAAAGTAGAGGAAAAAAGTAAAAGTGAAATGAGATGTTCTCTGCGTATCACAGAATTAAAAAAAAAAACCAAAAAACAAAAAATGCAATTACAGCTGAATATTTCAGCAGCAATGAAGCTCAGTAGCAACAAAAATAAAACCCCCTATCTGAACAAAAATAACCCCCCCTATCTCTGTAACCCATATCTCCAAACAGCCATGAGCACAAAGGATGAAAAAACTGCCTTCCACTGAATTACAGAATGGTCAGAGTCCATAACTGCTGAATGCAGAACAGAAGTAGATACTAAATTTAGTTTCCTAAGTTCTATTTCAATGCCTAAATATAAATGGCCTGATTTTTTTTTCAAAGATGTTGAACAGTTCCAGATTCCTCTGATTTATGTTGCTATTTAGAGAAAAAAAAAAGAAATTTTGTTTAAGTATCTAACAATAGTACGCAGAATTCTGCCCTTATAGACCAGAGGTTTGCTGCCTACTTTGTAAAATAATTGGATGCCATTGTGCCTTCCAAAGATGGATAGAGCTGAAAAAGACAATATTTATTCTTTGTTTTCCTATTAATAAAGGAAATGAGGAGCAGAATTCCCATGGCCTTAAGTTTGCAGTAACAAATATTTGGGTTTTTTTCTCTCCCTCCCACCCTAAGTTCAATGGAAATACACTAGTAGAGAGACTTAATGTGGGAAGCATCCTTGTCACTGCAAACCTTCTCTGGAGTATAGTGCAGCTATAACTACATTGGTAGTGAATTAAGCTTTTCATTATTTTTAAATGAGCCTTCAGTCCTAGTGATGTTTTGTTTAGGAATGTAACAGAAATCTAGAATTTATGACATAGGCAACTTATGTATTCAACAGTATATGT
This sequence comes from Sialia sialis, assembly GCA_009812075.1. Lineage (NCBI taxonomy): Eukaryota > Metazoa > Chordata > Aves > Passeriformes > Turdidae > Sialia > Sialia sialis. Next base: position 14,296,049 of record VRYO01002772.1, on the reverse strand, counting down.
CATTATCTTTTGTTCCAGAAGATCTTTAGACCTTCAGTGCTTCCCAGAATAGTCACTTTAGCATTTCAGAGTGACACCAGGAAAAAGGGGAAATGTAGATTGTTGCACAATGTACAAGACCATATGATAAATAATGCAACACATAAGGAAAGCTGAATAACCCTATCCCCAAGAAACCTGAGTGATACTATTATCAAGTCTTTATTTGGTGAAGCATGTATAACTGAATTTGTGAACTCACCTGAAAACAAACACCAAACATACCAAACAAGCCTTTTTACAAATGAAAACAGGAAAAGGGCAGGAGAGAGGTAAAACTTTATATATCACTTCCTTGACTCAGAGAAAATCTCAGATTATAGTGTCAGTCTCCCAGAAGGGCTGACAATGCTGCTTTGGTTTGCTGCTCACAGAAGAAAGGATTTGACCAGGAATGTCTGAAATTGAGAGTTTCTAGTAGCTGTGATTAAAACAGTACAAATCAACATTCCCTAGTTTACCTAGCTACCCTACCTGCAACCCCCTTTACTCCCTCCTCCAGCCCCATCCCAAAAGGATTAATCATTTGACTTTCATTTTGATGTTTTATATGACAATTTACTAGGAATAGTGTATCTGGAGCATCCTATATGAAAATAATACAAAAGAAAGCTTGAATTTTTTCTTTATTTCTTCAAGTATAACTGGAATAGCCTGCTTGACTTCTTTATTAATATGCTGAGTACCTGATAAATCTAGATATGCAAATATGGCACTAATTTAATAAAATAAATTGATTTCATCTAATAATAAATTGTATTGATGGTGACTTGGCAGGTGAAAGCACAAATGAAGATGACTTTAAAACCTTTAAGTTTTTTCTGAAGAAAGTACAATTATCTGATGATCTTTCATCTTAGGAACAAAAAACTAGATAAATTGAAACACGATTATAACATACACATGTATACGGGTTTTAATGTAACCCACAGAACATTAATTATAGCACTTATTTCACAGCTGTTCTATGAAAGCTCAAATAAAATGTGTCTACAATTAAAACTGAATATATACTGACTTCATTAACTTAACAGCTGCACCAATAACCAGTACCAAGGAACATACCCTACTTTGCTAATGTCTTGATGCCATCTGCAACATTCAAAACTGTTGGGTTTTAAAGCAGCTGATGTCTTACTAGTATTTGTGATCACAGCTATCACAATATGCTTACACATGCTACTAAAGTGAATTGATCTGTTTCAAGGGATTTTCAAGGGTTATGAGCTGAGCTGCAAGACAATTTCCTAAACACAATTGTAGTGGCTAGAAAGTCAAAACCAGAAATTTTTGGTGGCTTCTTCCCAGTTCTTATGTCCTCAAACATTAATTTCTCTTGTGTCCAAACAAGCAAAAATGAAACTTTGTAGCAAAAATGGGGAGATTGAATTAATATAGGAAACTTTTATGCTCTCACTTACTTTTCAATATTTTGACATAAAAATTCAGTAATTTTAACCCGTATTTCAAAGTGGAACTTCCAGCTTTTAATAAGAAAGAAGAAACCCACATGCACAAAAAACCAAACAAACAACCCCCCCAAACAAACAAACAAACAAACAAACCAGAAATCCCATCATATAGAGAATCACACAGACATTGAAGAAAATGTACTAAATTTTTAAATCTGCTTCACAAACTTTCCTAACACAAGAAATAATAGATGTCAGCAGTCATAAAATCATACCCCAGAAAGGTGTAGTTCCATTACACATGTACAGAAATATGTTTTCAGAATCTGGTTGTCCTCCAGGCCTTGGTTTGTGATGTGAACTCAGTCCATTCTATCTGCTTCTCTGAATATTGACTGGCAGTAGTATTACTGGCATTACAATCTATCACTGCAAATGTTTAGGTTGTATCCTTACACATTTGAGACCTCTCAGTCTCTGTAATTTTCAGTACAAATTATACTTTTCCATTATTACCTCCCTGTCTTGTTTCCTCATTTTGTTCTTCATACTCTTCTTGTTTTTTGGTCACAATTTATGACTTGTGTACCTTGTGTACAGTTCTAATTTCTGTGTTCCTTATGTTCCTCTTCTCAGAGTCCATTTCCTTGTTTATTAATTACACTCTCTTCCCCATCTTCAACCTTTTCGCACTCCCTCAGGTTCCTTGTCCCAATCTGCTCCTCCCTCAACAGTTGTCTCTTGCCATCTGTTTTTTGTCCTTGACTCAGATGTTGAGATGCTTTTTTTTCCCCATATTTCCTGTGCTTCCATGTCACTTGAGCAGCAATGGAGAAATAACCTATAGCTCTAGGAAAGTAAGTTATTAATTAGTTCACAGGTTCACATCCCATGGACCACATTAACTGGCATTGAAATTCAGGAAGAGTCTTCCCTGATCTTTGTAACTGTGTTCTGGACCATACTCAGTCACTTTCCAGGTGTGACTCTTGCTCAGACAAGTCAAAGTTCTGAGTTGGAAAACAGAAACTGTGAGAAATTTGTCTGTCAAACCTTTAGAACTTTTCAAGCTGCTGTGAAAAGATGTTTCTCAGTGGCTTCCAGAATAGAGAAAAAGCAGCTTTATCGCTGGATATTATGAGAAACACCTCTGGCTTAAAACCAAATTCAGCTAAAAGGTCAAGGTTTTGCTTTAAAATGCTCATAAAGAAACTGTTGAATTTATTACAGTTTAACATCAATGAAAGAACACTTTTCTGTCAGCTTTGTACAGAAATGCCTGAATATTTTTTTTTGTTTTCAGAAATGTTTGTAAAAAATTAAATAATTCTTCTACCTGACAGACACCCAGTGGAGAAAATTTCAATCCAAATGTACAGTTTTGGCAAAGTTAAAAAGAGCTTCACTTGGAAACATCCAGTAAGAAATATCAAGGAAGAGTAACTCCAAAAATGCTATGAACTCCAGCTACAATAAAATCATTTGTATTGAGTTATCAGCAATATTAGCAATGAAAGGGAATATTAATGATCTGTCTTTTTTCATTTCAAAGTGTTAACACAAAGGATTAATATAAGGGCTTTAAAATATCTGTTTTATGCTAGTCTTCTTTGCAAAAGATGTGACAGGCTGGTAGCTATTTAATTTTTTCATGCACACATTCCTTTAACCAGGAATGGCCACCCAGCCAGATGGATGTCTGCCTTGCTGCCTGTCCCCAGAGGTTCAGTCAGATGGGGTCATCTGAAGGGGGAGACTGCCACTCTCCAGGGGCTATCAAAATGCCAGAGAAGGAAGGTTGTGAAACGTTTCAATTTTCTCACCAAACCAAAAGTAGGAGGAGGGACAGAGAGAGAAAGCTAGCATGGAAACTGCGGTGGTAGAGAGCAAGTCATAACGGGGCTCAGGGACAGAGAAAACAGTTTTTATAACCAGCATGGGATTTGTCATTGAAAATAAAGCATTCTGTAAGGACATAAAAGGAAATGGGGAGATTTTGGTTGCTGGTTTGTTGGATTTTTTTAATCTTGTTCTCAATTTCCATGATTTTTGAAAGTTTTTTTTCTAGTTTCCATTTTCATTTCAAAAAGGCTTCTAAGCTTAAGAGTATGTGTAAGGAACTGAGGAGACAGATTCCCCTCAGAACTTTAATGTTCTATCTAAAAAAATTATTTAAAAAAATATTCTTACCCAATACTGAACTACATTTGAATGATTAGGTGAGCCTCACCAGTGTAAATATCCACTGCTGCTTGGTTGAAGATGCTCTAGCAGTATAAGGATGGTTTAAGTATTTAGTAGGATTCCAGCTATATGTTCTGGGACATCAACCAATTAGTGTAAAGCCCCTTTAACACTGGAAAAATTGGAAGTAGTATTATAAAATTAACTCAAATCTTTTCTATATAACATTAGCATAGGATTATGGTCTGGACAAATATATATCTGGTTTTAATTGAACAGACTGAAAGCAAAACCATTTGGCAGATGTATAGCCCAGTACCTTGTAGTGAAATTTAAAGAGTGATGACAACGTGAAAGAATTTTTTAGCATACTAATAACATTATTTAAAGGCAAAAGCAATTTTTTAAGGATTAAATTGCATACTCTGCATGTGCAGTAAAAGCTTTGTACCCCGCAAAATGTTTTATTTTGTTAGGGAGAGTATACATGTTAATTGAATAATAAACTTAAAAGTAGCATTTTGAAAGCATTATATTCTATTGTTCGATTACAAATTCAAAACACTGATAGACTAATCCTGCTCATATTAGGTATATAATGCATGTTATGGCAGAATTATATTTTAAATATACTTGATAGATTTTAGTATGCACTTTAAATGTCATGATACTATGAGAAGCAGCTGTAAAAAATGTCATCTTGGTGCTTCATATTTATGCTATGACTTCCACAGGAGTTTTGAAAGTCTGAAGGAGTGTTAACTGCCACTATTGCCATCTCAGGATGGCGTGTTAATATCTTCCTCCCTGAGATCCTTCTCCTCTACCAGTGCCAATTATGACAAAGATGGTCTCCAGGGATTACTGACAATTTCCTTGATGATGTGTGAGAGCTGCCATTGCCCACTTGGAGCACTGACAGTGACTGAAAGGCGTGTGTCTTGCCTGTTAAGTGTGTTTAATGGCAGCATGCCACTTTCTGTCATCCCTTGTACCTTAAGAAGAGTCATATTGTCTCCATATGTCTGCTCATGACAGCTTTCTGAGTGTCAGTGTGGCTGAGGCTTCCACATGTGCACACGTGTTGCCATGTGCAGCAGGAGCAGTGAAATGTGTAGGATTGTTAATTGTGTTTGCTAAGTGCATGCCAGGAGTTAAATGGCGCTGATCAGGATTACTGAAGTAATAATTTGCCAATAAAAGCAAGCCTGTGCTAGACAGTGAGAAATTAGTCACACCTGAGACTTGTAGTCCTTTTTTAAAGAGTGGTGCTGAATTTAGTTTGGTTATATTGTGAAAATAAATCACAAGAAGCATAGTGTCAAATATATATAATATCGCTAGTGATTCAAATTGGGAGAGGATTCATTTTAGGCTTTTACACTGGGTTTTGGAAAGTACCTAGAACTTTGATGATTTGCTCCAGAACCTGCAAAGAAGAGTATTCATAGCTCTGAAAAGTTTCTGCAGTTGCGGAAGGTATCATGGAAATCAGCCAAGTACATAGCCATGGCTGATCTACCTATCAAGGACCTTATCCAAATTTCCTCAGTGTCAAAAAAGACTCCCATTCATTTTGCTATCTTTTAAAAATAAAAATAAAAATAAATCTAATCTTCCTATAAATCAGTTAGTAAAATTCAGGTAAATTGTCAAACATTTATACTTGGAGCATGGTCAAAGGAGTAATTCATTTTATCTTTGTATCCTTATATCAGTATTAGTCAAACCCACATGATGGTGAGAAAATTAAAACAAGTAAGAACTACAGATTCCCAGAATAGCTTGACTTCCCCAAATTCCATGAAACACCTCTTCCAATTTTTGTGGTTTTATGCAGGGAAGAACCTGAAATTGCACTTTGAATTTGTTTCGCATTTCAAGTCTATAAAATCTCAGTGGCTGATCAGTTGTATCTCTAATATTTTGTAGTTAAAGCAGAGCCAAATTTCATGAGATCTGGACTCAATTTATTGCCTGTGTAAACCTCTTGGTGAGTGATTTGGTTTTTCAGTTCTCCATACTTTCTTTTCCTGAATTTATAAAAAAATACAGTATCTTTTCTGAGCTGAAAGACTATGTAGTAATAATTCCTATTATGTATTCATAGTAGCGTTTAATGTAACAGCCTGATTTTGGGTATTAGTTGGGGATAGAGTCTCTAGATCTGTATTTCAGTACAGGTTTTTTAACTTTCTTTCACGGTGAGCTGCAAATCTCTTTGTTAATTGATACCTAGGAATAATGCTTTAACTCTGGAAATAACTATGCAATTGATTTAATAAAACAAACTTATTGGAATATGTTTGGTTTTAATTAAATTTCTACACATGAATGTTAATTAAAATTCACTCCTACTGATAATAATATTGTTAACATGTATACAGTGTACAGTTAACAGAAACAGAAATAGAGGCAATTAGTGAAATTAGGTGTTTTCTCTACCAGGAAGGAATATCCCAAAGAGTAATTGCTTATATTCATATATTCTCTGCAGATATTACTAATAGCATCATTAAGTCAATATAGCACCACTTTAGAAACACTAAACAGATTTAATAACTTGGGACTTGATAGGAATGACACTATTTCATTTTCTTTTTAATTGTGTATGACTGTCAATAGAATTGGGCATTTTCATGCGCCAGCCATGACCTGACAGCAGTGTGTTTCTGCTTCTCAGGTGCTTTTGAAGCATTTGTTTTCTTACTAAGTGACAGCTATGTAAGTATATATGCTCGACTAAATCTAATTTTGGTATTGTCAATGATTATGTTAGCTTTATTGCTAATAAAGTATCAAGATATTGCAAATGTAGTACATAATATAAGCAGGTCTATATTGTTATAATATAAGCAAGTCAGAGTAGAAATGTCCAAGCTTGCAGTTTTTGGCCTTGCAGGATGCAAGGTGAGAAATCAACAGCACCTGTGTTGCTGCTAATTTAGGATTTTGCCTCCATATATGACCACACCTTAGGGATTTTTCTCACCCATGCAGAAGTGAGTGTTCCCAGCCTTCAGGCAGGATATACTGTGCAGGATCCCTGCCAACAGGTCCACCTGAGAACTGCCTACAACCCTGTGAGAACAGTGCACCCATTGGCCCAGCCCTCAGCAGCATTACGACCCTTTTGCAGACCAAATCACAACCATCACAGCTCCCCCTTCTTTGGGATCTATTCATTGTGTGAGCATCCAGAGGACTCCACCTGCAATTCCTACCCAGCATTCCTATCTTAGGACAAATCAAATTGTCCATCAGAGACTCTAAAGGAGAGGGGGTATGTGTCCCTGAGGACAACCTGACTATCCTTTGTTGCCTTCACAGACACCACTAGAATTATTGTGCACAATTTACCCTTTTAGTGTCTTGTCAGGGTGCTAGAAATGATGGTGAGAAGAGGCAAGTGGGGAAAAACACATTTTAGCTTCTCAGAAGATCAAGTAAAGCCAACAATAAATGAATTTTATTTTATAGCCCTTCTCTGCCCCTTCTATACTGGGGAAGGAACAAGGGGCTTCAGTGGCTCTGCTCTGGTATACATTGGGAGATTGTGTAACCCATCATCCTATCCACCCAGAGTACAGTGCAATCACACCAAACCCCTTGGAATTCCTACTCTTTCTCTTTTAGCAAATCCCAGACACAGTTTTACAAGGATTGATTCTCCCGACACTTCTGTGAGACAAATACAGTAAATAAATTTACAGAGGGAAATGTCATGGCAGAAGAGCTAAAAGGTTTCCCCAGAAGTGTTAGACTTCATGTGAGAGAATTTACAATTTAGCAAGCCTGACTGCCAATTCTTGCATTTAGACCTCAAATCCAAGAGACTCCTTGAAATTTGGATGCTTCTTTTTGCTAATGTAAATAGTGTACTATTATTTCAATTAAGTTAAACTATATTTGTTATCATCTCTTTGGCAGAAAGATGTAGTAGATATGTGCTGTATAAATCCTTCTATGGATAAAATCGTAGTAAAAATCAATGTCAGGAAAATTAGGTGTGTGTGATTAAGAAAGCTAAACATGGCATTACATTACACGAATGGTCACCTTGTACTAATAGAGCAAGTTGACTGATTGAAGTCAATGTTAGGCAGGATCTGTGCTAACACAAAGAGAAAAGTAGAATTAATATTGAATTACTGGTATTTATATATTATCAGTATGCCTTTATATGCCTGACTGTTGTACTCTTGGAAGGACAATGAAAGATGCTGACAAGTCTCTACATTTAATTTTAAAAGGTGAAACTTGACAAGCATGTTCTTAGGACAGCTAAATGTTACACAGCTTGATGGTGGCTGGAGAAGCATCTGTCAGTACTGGGGAATGCAGAAGATGCTGCACTGTATATATGTTATAAAAATGTTCTGCAAGGGCATCCAGCTCTCAAAAGATTTCAGCTCCACAACAAAACGTGCAAGGAATGGAAGGAAGATGATAAACAGAGAACATGAAGGGAACTGAAATAAGAGTTTTAAACTTCAAACAATGTACAGACAGATGAAAAATGTGGAAATGGATGGATAATTATCTCAAAGTTTTATATGCAATGCACAGACTTTCAGTTATTTCCCTTTTTCACATCTTCACATGCCATCTTTATGACTTATTGTCAAAGGATGCCATGGACATCCAGTCAATGTCATTTCAAAAATCTGTTAGCTGGGGAAGAATGGCTTAGGCACATGCTCCCTTTTAAAGGAATTTCCTTCCTAGAGACCAGTGCCTAGATTAATAGAATTGTTTTGTTGGAAAAGAGATTTTAGATCATTGAATTCAACCATTAACCCATCTCTACAAATCTGCTACTAAACCAAGTCCCCAAGTGTCACACCTACACGTCTTTTAAATTCCTCCAGGGATGGTGGCTCCACCACTTCCCTGGGCAAATTGTTCCAGTTTTTAACAACTCTTTAAGGAAAGAAATTTCTCATAATATCCAATCTGAACCTCCCCTGGTGCAAATAAAGTTTTTTTCTCTTTCCCTGTCTCCTGTTACTTGGGAGCAGAGACTGGCCACCACCTATCTATAACCTCCTTTCAGGCAGTCGTAGAGAGTGGTAAGGTCTCCCTTGAGCCTCCTTTTCTCCAGACTAAGCAACCCCAAATGTTCAAAAATCCTCACCTCTACATCCAGGAAAGAAAAATTAACCTGGGATTTCGAGCAGAAATGCTCAGTTTCAACTAAGGCACAAATTTTGTCACAGAGTGTCTGAGAACAAGAGGAAATACAGCAGAAATTCTCCTTTATAGACAACACACAAAGATTCTATTGCACAGAGCATCACAAGGCCCAGTAAACATACCAGCTGGGTCTGGAAGATTAAATTTTCCTTTTTTTGGGGAATCTGACTGTATTTTGACAAAGGTTTCCTTTCCCCAATTCTTCTGTGAGGAATGAGGGGGTTAGCCATGACATTGCCTATAATTCTGAGGTTAGGAATAGGGTGATACCTGCTGTCAGTGGCCTGTAGACCATGTTGAGTGATAGTGTCACTCTCATTGACATTGAGAGTTTATTTTATTACTGTTCCCACAGACCAGTAACACAAACCACGTGGTGTAGTGGGCATTTCTAGAGGACATTTCAATTAAATTACTACTGAATATACAAATCTTATGAAATCATAAGGCATTATGTACCCTAATTTTTAGCCTACAAGAAAAGTTTAAACAGCATATTTAAAGTCACCTTGGAGTTAATTGAAAAATAAAACAAACATAGTAGATTAAAAAAACACCCTTACTATTTTATCACTATTTTATGGAGAGAAGGGATCAAAATAATTACTGCCTGTCTAAAACATGCCTTCCGAAGAAAGAATACGACTTTCAAAATTAAGCAATTGTATCCTTACAAATGGAAACTACAGGGGAAAAAAAAGTAGAATGCTAAAATATTTTTACTACTTTTAAAACATAATTATGTAAATGTATGATTAATGATACATTTCTAACAAGCAAAGTAGTGGCTTTACATGACGAAGTCTAAAATATGTTATCTAGAGCTCTACATAGCTGCAATCTGTTCTGGTATCTGACAACATTATGGTGTAACAAAATGAGAAATTTCACAATATCTACTATTGGGGTCTTTTAAATATAAAAAGAACACTAAATCCAGCTATAGAACAAATCAAACACTAATATAATTATTATATCATCTATGTTTACTAGTAAGCATATATGCTAAAATATAAGAACAATTAATATATAGCGAGAACATATATAATAAAGTAAGTAAGAACTCTTTTTAATCGATGTTTTTGTGTTCATATATTAATACATTTGAAGACAATATTTGGATGTCAATGCATCTCTGTTCTCTTCAGTCTCATTTCTGCCACCATAGGTCTGTCACGTAACAGGTGACATATGGGCAAGCAGCTGAGCTGTAACTGGGTGCATCAGACTGTCCCAGGGCTGCCAACTGCAGGATGGGGATGCTGGTTTATATTAGTTCAGTAAGTTGGGAGTACATACAGTGTGCTGGCACTGAGCCTGCTGCCTTGGCAGGTGTGATCCAAGCACCCTGCCATGTATACACTGTTCTGGGAATATCCTGTCAGCACTGCCATATTTCTCAATCACAGGAAAATATCCATATTCTTCAAAATGTACAACTATGTGTGGAAGTTAACAATTCTGCAAGAATGTCTCTGATGCCAACAAATTGCTAGGTGGTAAGCCATGTATGCATTATTTATGGTACAAAGCAAGATGAATGTGAGAGGGAAAAAATAGAGTAAAACCATGGAAGCTGAATGCCAGGGAAAATGCGCTGACTAAAAAGAGGAATTTGTACTCCCCTAGTCCTCCAGAGGCAGACAATACATAGGTATAATGCTAATCTCTTTTCTGCTTGCACAGATATTGGGTGTGTCTGTGAAAAATTATTTAGAATGTAAAAAATTTTTAAGAATCATGCTCTAACATTTTGCATTCATCTTCTTTTCCATAGTTTAATTCTCTATTGTTTCACTTCTCTGTGAAAATAGAGTCTTCTAAAACCGGCATTCCTTTCCCTTGCTTTCATTCCCAGAGAATGCAAGTATCTTGTATCTTCTACTGTCAAATAATTAAATAGTCCTTGTATGCTATTGTGTGATCAAAATTGGATGGGAGTTGGCTTTCCCAGACCCTCTTCTTGTCCCTTCCTTCTCTGAATTGATGTCATCTGCCAGGCACCTGTAGCTCAGCACTGGGGATAGCTCCTGAGACACATCCCTGTCCTGACACTGACTCGTTTTGTGATCTTTGAGATGACAGACCAATGCTTTTACAATTCTTATTGTACTTCCAATAAATAATTCAAGCATTCAAACTTGATGTCTAGCACTCATGGACCTGCTGAAAAGTACTATACACTGTTACACCAAAAAAATGGGAAAGTACTGGATGCCAATGGCAAAAGTAGTAGGGAAGGCTTTCTTATTCTTGTCCTGGCAAGTACTGGCAGTCTCATTTCTCATCCTCCAGCTGCTGTGAGTAGGAAGCTGCCTCTGTTCCTAGAAGAGTCCTATTAGAGTATTTTTTTAGTCTAGGTTTTTCCATTTGCAAAACGAATTTACCTATCCTGCAAGTCATGAAATTTAGTTACTATATAAATATAATAGATGCAAGTTTTTATACAAGGAGAAACTTTCTTATCCTTGTCCTCATCCCCATCCCCATCATTGTGCTCAATGTCATCTTAATTTGTATTATCATTATTCATCTCTTTTTTCTCTTTTATTGTAAAAAGATAGTACTTTTTCCCTCCTTAAAATATGCATTCTTCTTTTTCCCTGGACCAGTCTATTGCTTCACTCAGTTTCCTTCATTTACTGTCTATGAGACAGTTGCAATAACCTCTTCTGTAGCAAGTTATCTTGTTATTTTATCTTTTATTATAAAATGTTTTGAGAGGTTTGTTTGAGAGATGCTGTATGAAAATGAATTAAATTTTACTAGTTTATTCTCAAGCAGATGTTGTGTTGATTTGATTCCCCCTTTTCTCCCTTCTAGATTTGACTTGTGATCTTTTTAAACAGATTTTTGTGCTTCTGTTTTGGTTGGGGCTTTTTCTGTTTTGTTTTGTTTTGTTTTGTTTTTTTGTTTTTTGGTTTTTTTTGGGGTTTTTTTGTGTATTTTTTAAAATGTTGTTTATTGATTCAGCATATAAAACAATCTGCACTTAGCAGTTTTCAAAAACATTCTTTTCGGTAGTGTCATCTCTCATAAAATGAAATGAAAACTAAACCAAAACAAAACCCTGAGAATAATGGACCTGCAAAATGCAGTTGCCTCAACAAAAACCTGTGAGCCAGCACAAAATTGAAAAGACACACATGAAAAGGGCCAGATGAGCTAAAGGACCTAATATAGGACCATTCTGTTTGGTAAATTGATCTCTAAGTTAATTTTTTTAATTTTCAGCACTGAGAATTTATGCCAACTGGTAAAAATATTTGTCATGTACTAAGTAAATTGAGGATCTGCTTCACCCTCTAGATTTGTATTAATGAGGCAGTAATGGTGTCAGAATGTTATGTGGGAACACCTCAAATTTGATTAATTAAACAAATTAGTATGTATACAAGGGCATCTGTATATGATATTATGATTTTAATGCTCTGTGCTGGCCCATACGAAATGAACAGAAGTTCTTCAGATTTGCACACAGCAGAATTGCTACTTGTGGATGGACAGCCTCAGTCACCCAACCAAAAAAGGTCTGAGAGGACATTGCTCACTCCTCTGTTCACATCAGTAGGCTGGATTCTGACACAGGGAAAGATAAGATTTGATGCTTACATGGTGACCTGTCAGACTAATCTTTCTGCATGGATGAAAGCCTGTAATCCACAGTAAGAAAGGTATGACTTCACTGAAGTCTGAGTTAGTTTTACCAGTTGCTTAGTGGAAATTGTGTTTGATACCTGTTTATTAGTACTCTCAGAAGTAAAAGTATTCACAAAATAATGAATCCTATACAAACGCATCAAACGAACAGTTCTGCAGGAGCTTATTTTTCTGTCAAGCTAGCTGCCCTCACTTGCTAATCAGTGAAAAATAGGTAAAACTGGAAAACTGGTAGGACTCTCAGCCTTTTGTGAGATTAAGAACAAGAAAAACAAGTAAATTACAGAGAACTGTACAGGAAAAATGAATCAGTGACACTTGGGGAAAAAAGGTGACAATTCTAACTACAATCTCTCACCCCTGTTTCATACCTGCTCTTCCTTGCCACTGGTCTTTAAAGACTGCTTTCTTCCTTTAAGAAATCCCATCTCTCCCACTTATTTCTCACTTAGATTTGTAATACACTGTAATAATATGATTTGTTACAATGTTAAATAATTGTGCAATCACAAATGAAGGATTATGGTTTTCAGTAGGGGATGTGATGATTAACTCTTCCAATAAATAGGATATATGGACAACATGTACTGACAGATTTCTGAAAAACCATGCAAGGTATCAATTTTCAAACAAAGCTATCACAGGGATTTACTTATCCCTTTGAAATTACTGTGAATGCTTTTAATTTGTTTTTGTATTTCTGTATATTTGGTAAGATTGCAGTTTTCGGAATGCCAGAAACATTTGAAAATACCCAGTTAACTGGGCAGCTATCATATGGATAGTTTTTTTTTTCTGTTATTACCCATAGCAACTTGGTTCCACTCATTCTCTTGTAGGAAAACTATGGTGGTGTGGCTGTGACACTGTTTTGCTGTTGAAAATGGCCTGGTTTTGCTAAATATTTTCTTCTGTCCTTTAGGACTCTGATTACTATTCACTATTGTTTGTTCAAGCTGGCAGTGACAAAATAACAAGGAGAAGCCCAAGGGCAATCAAAAGTGACTTCAGGGCCCTGGAAGGATTGGTGGACAGATCAAGAGCACAGAAGTGATTTCCTTGATTCATCCAGTAAGAAGAATTAATATTGATAGGAATAGGGAGATCCATCAGTCAGGTCAAGGCATGGCTCTGAGGCTGTTATCAGCAGAAAATTTTGGGGTTGTCAACCATTGGATGATGTACTCAACTACTGAGCCCTGATGGGTTGCACCTATCTCAGAGAGAAAAGAGTTCTAGCACAGGAGTGCTAGTGGGGCTTTTTGACAGAGCTTAAAAGTAGCTTGGAAGAGGGAAAGGGAAAAAACCGGGCTGGCCCGTGACCAGAAAGGGCACAGCCAGTCAAAACGTGATGAAAGGAACACTAATGGGATTGCTCAATGTGTCTCAGGAGGTGTTGGCTACAATGCAGCAGCACCTGAAATGTTTCTGCACTAATGCCTGCAGCATGAGGAACAAACGAGGTGCCCGAGGCTGTGGCCCAGTCCCAGAGATTTAACATCATTGTCATAAGTGAAACCTGGTGACTGGAGTGCCCTGTTGGACACTTACACACTCTTCAGGAGGGATAGGTGGGGCAGAAGAGGTGGAAGGGTGGAACTGTATGGAATAGAAGGGTTAGAATGTATGGAGCTCACATGTGGTAATGGCACAGTTGAGAGTCTCTGGGTAAGAATCAAGCGCCAGACAAATAATGTGGATATCACCGTGGGAATCTTCTACAGACCTCCCAGTCAGGACAATGACTCTGACAAATGATTTTTTGAGGAACTAAGGGACACTTCCAAGTTAACTGCCCTTGTCCATAAGGGGGATTTGAGCTTGCCAGAAATGACCTAGGATCATCATCCAGATGGCACAACCTGGGGCAGAACATTTCCTAAAAACCTGGATGACAACTTTATGGAACAGATCTTAAAGGAGTTGACTAAGAAAGAGGCCCACCTTGATCTGGTGCTTGTCAATAGATCTTGTGGGCAAAATGGAGATTGGTGGCCATCTCAGAGATGGTAAAGAAATCGAGTTTATAATCTGGTTGATAGAAGTGCCAGGAAAATCTCACCTCTGGAAATGAGGAGAACAGATTTCAGCCTGCTTGGGGAATTATTGAGTAAGGGCCCCTTGGAAAATGGTTTTGCAGGTACCAGGATCCATCACTGCTGGTCACTTCTTAATCAGTTCCTAAGGGCACAGCAGCAGGCAATTCCCCAATGTAAGAAGTCAAGCAGGTGAGGCAGAAGGCCATCTTGCTGAATAGGAATCTTCTCTAGGAATAAAGGCAATAAAAGAAGGAGTATGCCCAGTGGAAGAAAGATAAGGTGACATGGGTGCTTGCTTCTGCATCTGGGATGGGACAACCCTGGGTGTAAAGCCTGAGGAATGAGATGCTGGAGAGCAGTGCTGCACAAAGGAACCTGGATGTCCTGGTCAATGGCAAGCTGGACATGAGGCAGCAGTGCCCTGGCAGCCAGGAGGGCCAGTCCTGTCCTGGGGGACATCAGGCACAGCACGGCCAGCTGGGCAAGGGATGGGATTGTCCTGCTCTGCTCTGAGCTGGGGCAGCCTAAGCCCCAGTGCTGGGAGCAGCTTTGGGTGCCACAAGATAAGAAAGACATTAAATTATTAGAGAGTGTCCAAAGGAGGGCAATGAAGATGGTGAGGGGCCTTGAGAGGAAATCATATGAGGAGTGGCTGAGGTCACTTGGTGTGTTCAGCCTGGAGGAGACTGAGGGGAGACCTCACTGCTGTTACACCTTCCTTATGAGGGGAAAGAGGAGGGGCAGGCACTGATTTCTGCCCTCTGGTGCCCAGTGACAGCACTAGAGGGAGTAGCCTAAAGCTGTGTCAGGTGAGGTTTAGATTGAATATTAGGAAAAGATGCTTCACCCAGAGTGTGGCTGGATGCTAGAACAGGCTCCTCAGGGAAGCCCAATGGAGGTCAAGAAGAGTTTGGACAGCCTCATGCACATGGTGTGACTCTGGGGATGGTGCTGTGCAGAGCAAGGAATTTGGCTTCATGATGCTTGAGGATGATCCAACTCAGCTTATTCTGTGAATGTGTGATTCTTTGACTCTACCCCTTAGAGCTTTACTGGTGTACATATTTTAGCTGGTCTTCGATTACTCACAGAGTATATGTAAATGTGTAGAGAGGCATCTATTTCATCCAGCTCTCCAAATTTGTATGTTTAATTAAATTTTATATCTTCTTAATCTCTCTACATATTGGATAGGCAATGGGAAATTGTCCCATTTGGCAAAATGCCCTGGACCCCTCCTTCTTTCTCCAGTAATTGTACAGAGAGAATATGAACATCCACCACCACTGTTTTCTGAGGCAAAAGGAGCTTCTTACAAAGTTGATATGCAGAGTCAAGCAAGAATAAATCTTTCACCACTATGAAGCATGTATAATATCAGACTTATTAAACTTGTAAAATAGTACCTTTTAGGTGTTCTCATCTCTTCTGAAAGTATCTGTTACTAGGTTGGAAAAGGCAGGAATAATTCAGCTATTCATCTTTTATTTTCAGTTAAAAGGTCAGCCTAGCAAGTGGAAACTTCTGGAAACTTCTTCTGTTTCCCACTAATACGACAAAATGTTCCAGAGTAGAATTGTCCCCTCTGAGAAAAACTGTTTTCCAGGCGCAACACATCCAAACACTTAATAAATTAAGTCTGTGGACAAGCTAAAACTCTGTGTTTCACTGGGAATGGATCCTGCTACTTATCTGAAGTCTTTAAATCATTACAAAACTCTTTGTATGATTTGTCCGAAAGACTGCTGATTTCAGCACCAGTGACTCTTGCTGAAGAATTTGTCCCACTATTAACAAGTAAAAAGATCTAGGAAGCCTATATTTAAATAGTTTTTCTTATTTTTTCCTTGACTTCAATTGAGAATAATTTAATTTCTACAGCACTTCCAAGAAAGAGCTCTAGCTTTCTACAGGGTTCAGTATTAGGTTTTCAATATTAGGACTCAATTCAGATTTCATTCATGTAGAAGTAAAATGTCCAGCATTATAGGGGTAAAGAGAGACAGACCTTACTGTTTGCTCAATGATCAAAGATATGAAAAGGGTTGAGGGTTACTGGATTCTCTATTGTACCTATCAAGGAGATAAAACATATAATTATTACTAGGATCATTTTGCATCTTGTCATTATTAAGGCACTTCATACAGTTTCAAGGAATTATCTGGAAAACTGAAAGGGTAACAAGTCCTTCGCTGTTACAAATTAGAGAGAACTGTGGAAGAGACTAAGCTTGTGAGTATTTATGTAGTAACGCAGTTAAAGGAAGTACTTCTTTAAAATGACATGAGGAAAACACTGCAGAGGCAGAATGTGTCTGTAGGTACTTGTATGTGTGCCCAATGTCTTGGGAGAACTCAGAATGTATATAACAGACAGGAGCTTGATGCTCACATCTAAGTACCACTCTTCCTCTGGAATAAACGGCAGCATGTGTGTACATTTGGCATATACTGTTTTCTCTGGTTTGATTTTATTAAATATTTGGTGAAAAATCAGCAACATCACTCAGGAGGGATCTGTGGGTGGAGGACTGATCACTAACCTAAATGAGCAAGAGTATAACAGAGCATAAAAAACCCCCAAAATCCAAGAAAGAAATCAAGAACAAAGACTACTAAATTAATCCTAATCAGGTAGGTAGAGTTAGTTGTAAGTTATTATGCGCCTTGGGTCATTCTGGCATTTAACTGCATTCTCTTATTTGACTCTTGCTTCTACAAAAGACTGTCATGGGTTCCAAAGCTGGCTTTGAATCAGAATCCTTTAGTCAGTCATCTATTAGAACATTTTGCTTTTTTCCCCCACTACTTGACCAAGGGAAACCATTATTGGTTCTCAAATTATCCTGCTTTCTGCCAAACAATTTGTTTGATTTACTGATGATAGTTTCTTGTGCACAACATATATATTTTCTATTCAGGTTTGCCAGAAGGGCTTCTTTCTAAGAAGTTACTGTGATCAGGAAAGAAATTAGAGGAAGAAAAGGAGTCTATACATCTTCTGCATTTATTTTAAGAAACACAACTGTAAAATAAAGATCAGAAGGCCCAATCCTACAAGGCAATGAGTATATTAAACATCTGCCCCAAGTGATGGATTCATACCAATCCTTTGTGCAAAGCAGGGGCTCCTAGCACAGGCTGCCCCGGGCTATATCCAGCTAGGTTTTGAAAAAGTCCAAAGATGAAGGCTACAGACAAGATCTCTGGACACCTGTCCTATTGTTTGGCTACCCTCACAGTAACATAGGGTCTTTTTTGCTGTTTTGTTTTGTTTGTTTTGATTTTTTTCCTTTTATGATTCCTGCTAAAATAAAGACTTAATACGCTAATTTAGTATTGACCTTCAGACCAAAGGTATAAATTTGATTTAGGAGAAAAATCCTTTTTCGTGTACGTGTATGTGCATCACTGCCTGCATTTATGGCACCAGATACAGACAGCTCTTTCCAGGAGTATTGAAACAGTACATAACAAACCAGGGCTTCATAGTTCCCCTCTTCTCTCTTCCTCCCATAACATGATTTTCCTAGAAAGGAAGGTTCAGGCATATAGGTCAGATAGGTATTTATCAAATCCTGTACCTCTATGCTTTGGGAAAGAAAGAAAGTCTCCAGCTTACAGCTGCAGGTCAGTTTGGATGTGACCAAAGGGAGCAATGACTGAGAGGACTGCAGGTGCTGGCTTGTCCTTGCTGTGTTGAGTCTCCTGGTGCTGACTAAGACTTCAGAGGTCACCTACAGCTTGCCCTCAAAATTAGAATTGGTAGGAAATTGTTTCACCTGCAATAGAAGCCTTTTTCAGAAAGATTTATGCTCTAAATCAACACTCTTATAGTACGGCTTCTTTTCTTAGGAGAGTTTAAAGCATTAAAAGTACATTTTGTGTCTCAGATTTTAAACAAAGAAAACCTTCTTGCTTTTCAATGCAGACCTTTTTGCCCGAATTTGATTTTGGATTTGAGTTTGGTTTTGTTCATTTTTTTAGTATTTTTTTGGGCTACTTTAAATCTGACAGCTTTCAACACAAAAGAGGGCTGGAAAAAAACAATTGTTCCAGAATTCTTCTCTTACCTCAACAGTTCTGTAGAATCCCTACTACATGCCTATGCACATACAGATAAGCCAAATTCTGAGCCTTCATTTTTCATGACTTTGTGAAGTCTGTGGGTCATTCCACTTCATACTACTCAAGGTTTTGAAATTTCTGTATTTTCCAGGGGATGGGAAACCTTTACATGTTTAGCTTGACAGGATAGTGTCAGAGTTTCTTTAGCACCCTCAGCATTAACAGACCATGTGACATTTTATCATCTCTATGTGCGAGTATTCTAAGTGAGTAAGGATAGAGACATTAATTAAGGTTGATTTTGATTTATTTTGTTAAAAAGACAATGTTGCATGCACACAAAATATCTCAAAATGTGTATCAATAAAAAAGAAACTGCAGATAGTGGATCAGTCTGAGAACCAAACCAGGAATCTGTGGTTCTTCTCATTTGAAGGAAGGTCAGGTAAAAAATGTTTCCAAACCCTCATGGTTGCACAAAATATTAGTTTAGGACTATTCTCTGTGTATCTACTTCTTTTTCAGACAGCCAAATTTAAGCTGTAATATTTGATTTATTTATCAAACAGAATTAAAAATTAGGTATTGAATAATATTTACTCTGTTCCAGTTTTCCAATGCCGAATTTGAGATTCTAACATATAGTAAAGAAGGGAGAAATACAAAGATATAGTGTAGAGCCAGATGCATTATAACTTGGACAATGCTTGAAACTAGAAATTTGATGCTACAAACTTGATGCAATTGTCCAAAATAGACAATCTAGAGAATTGCAGACAATCATGGCATTTTAATTTACCTGAGAAAATGGCATCATAACACCAAAAAAATTAGAAAAAACCCTCACTTTTTCTTATGAAACAAAATACTTATTAAAAGTATGGAATTTCTGGGAAAAATGATACAGATAGCCTTCATTTCTCCCTATGTTTCTCTTCCAGACTGATAATGGCCATTAAAAAGTTCTCAGGTAAAGCTGAACAAAAAAGTCAAAAAGCAGCTGTTTATAATATTCAGAATCTGAAAAATTACTCTCTTTCCCAACCTTACATGGAAGCTAGCCTTAGGAGACAACTGGGAAATTGGTCTGCATCTTTTTTTCTGCATTGGAAAATTTTTATCAGATGGAAAAATCCTTTCTTTGTGAGTTGTTTCCAAGGCCATGATGTTACCTGTACCTATGAGTAAAATGTGCAACGTGTGGTCTTAAGGTGTGTGCTCAGGGATAAAGGCATGGCTGTTCTCAACATGTGCTGTGTATCCTAAGGACATCTGTGATTAATATCTCCCAGGGAATAATTGTACAAAGGACCCTCTGTTCTGAGGGGAACATTTCCATCACTGAAGCTAAAGAGTATTAAACGTTAATAATGATACTTTATGCTGATGTAGCACCTCTGTTCTAAAGGTATCAGGCATTACACTAATGTCAATGAGCTTCTCTGAGCATCCTTTCCTTGGAAAACTTATTAGTCAAAAGCCCAAACACAGGTTTAGCAGGATTCCTCTAGCTGTGAAAATGCCCAACAGGTTTTGAATCATTGCAGAATGGAGAGGGGCTCTTATTAACAGGTTTTTGGACTACATCTCTGATTTTTGCTTTCTAAAATCAGGCTTTTCAGGACATGATAATGGTTTTTACTCTAAAAGACATGAGACCATATTCAGAGGAAAGTATATAATGAGAAACAACATTGGTTCTTTAGAGAAATTCTTCACATGCTGCTTGTATAAAGCAGTGTACCAGGCCTCAGCCAGCATCCAAGACATCACTGTAAACTCTCTATGGGATGATGGAAAATTAAAGCAAGTTTGAAAAGAATGATCTGACATGGACATTGTTGACTACTTCACTTGGTCACAGGACTGGGTGTCACAGAAAAACATATGTCCCTTTTTTTTTGGAATGACAGATTTATTCTGTAAATCCAGTCCTCTCACTAGTCATAAGTTTTGTAATGATTTCTTTTTCTTGATACGATTCACATAATTGTATGCTTTCTTAAAATTATCAGCTTTCATTAAAAAGGCTGCTAATGATTCAATTGCATGTTGTAATCTCAGTATTGAAATACAATTTATTTTACCGTCTTTGTTTCTAACTCCTTTATTTTTCAAGGAAGATGTTGGCTTCAAGAGACGGAAATACCTTTTCCACAGAGATGTGTGGAGAGTAAATGAGACCTTTGGAGATGCAACCTAATCTGCTGTTGCTTTTCTGCAAAGTATTAAAAATTCACTCTTTTTTAGCATAGGATGTTGGACTGACCCTTGGTCTGGTATGTAAATGTTATGTCCCTGCAGTGTTCTCTGCAGAAAGGACTCCACTAAGGTCCTAGAAAAGACAGATGAAGGTTTTCTTTCTTCCTTCTTTTGTTCCTTCCTTCCTTTCTCCCACTCTGTCCCCAACCCCTTCCATTTCCAGACAGTGCCCTAAATTGATTTCTGGAGTGAAACTTTAGCAAGATATTTGGATTTTGTTTAACAATTGCTACCTCACACTCAGCTCTGGCTCTGTACCATTCCACTCCTCAGCCCCCTCCTGCTTCTTGCATCTCTCTGCTGTTCTCTCCTCTCTGGAGCTGTGGCACAGCTGTGCCACAGCTTTTGTGGGATAAAAGCTCCAATTTCAACCTAGCACAAACCAGTTGTGCATAAAGTGTGTCTGTAGTTCAGACAATTTGTCTGTATCTATGATTTCTGCCCATTGTAATTACCTTAAGCAGTTAAGCTTAACTTTTTCCTGGCTTATGACTTCCTTTTTTCTAGTGAGTGGTTGGGGCTTTCCGGAGTTTGCTTATTTGCCTTCTTGGTAGAGAAGTGGCTTTGCTCTGTTTTTGAAAAATAAAATTTAGAAAAGAAGCAACCTCACCCCCACTCCAAAACCCAACCCGTAAGAGCCAGAAGGAGAGATGGAGGATTCAGACAGCTCTTAAGATGCTGTTTATTGCATAGACGAGGTTACAGTAGTTGTAGGTCGTGGTGAGCCTATAGTTGCTGGCCATAGGCAAGCTGTGTGTCTTGAAGCTCTGTTCCATTCATGTTACAAAGCATTATATTTCTTTCTTTGCTGTGCATCTTATTACATAGCAACCAATCAATACCTTTACTGTTACCTAGAGCCTATCCTAACTACTAACATTGCCGTATTCCTGTTACTATTTTCCAATCACTAAAAGTTAGTATGCTATAGTTTAAGCTAAAAGTTGCTTTTCAGTTTTCTTGCAGTGGAAAATTCTGAGATCTTTCTTCTACTTGCAGCATTGGTTTTTTTGTTTGTCTGTGAAAATCTTTTTGCTTGGTAAAAACATCTTATGTTTGAGGTGGATTTATCCTTTGCTCAGAGTCATAAAAGCCTCTTCCAACTCACTTGCTCCTTGCCTTCTTAGTTACCCAGTAAGACTAGTTCAGAAATTATTTTCTTCTATATCAAAACTTGCTATTATTTCTATTCCTTCTTCAGATTCTACATTCAAAAATCTTTCTGTTATACATTCATATCTATGAGACCTTCCTGTTAAATCTTATCCTTCCCAATACCAACCACCATTTTTTACAGTATTTCCAGACTTGGAGTCTTAGAATGTGGAGAGACCAGAGGTCATCTGCAAAAGACAAACTGACCTTACATTTGCAGGCATTTGAGTGCTTGAGCTGTGAGGTTAGGATGTGGATACCTCGTGTTTGAATCCTCTGTTTGAAGTAGGCCACATGTGTCCCATGTTACAGGTGATTCTTGGATCACAGGACAGTGTCATCCTTCTTTTCTCCTCCTCACTTATCTGCAATTCTCTATCTTCCCCTTCTCAGCACGTTACCCATTGCACAATGGCCAAATACCTTCTGTCTATAGTGGTTTCAGATGAAGGGAAAAGCATACCATATTTAGTTTATACCATATAGATTTTTTTATACCTTGCTCAGGTGGCCACTGCATGTTAAAATGGATTATATGCCAAAATTCTTGAGAATATGCTATTTTCTTGTTTTGTTTGTTTTCTTTTCTTTTTTCAGTTAGGCAATATTGAAGAAGTTCACAGAGCCATTCTATGAATTCTTCATCAAAAATTTTATAGAAGCTTTCCTCTAGTTACTTTAGGGTTAACATATTTAACTGTTCAACAGATTATAGATTTTGGACCTTTGTCTTATCTTCCAGACTGGGTATCCTTGATACTCACTGAAGTTTTGAGGTTTATAATAAACTGCATTGTTTTTTTCCTCAAAATATTTCAAGCTTGGCAGTTCTCAAGCACAGCTTTACAAGACAGCAAAATAAGTTCATTCAGTGTTTAAAATATAAATAAAATAACAGATATTTTCTACAAAGCCTGTTAAAGAAAACAACCATTAAATTATCCTGTGACTTTCTTCCAAGGCTTCTGTTAAACTGTCATGCTCTCTTTAGGCTTTCTATCATCCTTTTTCAACTCAATGCTCTCTGTGTGAGACAGGAAGAAATTATCAACATTTTTGGAAAAAGTAAAGGCTTTCTAGAGCACAATGCAAACTTATTTGTGCAATAGCAGGATCTCAAATAGTTACTTTGCCACAGCCCACTATTTGAAAATCTCATTGACAGTGCCAAATTCTGCCATCCTAGAAATCTCTGGGAAGCACCTGAATAGAGCCACATCAAGTATTTCTCAACTTGTGAAAGCTTTCTGCCAGGTGCTACCCAGCTTGCAGGAGTGGATGAGAGTGTTTCTGCAGTTTATTAAAACTTCTGCACCACCAAGTGTGGTGATGCTCTAAATTTGTTACAGAGTTTTTTTTAATAAATCAATTCTTCTGTGCAATCCTTATGTCTCTCTCTTGCTTGTTGGCTAATGCTCTTTCCAGGTACTCCCAGGCTCTCCAGGGGCTAAAATGCCATAATTCAGGAGAAAGGGGGCAAAGGAGAAAGTGTTAATGGGGGTTGGGACCTGGGACTGAAATGGGAGAGTCCAGAATACCACCTGATCTGGGGTGAGTACTGTAACTTTTGTTTTATTAGAGTGAAAAATCCACTTCATCTGGGTGCCTAGCTTTCAGTTTTTAAAAGTAAAATGGATGCTTTTGAGAATAGTATTCAAATCAAAGTACTGTGGGGGTAAATGTATTTATATTGCCATTAAAATATTAATCACAGAGTATACTTAATAAAGTCTTAATATAAAAACACAATAAGGCAAGAGGGAAGAGAAGCGGAAGAAGTTTAAGGAAAAATGTTGCATCCCGGTAAATTAAAAAGAAGAGTTTTGGAGATGAAGAAAATCTCTAATGAAAATTAGATTTTTCAAGAACAACTGCATTACAAATATGTCTATTTAGAGGACTGATTAAATTAGGGGAAGAAAGCACAAAAAACTTAAAAAATAAATAATAATAAAAAAAGGGAATATTTTGTTTTGGTTTGGATGATTTGCTTGCTCAAGGTATGATTTTATGGCCCTATGCCCTGCAGAGGCAGGCGCATAAAACAGGTATTTAAAACAGATCTGCACTGAGATTTCCCAAGATCTTAAAAATGGAGACCAAACTGAGAAGGATTTTTAGAAAAACAACACAGCAGTTGGCAGGTGACCTTTGTGGTCATGAAGTTCATTTTCTGTCAGCAATTCAAATACTCAGGATATCTTGTTCAGGATAACAAGGTACAGCACAAAACCTGTGAACTCTGCTTAAACCCCAATACAGGTTTTAGCAGAGTGAATACTATTGTAATATTTTTTACTCTAGACAAAAGTATGTGAAAATTGATCAACTTTTCAGTGCTTTATGATTTTTATTTTTTTCCCCTGTAAGTGCTATTCATGTGTTTATTCACACAGATCTGAACAGGCTGAACTTGATATGAAAGGGTATTCCCATGTACCGCGTTAAGCATGTTAAGCCACCGTTCACAACATGAGGATATTATCAACTGCATTCATTGAAGGGACTAACCAAAATTAATCAAAATTCACAATTGAAAACTGCAGATTCAATCCCAACACTAGAGCTGACTTCTGATTAGAAATAGTTGGGATTTCTCTGTACCCAGTTTTGGGTCTACTTCAGACATACCCCTGAGCTTCCTGAAACCAGAAAAAGAAGTCGAAAAAGAAACCAAGTAAGTGGGCAATCATAAAATTGCTGCCAAATTATCATGAATTTTTTTCATAGGGTCATTACCTTACTATCAAATATTGAATTGCAGAAAAATCAAAATTTAAAAGCTCTTTTCATATGGAAGTTTCATATTTCTGTATCAGTAACTTTAGCAAGTAATTAAATTTTTAACAGATAATTTTTATAAGACCTATTTATTTTTATGTTTAAATTACCTTGTAATTCCTTGTAATTCCTAAGGCATCTGTAACTATATGAAACTTAAACTTCATTAACCCTATACTGCCTATGAATATGTCCTCATCAAGCTGCCTATTGAATACTAATCTTTCATGCAGCAAAAATTGCTAACATATTTTCTCTTTTTCTAGAAGGCCTGGATAATTTGTTTCTGTCTTTTAACTTTTATCAGTTTTAAAAGAAGCCAGCATTTGGCATTTTTCAGGTTACTGTTAGCGCACCATGTCTTTCTTTCATAATGAGTCAGTCTAAAGCTTTGTCTCACTGAAATTATTTAATAGGCTTCAAAAGTAGAACTCAAATGCAGTTATGAATTTGCTGACCTTTCAACACATTCAGCAACTGCAGATCAACTTCTTCAATCCCATCACATCTAATGTGTCCTCATTAAGAAATTAAAAGGAAATGCCTCTTGTTCTAGACAGAAACATACTTCAGTGTTAAATATGAGTGTAGATACACTATGTATATATTATATAAATTTGTAGGTATGAATATATATATATATATACATATAGGAAAGGGAAAACCAGAAACTCGGAAATATGAAGTACCTCCCATAACTACAAATGAAATGCAATTCATTAACCACTGATATTCAGACTTAGGAAATAAAATAAAAAATCTGTAATGGCTGTAAGATCTATCTATCACTTTCTCTGTTTAAAGCTCTAAGTGCTTACTGTTGTGTTGATTGGTATTCTCCCTTCAGTTGCCCATTTTAATTCAGTGATATTATACTTGTTTGTACTTGATACCTGAAGTAAGAACATCTTTATTCTGCTTTGCCTGTTACTGCTTTTCAGTATTCGGCTAGAGCTGAAAATTCTCAGCTGACAAGTTCCTTTGTGCTCAGTTCCACATAAGCCTCCAGTAAAACACATCTCTCCCCCCCAGAAGTTCAAAGACTAAATGACAAACTGACAAAAAAAAACCAAAAAAAAAAAGAGTTTGAAAAAAGTGAAGTATCATCAGTGTTTTTCTGGGTAAGGAGACAGAGTAGCAGAAGGAAATGAGACTTGCTCTTCAGTGCACGAAACCAAGAACTGACTTTAGATCTTCTGTTTTCCTAATGCCATCACTACAAGACCCTCAATCCTATCTTTGATTTAACTTTCTTTTGTGCTTTCCCCCTGCACCTGCTGTTCAATATCAGGGGTTCAGATTCTACAGAATGACAAGGTGAGCATACAAATGTGCAAGGTTGTAGATGCAACCAAGATAATTAACATGGAGAGGCATGCTCAGCATATTTTTGCTTTTCCTTTTCACAGATAACATCTTTCTTGCCTTTGAATTTAAGAAGGTGTACTATATAGAATTCCTACTGCAATTAATTGATGAATAAATTTTCCCCCTTGAGTTTCTTCTTTGCCTGGAAACCTGCCACTATACAATCTAAATACGTATATTCAAAATAAGGAAAAGAATAAAGAGAAAGATAGAAGGGCAGGAAGGGGGAAGGAGCAAAAGAGAAGAACTAGCTGAGAGGTGTCAATTTGTATTCTGAATTTATTCTTCTAACCTCACTTGAAATTCTACAGAAATTTGGTGCTTCAGTTAAAACTGACCTTAGGCACTTTCAACTCACATGATGATTATTTGCTCAGAAGTTCACTAAAGGTCTTTCTGACTGTGGCAGTACTACAGAAGGTCATATTTTTTTCAGAGAAGGAGTTCCTGAACATTTTTTACAATTCAGTGTGCAGAAATAAGCAATATCAGTATCAACCACATTTTCTCATATACTTTCCTTGCTTTTTTTTTTTTCATTACTGTTTCTTTAAGATTTTACAGGAAAATGCCACACTTTTTTAAACAATAGAATTCTTCATGCCTTCTGTTACGATACAGCAAAATTGTGATAGACTATAACATCTCATTATGTTCTAAGATTTTTAATCTAACAGTGTGAAGATCTGGGATCAATCACAGCAATTTTCAGAGTGTTTGGGAACTTTAAGTAGTATACAGGCCCATTGTGCTAGAACCTGAATATGTACTGATAAGTTTCTGATGTAGTTGCGTTTCAAAATATGGGATAATCATCCAAAAATGAAACTAGGCAAGAAATGTCTACATTTATAAATTTATATTTAAATTTATATATACACATACATATAAAACAATAACGAGAACATGCTTTAGAATAATATTGTAGTTATATTTTGCAATAAGCTGAGGTATTATTTTAAGCAAACATATATGATTCCATAAAAAGTGCCTTCCCAGTTGTATGTGAAGAATGTAAAATTGTACACAAGTATGAAAGCTGTTGAAATATAAGGAAAATTGAAATTTAAAGACTTTTCATAGCTAGCTTTCTGAGGCTAGTCAATCGAGCACAAATAAGTGAGGCAGATATGTGAAGCAATATATTGTCAAAGAAATGGAAGGTGTCCTATACTACAGATCAGAAATGAGGAGGTAGACAATAAAATAGAAAAAAAATATCCAAATGGAACTAAGTATTTTCAACAAACTAAGATATATGTGGAGCTCATTACCACAGGATCTAGACAGGACAAGAGATAGATGGAAATCAAAGGGGGGGAATGTATGTGAATTAGAAGAATTTTATCAGGAATTAATGCTTTTGAAAAGAAAATCATAATTCTTCAGTTAAAATGAAACAGGAGTTAGAAGGGAAGTTCTTCCTAGTGGTGATTAGCCTCTAATTGTCGGTACAGGGATTTTCTGAAATTGCTTAGTAGCATAGGAATCTAATGGACAATATGTAACCACAGATCTTATCTAGAATGATGTCTGGTGTTATCACACTTGAAAAATTTAATTTTTTCCTGAATCTTGTCATCTACCAGTGGCTGGTAGAAATTGCCACTTTTAAATAATTTATAAACATTAAGATTTTATTTTTTTATTGTTGCTACAAAGATCTCAGGATGGCAGAAACTATTCTTCCGTTAATTGTTGGCTAGATTAAGACAGGAAGGAAAACCCAGAGGGCTGTACTAAGTGTAAAACGTCTTTCTTTTTCATCATCTGAAAGAGTAATTAGAAATATTTGTGCCACAATTCCTTACCTACCTGTAACTTTTCATACATACATCATATCCTCCTGCATTTTTTGCCTTCTTTGAATAATAGTCCAAGACTCCTCCCTGCAGAAGCTCTAATGCTTTT
Organism: Sialia sialis; assembly: GCA_009812075.1. Lineage (NCBI taxonomy): Eukaryota > Metazoa > Chordata > Aves > Passeriformes > Turdidae > Sialia > Sialia sialis. Next base: position 14,267,974 of record VRYO01002772.1, on the reverse strand, counting down.
CTCACATTCCTCTGAAGTAGAATGGTAAAACGGAAAATGGTAATTCTCATGTATCATTCTTTTGTATAAAATTGCAATATTTTTGGTATAATTTCCAAACCTTATTCGTTTCTTAATATAGTGTTTTGTTTGTCTTTCAGCTGATAACAAAAGCTAGATCTGTAAAATGGGGAAAAGTAAAATCAGCAGGGTGAGCTGTTGGAAAAGATGCTGGGTTCTAAAAACAAGCTTTTGATGGAACAGATAAAAAGTTATTTGGCACATGGCACCACAAAGTGTTTACACAGGTGTTTGAGGTTATGTGTGAGCATATCTATACCTTCAGTGTTATGAATTAAGGACAAATATCAGATTCTGCACCTGGGAAAGTATAATCCTGGATGCAGACTAGGACACAAGTGGCTGGAGTGCAGCCCTGCAAGAAGAGGGATGTGGTGGATGCTGAGCTCAACATGAGTGAACAATGAGCTGTCAGCATCCTGGGTGCAATCAGCACAGCACAGCTCCTTGTGCAAAGGAGCGACTGCCCCACCACACCCAGCACTGGTGCAGCCTCACCTCTAGTATG
>VRYO01002772.1:14241472-14266406 GCA_009812075.1 Sialia sialis | reverse complement strand
AGTGCGGCTTATATTCAGGTGCGGCTTATAATCGTGAAATTACTGTACTCATTTGTGTCCAAAAGAGATTGAGGAAAATGGAGAAAGGACTAGAAGGTGTAATTTAGGAGTAGAGGCTGAGGATATAAGTTTGTTCAGCTTAAAGGAAACTGAGGGAGCACCTCTTTCCTGCCTACAGCTTGCTAAAGACAGGGAGTGAAAAGGGAGGTGTTTCTCTACTGTCCTGTGATAAGAGGTGAGGCATGTCTTAAATCTGTGCCAGGAGAAATCCAGATTGGATATTTGAAAAATGTCTTCACTAGAAGGTGGTCTAGCGCAGGAAAAATTTTCCCAGGAAAGGTTCCATGGCCTTGTCCCTACCTGTCAGTGTTTGAGAATTTGGACAACACTGTTAGATATGTAGCGTAACTTCTAGGTTGTCATAAGTGGAATCAGGAATTCAATCTAATTGTTATGGTTGGTCCCAGCACATTTAATGATATGCTGAAGTTTCTTCTGAACTAAATGGAAAGATGAATGGGAAAAAAATGTGGAGAGATTGAAGTCTAAAGAGACAATTTATCAGAGTAACATGTTTAAGACATTTATCAAAGGCTTTCTATTCATGATAAAGAGGGAGACTAAAAATGTTTATACTTGAACACTGTGGAGAGTAATTAGCATTCTTGTATCAAACTTCACCTCCTGTTATCTCTTCCAAATAACACCTGTTATTCATGGTAGAGAATTATAGAAACCATTGCTTTCAGGTAGCATAAATTCATCTGCTCTTCCTCAGGCTCCATTTCAAGCTTTATTGAATAAGAATGGGAGAGAGGGGTTTTTTTTTCCTTAGATTCCCACATAATTCTTTCTTCTGCAGAAAAGATCAATCAACTGGCATTACATTACTCTTGATGCTTATACCATACCATTTTGTGAGAAACAAAATAAATTCAGCTTTGAACAAGGCCATAAGTCTTCTTGTTCAATTAGTTCCACAGACGTAATAGTTAATGAGAACAGGAAATGCTTGTGCAAAGGAATAGCTCCAGAGAGGTATTAATGTGAATAGAGTAAGGGTCATGCCTCGGGCTATTGCATACTCCTTTGAAAGGAGCCACCTCTTCTCTCTTATTGAAGATGGAAACTTGCCTTGCTTTGAAATCTATTAAGACAAAAGTCTTTCAGAGGCTGTGGACTTGATCAAGAAAGGCAGGAAATACCTACATAATTTATTTGTGTTTTGTTGCAAGAATTGCTCTGACTGATTTAATTAATAGTATTTTTCCTGCACTTCTGGGTCTGCTATGGGCTTGGATCAGCTGGAATTCAATTGTATCCTGAAAATCTTGAATGATGGAGCTCCTGCACTACCTCCCTTGTCAATCTGTGCCATGGCTTTGCACTTCCCATGGGGAGCAATCTTCTCTGCACAGCCACTCTGAACTACTCATGTGTACCCTTGTATTCATTGTCTTTTATGAAGAGCATGGATCTGATGTCTTGGTTACTCACAGTAGGTTACTGGGGGCTGTTGGTTTGTTGGCGAAATCCATCCTGCTCCTGGCTGGCAAAGCACAGCTCCCCTACTCTCTCCTCACTCAAAAAGTGCTCCAGCCCCCACAGTCTCCTTGGTGTCCCCTGCACACGCTCCAGTTCATCAATGTTCTGCAGTGCTGGTACCCAGCACTGAACGTAATGGTACAGTGCCCTCAAAACTCTTAATGGAAAAGCTAGAACTTGTGTCCAAAGTTTCTTTCTTTAAAAAAATTAGTTTTGCTTTTGTTGTTTTGTTTTTGTCCTTTTGTTTGTTTGCTTTAAGATAAAATTTAATATATTTAATTCATTTCTCTGCCATAATCCACTTGGTCCTCATCTAAGCTGCTTTAAAAACTCTCTTAAACATAAAAAAGTGGAGACATAGGAATGCAGTTATGGCTGTTGTTCTCCAGAGAACCTAAAAAAATAATTACTTTCAGCATAATCAAGGATTTAAAATTCTTGTCATATCTTCAAAAGTTTCCAACCTATTTCCTGAATTTTTTGTCATATCAAGGTCCATGTGGGGTTTTTTTGAAAATTAATTATAATTTTTGAAAGGGATAGGTATTTGTTGCCACTCTTTAAAGTTCATGAAGTAGAAACTTAAACAAAGGGAATTATGTCTTCTTAAGTTTAAAATAACATCAATATATACACTATGGGCTGAATTTTGCTTTCCATTTGATCTTTGGATTGCAATTCGGTCTATATTGGAAGTTATCATGACGTGAGGACACTTATTATCTCACAAAATGTGGTTTTACCAATAATAATGCATGAAGGAAATATATTGTTTTAATAATCTAGTGTTTCCTGAAGTTATGTAGTCCTCATTGTTTGATTTCATGCTTACTCTAAGCTATCCCACAAAAAAAAATAAAAATCAAAGGGAATGATGTAAACAAAATTTAAGTTCATGGACAACCCTTGAGTGTTGAGATTCTCAACATGTTGTAATTTTTGTCGTTATTGTTCAGAAAAGCTTATTTTCAACATACAGTATAAAAATAAATTGCAAAAAGCTAGGGTTGTTCCTTTTCTTCTTTTCAGCACACTAAGAGATAACTTGGGAGATATAGTAAGAGAAGAGACTTTTTTTACCCTCAGGAATGTGTGAAATGTAAACAATGGGACTGTGAGTTCAATTTCACGTTGCATCATTTTTACATTAACATTAATCTAATGATTTGCTCTTGATCTGGCATTTAGTGTGGAGATTGCTACCATGGTCAGAATAACTCTGCAAGGGCATTATTCATATTCTGTAATGGGCAATTTGCTGCCAGGAAAACAAGTTGCAATTGCAATAATTTGACAGGCAATATCTCTACAGATTTTTTTCTTCTTCAAAACCAGTATATTTCATCTATTTCTTTTTTGTTCATTACATAGTCTACAATGTAGATTTCACCTTTTTGAAATAAAACACTAAGAAAACTTTATAATTACTGTTTAGCAGCTTCAAAAATAATCCAACAAATCTGGTGTTTTGAAAAAACTATTCTTGTCTGTGCTTTTAAATACTAGCAAGGTTTGTTCTTTAGGAAAGGAAGCCCCAACAACCAATATAATCCAAATGGCCAACAAATTGATATCAAAAGCAGCATTTTAGAATAAACGCTTTTCTATGTTGTTTAAAGTTTTTTTAATAGCCACACGGCACTAAAAATCAATTTTTTACCTTTGGCCAAAACAAAGTAATAAAGAGATTCATGCTTTGTGGTGCAGCCAGGTCAGACTGAGGCAGGACTAATGCAGACATTCATTTCAGCTCTGCTGTGCTTCCTGCCCAGGCAGGCAGAGTAAAAAGCAGCTGGGAGGTGTTTGAACTGATCTTATCATGACAGCTGCTCAAGAGTACAAGGTGCAGTGGTGCCATAGGTACAACAGATGCAGAATAATCACAAAAAACTATTGCAAAGCATTTACTAACATGCACAGCAAATACCAGTTCCTTTAAAACACCTGAAAACTTTCTGCCTGTCTATTAACAGGTGGTCATAAATATAATTGTGTGCCTACAAAGTGATTTGTTTCTTGTACTTTATACAGGAGGCAGCATTCTGAAAATTTTTTTCAAGAACGTTGTGGGGGCTTTTTGTCTTTTAAAAAATCTTTTCTACTCAAAAAATAAATATTAGTATTTTAAAACCCAAACTGGTCATTAGGACACTGGTTTTAGAGCCCAACAAACCCATTTTAGTTTCAGCTTAGCTGGTGAACCTTGCAGCTCCTGAACTTGCTGAGACTGTATATTGCTACAGCTTCCAAGAAGACTAAATATTCTAAGGTCTTACTGGCTTGTTTCTGTTAAAAAACAAAACAAAACAAAACAAAACAACACACTTCTCTTAATGAAATCTGCATTCTGACACTATTTTGTTAATTAATCACTAAAAGTGAAGAATTACATCTAATTTAGATAGCCTCTCATCACAAGGATTTTTCCTCTTAGATCATGAAAACCTTTAGAATATGTTTGATGGCTTTTGCATCATTAACAAAAAAGAAAACTCTTGGATATCCCCTACCAATGCAAGTTTACACCTGTTTTCCTGAGTGATCTACCAGACATAATTGCTCAAAAATAGGGACTTATGCAGAATTTTTTCTAATTAATTATTTTCAACTAGAGATCTTGCTATTTCTCTTCAGAAATACAGTAGTTGTCTTGTTTAGTACATGTTTTGATGTCACAAATATGGAAAGAAAAAAGAATTTAAAACACATCAAAACGATAAGTGGATAGAGGATGAGTCCTTCATTATTTACTGCAAATGTTATTACAGAACAAAACCCCTTTGTGACAACTTAAGTGGATCAAATTTTTGGAACTGCCCACTCTGTAAAAATATCACTTCTTTTGGCATAAGAAAATTCATATTATCTAGGACCCAAAATCTTTGGACAAGAGACCGATTGTTTTGGAGACCAAGCTCACTGAAGACACTCCCAAGACTGCTTGATTTTTCATTAATTGCCTCCCAGAATCCCAGGTGCCTGTAAACATTGATTCTGAGTTTAATTATTTCAGCACCATAAAGCAAGAAAATCTTAAAAATCCAAGAACTGGTCAAAGACTGAGAAAATCAACCCTTCCCTGTGAGACAGCACAAGAGAAGTAGAGATTTACCCAAAGAAATTAACAACTTTCTGTTATTAAATATCATTTAGAACTGAAAAGGCTGGCAGGTTTTCTTTGTCCAGCTTATCTCAATTTTAAATAAGATGAACCTTGACATGAAACAGCTATTGTAAAAGTTTTTATTTGTGCAGTTCTTCACAAGCTGGAATAATGCTGTAATCATGCACTGATGGTCTCACCCCATACTTCTGGCTGGGTCCTATCCATCTCATGTTGGATGCTGCCGTAAAAGCGCCACAGCAGACCCAGCTTGCTCCTGGCTGCGCTCTTTCCTTCACAGAACATTTTCTGCCTTTCTTTGCAAGGAGCCTTCGTTTGAGAATTTGGATTCCAGTCACAGCAGGATCATTGTGGTGTTCCCTCCCAGGAAACTATTCCAGAACAAGTAGTTCCTGGTACATCTTTTTTCTGGGAAGACTCCTCCCTGTTGAGAAGCACCACTCTTTCTCTTTGTGACACAGACCAAATGCAACAAGTCAAAACCCCTGAGTCAAACAACACAAAGTATATCCAGATACTGAAGGAGAGGTGAAAGCTATATAAGCAGTTACAACAGACATTTTTGTAAACAGTCAGAACTAAATTCTTTCACTTAGATAAACATATCCCATAATTATTTTATTCTGCTTAGTGCCAAGAGCAACTGCTTATCTGCAATCAGCCTGGCTAGTTGCTTACATGGTTATATTCCCCTGTCTAGACCATACTGTTATACCAGAATATTTTGAGAGTTATCGCTGAATCTTTTTTCAGCACATGTAAATTCTGATATGTTCTAAAAAAGAAAGCTTTATCTAGAATTTCCTAGATTGAAACTGGATGTAGATATCTGACCAAAAGTGGTACTTTGGAAACCTTTTTTGGGAATAGATTTCAAAGAGTTCCACATTTATAATAACATTTAGTAAAGCATACTGTCTTTGGAAAATCACTGCATAGCTTTGGATTCTTGAAGCTTTTGTTATATGGAAACTATTTTTTTTTACTGCAGAGTAAAATCTGGTTTGTATGTTAGAACATTATGGGTCCTAATACTGAAATAAAAAGTGTCAAATAAAAACCAAAACAGATCTAATAGAAAGCAGAAAAATGAGACAGTGCCTGTAATTATCAAAAAAAACTTCAGAGGTTTAGTTTTCAATTTTACAGGTTCACAAAATACATCTTTGTATCTTAACTGACAGACTGACGCACTGAACAAAATCCTGAGATTGGGAAAACAGCACAAAAATGAAACAGAAATACAACAGTAGAACATCAAAACTTCTTCATATTGTGAAAAATCAAAAGCCATGCAGAGGTAGGTGTAGATTTAATGTATAATATTGCCTTATCACTGTAATTTTAAGATGTTGCTTGCTTTTGAAGATTGCAGAAATTCACCAAGATAATCACTGTCAATTGAGATCACAAATCTCTTGGTAATGGATACACAGAAATTTCAAGAACTGAGACAGAAAATGATGTTAATCCAGTAATTTATGCAATAAAAAGCAATAGGTATTTTCCTATGGATCTCAGCAGTAAACCTACAGGGGAAAAAAAGCAGAACATCAAGAAAAAACCAACAAGCCAACAAAATAAACAACAAAAACAATAACACAAAACACAACACAACAAAACAAAACACAACAAAAAACCACCACAAAATCGGAGGAAAAAATTTATTTTATTGTACACTAACATTTTTGCTGGGTACAGCAAAGGAAAAATATATAGGAGACATAAGATTTAAAGGTCCTCAGAGTGAAAATATGATAAAACTGAATTGCAATTGATGGGGTCTAAGTGACACTTCCAGAGGTGATTAGGCTCAACGTATGAGTGTAATGTTTTAAGTTTTTATCTAGTTCTAGGAAGGTGTGCAAAATGTGGAAAATAGTCAGCAGGAAAAGGGACAGACTAATCTCAAGGCTATCTGTCTCCCATCCAGAATTGCATATCTTCTCTCCATCTCCTTTTTAAAACAAATGTTTTAACTTCTAGAATCATCTGCATAATAGATGTTGACTTGCCACTGGTGTAAGAAGAAGGCTGTTAGTTAAGGCACTCAGCTGAGTCAGAAAAACATCCTTTTGTGAAGGGAAGAAGCATGAAATTGGTATTCTGACCTGAAGGGGGACAATGAAGGTGGCCTGTCCTATAGTGGTGTTTTGGAGGGGATGGAGGTAGAGGAGGAGGAAGACAAGAGGTGTGGCTGTGATAATTGTCAGTGTTTATACATATGAAGGCCAGCTGGGCAAAAGTTTCGAAAATTTGACTGTTACAAAGACATGCAGAACTTGTCCTAAGGATTTTGGCAGCATTATGCACATCCAGTAAGAAAAATGTGGTTAGTGCAAGTTTTATGTGCAGACCCCACATTTTTGTACCTGCATGTCTGTCTCAAGAATCTAATCCTTATATTTGACCTGATGAAGCAGGAAGCCTGTGACTGAGCATAGACCTGTGATCAGATATATCAAACTTAGTGCTTTCCCTACTGAATCATTCCTCTTTTTCTTTTCCAGGCATACTCAAGTTTGAAGGTTTTCCTCTAGAGCATCTCTGGGGCATGCTTTGTTTTGCAATTCACAACTCTGCTTGTGAAGTAAATACCAATAAGTCTCACGCTGAGCTTATAAAACCTTTTCCTGGCAGCACGTACAACAGCTTTGTTGCTCTCCTGCACTTCTCTGTCTACATTTTCTAACCTTCACCCACCACTTCTAGAGATGTGAGGCTGGTTTGATCTTCATCTGCATTCAATCTGTTCTCATTCTTAGCAAAGCAGGAATCACCAAGGGATGCCAGCTATTGTGTGCCTTTTGTGAAAGGGATATATGCCTACTAAACTTGCTTAAAACGATTGAATGCTTTTTCACACAGCCCTGTGTTTTAATCCCAGCATGGGATTTTGCATATATACCTCGAATAATTATTTTTCTATTATTTTTGGTTTTTTTTTCTTACCAGACAAGACAATGACGGTTTAACACTTCAATATAATTTACTTTAAGACTTTATATCATTATACCCTTTGGTTGCTAAGTGATTTCTTTAAAAGTTAAACAAAAAATATTCATTTTTCTGTTTCATATTGAGAATAAAAAGAAAAGGATGAAGACTTGACCTGTCTTCATCAAACACTTTTTGGTTTTGTACCTTTCTTTTTCTAGTGATTGATCTCTCTTTTGCTATCAGACAGTTGTCTGATTAATTGCTTTGGCTTCTCTCCACCTATAATGTATATTACTTGCATTAAAAAAAAAAAATCACAATTAGGAAAAATACAGATTTCTAAGGTCATCTTGTTTTTCTTACACATGCGAAAGAAAAATGTATAATTATGAATTGCATTTTGTTATTGTTCCATAATCATCTGCAACATTTGTTGTTATTTTAAAAAACATTCTTTAAATAATCACTTCCTTAAAGAAACACATAAGAAAAATGCTATGCAGATGCTAAGAAAGTGTAGCACATTAAAGAAGTGAAAAACCTATTGTATAACCTGCCCATTGCCTACTCAGCTGTTATTCTCCAGAGAGAATTCTCCTTCAGTGTTTTCTATTTTGCTATAATGAGATTATATAGTGATTCAGGATACAGACTTCTTCAGTCTCTTTGTTATTTTCCCTCTGGGGTTGTCACTCGTGTCAGTATTTTTAGATCACTGCAGACAAGATATTTGTTTATAAGTGTATTTGGAAATGTATGCATGGATATGTGTTTATATGCAGAGAGACAATCTTGAGAAGTACAGATATTAGAGACTGAAGAAAACATAAACATTAAAATGATACATTCTTCCTGTTTTAATCTCACAAAGACATTCTTAAATGATGAATGCTTACAATTCTTCCTGAAAGTCATCTTGCTTACAGTTACCTCCATGCTGACTGCAGGAAGTCACATCCTCAGCAGGCTAAATTGGCATCTCTCTGTCAGCAACCATAGAGCTACACCAGAGGACAATCTGTCCCTGTACAAGCATAAATCACACAAGGACTAATTTTCCTTTGTCTTGAACCCAATATATACATAGCATGTAGGAAAGAAATGATAAAGAATGAGTGAAACTCTCACTGAAGTCCTAATGGCCAATGTTTGCAGGTAAAAATGAGTAGTCCCCATGCATAGTTCTGCAGAGTTAGTTTCAAATTAAAGAGAATCAGAGAAGAATAAAAAGAGACAGAACCATAAAATAAAATCAACAAAAGCTCCACAAAAAAGCAAGATTTTTATGTCCAGGAATGTGTTTTTAGACAAAGCTCTGGACAGAATTACCATAAAATCTTATTACCTGGTTGCTTTTCACATATCTAGGGCTCTCTTTGGCGCCTGAAAAAATTTCAGCCTTACTGATACAGACTCTACCAGAATGAATCGTATGTGTGAGGTCATGGCGTTACAGTAGCAAAAATCCTTTTGAAAATTGATGAACGGGTTACTAATCCCTGTATCTAGCTAGGCATTTGTAGCACTACCTGCCTTTTGTTTCCAAAATTTTTCCATCTGGAAAAAAGGCAAACTCATAAAGTGAGACTGATTTGAAGGGAGCCAGAGGAAGCGTCAGCTTCAAGTGACTTTACCCCACACCAAATGTCAAATCCTGGTTGACTTTCACACTGCAGCAAAACAAGCAAACAAACAAATGAACAAAACCAAAATAAAACAGCTCTTCCCCATGAAAAAACAGTTGATGACCAGAAACAAATCTGATTCTGTCTCTGAGTCAAGTTCTCTGCAAAGTTGCACACATAAAGCTTTATTTGGAGTTCTGGAATGTAATGATGATTAAAACTTGAAAACATCTTTTTCATTAAATTCAGAACTTAAATTGTGCAATTTATTTGCATTTGAGATAAAAAGACATGCATATTTTGTATGTTGGAATTAGATTTGTAGAAGCAAAATCTCATTCCCAATGGCAAATATTACTAAATTCAATTCCAGTTATGAAACACAAAATTGTTTTTTAAGTGTGAGCCAGCTCTCTTAATAGGCTTTCAATATTAATCCTCTAATGTTTATTGTTTCTTTACTTTCTAGAGGTTGTGACAGAATGGATGAATCAGGAAAGTCTGAATTAGATTTAAACTAGAATTTAGTGTTAAGAATTACAATTACCTGGCATGAGATTTTCAGTTTAGATTTAATAGGGTTAAAATTGTGGCTGTAATGGTAGACATATTTCTTCCTAGACAATATAGGATTTAGATGAGCTTAGAGGTCATATACTATCTGTAATATTAGACTTCTCAATATCAAACCTTTTTTGAAAGTTTTTAGTATTGTTATATTCAGAAAATACCTGCACTCACATATTCTTGAACACAAAATTGCCGAATAGAACAAAAAAAAATTACATTTTTATATCTCACCTTTGACAGGGCAAGCAACATCTAAATAAACAATCAGAAACTTCAATTCTGCCTTTAGTTTACACAGCAATGGCAGACACAGGAATATCTGAGTAGATCAGTAGCAAACATAAAATGTAATGCAGCAGTACCATGCTGTGTGGTCTAAATGGCAAGGAGGTAGATAGAAAAATTCCCTTTACTCTACAAGTTCCATAAACTTGTGGCATTATGAATCATTATGATCCTTTTTTGGAATATGAATACCATTTTTAAGAAAATAAGCCAGATACCATTACAGTCAAGAAAGCAGAGATGTTAGGGTCTGTATTCATCCTAGTTGCTAATAATAATTAAAAGGATAATATCATAGACATGATATATGGAGTATATGGCTTATCAGGGTGTAAATGTATTTCATTTTTGAGAGAGAAGCCTCTGAAATCTCTATGTTTTCCAGGTTCTTCAGGCTACTAGTAATCTTTGTCTGATACAGAAAATTTCTGCTTGTATAAGTGTTGACTTATCCATTGGGTTAAAATTATGGGGGTTAAAATTCAGCATATACATAAATGCTTTGTTACAGCAGTCTCCTATACAAACCAACTCTTTTTCTCTGGCTTCTCTATTGATGAATTGTGCCAACAAGGATGTTAATCAGGAGCAGGACTGCTTCACAAACTGTAGGAGAATGCGTTGAAAGCCTTCTAAATTTAGTACAGCTTGAAGAACTTAATTCATTATTACCAACTATTTGCCACTGAAATTATATGAAAACTGGAAGAGGTCGAGAAAAATGCAAATCCCAACTCTGTCTTTTCCCTGATGAAACTGAGTATCCTGCCTTTTTCATAGGGCAGATATGATATACCTACAGCAGGTAGGCCTTCTCCACTCTAGGATACTCCAGAGTTTCCAGAGGCACTCTCAGAAACAGGGTCAAATAAACCTCCATAAACCATGAATCAGGAATGTGGAATAGACTTTCTGTTCACTTCTGCTGTTGTGGCCATTCACTTAGCCTTAAATTTGTCCACTTTTGTCAGAATACTCTTGGGACTTCAGCTACACGTTTTTCATAAGTCTAAATACACCCGGTCTGTTCAGGGAAAAGGAGTAAATACACCCTGTTCACTCACCTCCATTTCATATCCGATCCCCAAATTTTACAGAATTACAGATACATTGTTGGATCCCAGAAACCTGGGGTTTTTGAGCTTTCTGTGCTTTCTGGTACTGACCCTCTGGAGAACACTGCTTTTGACCTTAGGCCTTGGAGAAGGCTTCCAAATTTGAATGATGGAGTTAAAGTCATGGGTGTGTACTTAAATAGAAGTGTGTGCTTTCACATGGTGAAGGGTTTTAAATTTGAGGGTTTTATAATATAGTAATGGGTATGGGACAAGATGAAGGAATTTGAGTGTTGTCTCCTTTTCAATGTTCTTCCTCCTTGTTTTTCATGTTTTCAGGCAGTAATTTCTGGTTGGACAGTTAGTATTGCATTGAAGGTCATGGGAGTTTGGTTATTGGGTTAAAAGTATAAATAATATAGGTGTTATTTCTCTACTGGACTGTTTAGCTTTAGGAAACCTTGTAGCTAGTTGGATCTCTCTCAATTTTGCTCACTTTTAGCTGGTAGCTAGAAATGTTGCTGAACTTTCTGAACAAAATAAGTTCAAACAAGTTCAAACACGAGAACATTCATTTCCTTCGTGTATTTTTTAATCCTGGCTCTAAGGGAAGACAGAAGAAACTTCAGACAAACCACTAATTAGGTGGTGCAAAACACCACCACGGTATAAAACATGATCCAGGAAGAGAACTATCGTGTTGTTTTTTTCACTTCAGTGTTTGGTTGTGTCTGTTTAACTTTGGGTTTTGCTCCAACTTTAGAGAAAACATTAAAGAACATGGATTGAAACAGTGGCTGGAGCATGGGTTTTTCGAATCCAAGCTACAACTCAACCCATAATAGCTACAGAGACAAGAAAACTAGAAAATACAACTCTAAAATTCCCAGGTTCTGCTTTCCATCCTCAATGGACTGTCTTTCCTAGAAAAGAGATAGCTCAGAAAGACCTTTCTATAGCCAGGAGTACTTCTGATCTATAAGGTTTTGTGTTAGTGCCAGTTTCATTGCATTTCTTCTGATCTCTTTGGTAAATATCATCCAGTTCTGCTGGGCTATTGCTGCTGAATTCCCAAATTGCTCTATAATTTCTTCTTTATGGACTTCAATGTCTGCAAAGGCCACACAAGAGAAAGGCCATTGGAAATTGAATTTTCTTGCTATCCAGATTAATAAATGCCTTAATAACATCTTCCTTAAATGTCAGTTCAACTATTGTTTATCTTTACATCTAAAATAATTTTTAAAAAGATAGAATCCACAACAGCCTACCTTTAATGTTGCAATTTCACTTTTTCAAGATGGTTAAAAGATATGCAAACACACAGCCCACATGATTGTTTTCATTCTCAAACCACTAAAATTATAATAATAAAATCTAATCCATTCCATTTTTGTTGTCATTTTCACAGACTTCATTTTAGGCAGGCTCACACTTTAAATTCTGAACATATGTGATCTGAAATGGGGTAAAGGACAATGAATTTGCCAAGATGATTTACAGAATCATAGGACTAGATAGTCAGACGCAACCATTGAAAGATTAGAGTGAAATAATCTGTGTTACCTCTTGAAATCATTTGAAACCTGCTTTGATCTGCTGTTGCTGCAGCAGCTCCTTGCTGCCAGTACACCAGCTAGCTAGTTTCAAAACGTGCTGAATATATAAAAAAAGCTATAGTAGTGCATTTATATATCTGCAAGTGATTTTATGCAATTGTTTTTCTGCACCATGTCTCCTCTGTTTATAGAGCAGAGCACAATTATCGTTTCTGTGGATCAGACACCAAGGGTGGAGATGGACACATATAATAGGCAAATAAAAGGTACAATAAAATACCTCTAAATGTGACTGGCTAAAGACAAATATACCTAGGAAATACATGTAACTTAAGTACTAACTCTTTACTTTTTAAGTCTTGGAAAAAGGAATATTTATTTGAAACTTGACTTGGGAAGGAGAGGGAATGAAAGGACATCTGTAGACATTAAAATTTATTTGCATTTGTTTAAGGAAAAGGCATCTGGTTTACATGAAAAACAGGAATCTGGCCTATAGAGAAGTATTTCACAAGTCCATGGCATTTTTAAGAGTCAATCCCTACAACAAAAAGGCTAAGCCTCGACTTGCATAGACCAAGAGTACTGGGATTTTTCCTTAGTTACTAGTTCTCTCTTTTTATTAGGGAATTTAGTTCTATCAGTACTTAGTTTGGTGCTGGGCCCAGGAAAGAAACCACAGAAAATTGTTGTTAGTCCCTTATCGTTTTTTTTTCTTTTTATTTCCCCCCGCCCCCCTCTCTTTTTCTTGCCTAATTCCTTCTGTCTTTTTTTCTCTGACAATAATGTGAAGAGCAGAATTCTTTTGACAGCATGAAAGCCTGTTTATCCACTTGGTTTGTGCTTGTTCCTCATTTTTGGGAGGAATTTGCTTCTTGTCTTCTCCCTTGAGTTCCACCCTGCAAAAAGGTGTATAGAGCTAATTCAGATGGATGCAGAGAAATATCTGTAACAACAGCATTTTCTGTCTCTGGGGGAGACCAAGCTCACTTTCCGGGATAAGGGTAGCTCTTAAAAGTTTAGGTCACAGGTAATTTTCCTGAAATTTCTTTGCACACATTTCCTGAAGTTCTTTGCACACATGGGAGAGGGGAGGAAAGAGGTCAGAGGAGTGATGGGAAGGTCCTGGAAATCAGCAGAGAAAAGAAAGGAGAGAGGGACTGAAACCTATAAGAATATCTGTCCTAGAGCTATTCATTATACCCCACTTGCTCAAATATTACTATGTTTCTGAAGAAATGATTGTATAAATCATTTTGGGTGGGAACAAATACTAAGCAGCATGTGATTAGACAGAGAAATATATTCCAAGAAAATGTAAGAGACTGGCAATTAGAAATAATGAACACTGTACTACATATTAAAGACTCTCTTACTTGTAAACTTGAAAATTATAAAGTGATCTGAAGGGGAATTAGTGAAATTCACTTGTCATAGGGTCAGCTGAAAAGGTGATAGAACCTTTTTGCATTTCTAAAATATACAATTCAATGAAACCTATAAAACACTCACCAAATAAATACTGTCCAGAAAAATGCAAAATATATCCTAGTCTCAGAATTACTGTGCTCATGAATAAATTTTTTAAATTTCTTTAAGATTTCTGCCAAATATAGATAATATTTAAGATCTTATTTTTGAAGTAAGCAAGTAATTGAAAGCTAATTTCTTATTAGGAAAAAGATAACCCATGATCCAGGTCCTTCCAAGAATCTAACTGAAAGACCATTCCTCTGAGTTTTAGATGAAAAACATTGGAAGGAATTATTATTGTAACAATGGCTGAGAAAGAGCTTAGTGGGAAGGATAACAATGTCACTGCAGGATGCAGCACCTCTGTCCTTCTACAGATTAGGCAAAGATACGATTTGATGATGTTTAGGATGTTGTGTATACTCCTTTTAATCAATGTTAAAATTCTCTTTGAAATATCCTCTCTTCTTAGCTGATCCATGAGTTGCTTGTTGCATTTTGCTGATTCTATCTGCTTTTACTGCTTTTAGCTAAATCTATGACAGTTCTACTATAGTTTTGATAAACTCCTCTTAGGTGTTAGCGGCTACTGAAATAGCCTGACAAAGTAATATGCACTTGTAAACCAAATTCTTGCCCTAAACAAAAAGTTCTGTCATCAACTAAGGAAGCCTTGCATGAATCTGATCTTCTGGCTTACTCAGTTTATAAATGAATTAAAGATTAAATTAAATTAATTTAATTAATTTAATTAAAATCAAAGATTCCACAGTAGTTCACATATTCTTAGGCACCAGGAAATGGTGGGGCAGGAAGGCAAGCAATAGCTTTACAAAATTTCAGGAGTACTGAAAGTTATTTTTTTATTTTATTTTATTTTTTTAATTTTTTTTTTTTTGACAGTAGAGATTGCACATGACAGAAGAACCCAGACTGAGGAATAGATTCTCTCTTTTAATAAGGTGTGAGGTTAACCTGAATTTTTCTCTAAAGCTAGGTCATTTGTAATAGAGCTGTCCCATATTGATTCTCCAATGTCTTGCATGTCAAGTGCTCATGCCAGATTTTTTTCCCATGGAAATTTGTGGATTTGGGGACCCATTTTCAGGAGGTCTGTAGGTACCAACACATTTGAATTGTTGATGTACCTGAAATTGACAATGAATTTGAGAATTGCTGAGAATTTCCAGACTTAACACCTACACGTGCTGAAACAGCAGGATCATATATGATCCTTATTCCCACAGGAATCAAAATCACAAAATACTTTTTTTTAAATGAGGTAGCAACTGTTTCTGGAAGATACAAGCTTATATGTGTTAGAAATTAAAATGCATGTAGAGCATGGATCTACTAACTAATTTTGCTAAAATAGAGATCATATGATTCTGCTTTTACTTGGAACATTCATGCTGTTCACGGACTAAATAATACATGCATTTTGGCAACCATCTGAATACACAGTATGCTGCAAAATAAGCACACATAACTACACATCCAACATCCCAAATGAATTGTCATAACAACATTCCATAATCTGGAAAGTGATATACAAATATATGACAAGCATACCCTTTGGAGGATTTGAAACATTTCCCTAGCCACTTTTGTTTCTTTGTTAGGACTGAATACAGAAAATCCTTTGGTGTACTTGCATTAAAACATCTTTGCACTTTAATGATGGATATTTTTCACACAGAATTTGAGACTCCCAGAATGAAGGAAAAATCTAGATGGTCCTGAGTCAGCTATACAACTTGCACCTTTTGGTCTTTCTCTAATAATAAAAGGCCTCTGACATATTTTCTGTGCTGAAAAATATGAGAAAGAGAAAATAAATACAGTGAAAAGTAAAGGACAGCATCTTGGTGTGTTCTTTGAAGAGCTGTTGTATTTCTAAAACTAAAAGCTATTTTTTTACAAGGTCTTTGCAGTCTCCATTAATCATTTCTTTAGCTAAATCTGCCTGTTAGCATATTTCTAGCTGCCATTGCAGGCTCGGAGCAGTTTCTTTAAGCAGACCATGCATTTGTTTTTGACAGAGGTTGGCCTTAAGACAAAATCATCCATTCAAATCAATAACCATCATGTAACAATTGTTGACTAAGGCAATGCCTTCTCCTTCAGAAGAAAAATCCAGTGGGAATGCTGTATAATTTTAAATTTGCTTCTATATCAGGACTCATCTTTGCAATTCTGATCTGTCTTTCTCCACCTTGTGGTTGTTTTGTACAGTTGCAGTCAATTATTTCAGGGCTCAAGCTGAATGTTACTGTTTCCTTGTGCATAAACAAAACATTTAAGGATGTTATCATTTTCCATTCATATCATTTTCCGTTCAGTTATCTATCTTCTAGCTTTTAAAGATGAAATTTACGTCTGACAAATTTATTTTATTGGAATAACTTTTTATCTCTTGTCCAGGAAAGGATGACGGTGGGTTACAATATGCTTAGAGCTTTCCATATCATATCAGATATATTGTCTTTGTGACTTTTTTCTTGAGGTCTCAGCTAGGGGCACTTTAAAAACATGATGGATGATCAGAAATCATCCTAAAGGGATTTTCTATACATTAAATTCTGTAGTATTTTAAAAAATGAGAGGAAAATAAAAGACTTTGTAATGAAATACAGAAGGCTGTTCCCTCTCCCCTTTTCACAAATTCCTAATTGGAGTGGATCAACTAAAGGCCAGCTCTGATTATTGCTGTGCTTGATTTTAAAGCTAAGTGTCTAATGACAGCATAGTTTGAGGTGTTTAGGCTACCTCTGTAGCTCAGAGAGAGCTCATACTGGAAGTTACTCATCTGAATGCTGGGGAAGCCAACTGGTTCATCACCTAGATCACAGCTAACACTGGAAACAGCAGCATGTCCTTAATCCCACCTACAAGTGCAAGTGCTATGTCTTCATCTGGAAGCAGGACTTTGTCTTCAGTTGGAATTCAAATTTATTTATGGGCTCGTTTATGTACTTAAATCATATTTATTCCTTAGAATAGGTAAACAAAAGAAAGATACTTCATTTCATTCAGTATATAAATAATTAACTTAAAATAGTTGGAAGACCAGTATGTGTCATTCATGAGACTTTTGGTTATAGAAGGATGAAACACATATCATCTTATTCCACGTGGTTAATGTGCTTTCTTTTTTTCACTTATAAACTGGAATCTTGAACCTCACTCTTGAGCCTGGTATTTAAAGTCTTTGTGAAGGAAAACAGAGACCTGCAGTCCCTTCATTAATCTAATCAATACTGAATATTAAATTATTCACAAAGTGGATCACCTGGTCATTTTTCTCTCCCAGATGAATCCATCAAACATTATAATCACACTCATTCTGTCTTCTGTGCCAAATGAAAGTGCATCGATCCCATGTAAAGTGGAATGATTTGAGCATAAGGGGAAAAAAAAAAAGGCAAATGCACTCTCTTTCCGTAGACTTCTGTGTGGCCATTAGGGAACACACCTCCACAGGATACATGTACTCCGGGACCAGATCAGCTAACTCACATAACAGACACTTTTTCCGTGTGTTTCTAAATAAAAGCTGACCAAGTAAGGGGTAGGATTTTCCCAGCTTTGTTTTTTCTGGAATCAAACTATGCTGAGTATTCTCTGAGAAAGCAAACATAAATCAGCCCTGCTGGTGACATAGGCACAAATTTAGATTATGATCTAGAACATGACTAAAACATGAATTAGATCTGGAACTTCTCAGGCTTACTATGATTCAGTCAGGTAAGGAGTTGGTTTTTGGGAGTGAACATCCTCTGAGCATCTGCAGTAACAAATAGCCATCTAATTCAACACTTTATTGCATGCTATTATGCAAGATAATCAGTATAGGATTTTTTTCCCCACTTGTTTAAGATCTCCTGTACTTCTTCCTATGGCTGTAATCTGTGGCTGATTTTCTTCCCAAAGAAAAGATTCACAAGGCCATCAGTCATGCAGGTTTTCTTGCAGGTGAATCATTAATAATTCATTTTGATGAGAGTGACCACAAGGATTCCCAAAGGACCATTTGATAATAAATATTCAACAATTTGTAATGTTTAGCTCTGAGTTCATGTCCCAGTACCTATCAATGGATGTGTCCACTGTCCATGCATAATATCCCCTTTCACCATCATTTAATGACATCAAAATCATGCATTGCACCATATTGAAACAGAAAACTAGCAGATTTTTAAAGTCACCTTGTCAACTCTAAGACAACGCTTCATCCCTGTAAGTCCATATAGTCTCTTTAAATGCTCATTAAATATTATAAATGATGGTTCTACTTCAGTGGAGCTGCTCTCATTTACAGTGGAAGATAATTTGGTTCATTATTTGCAAACTCAGGTGATGCAGAATGGAAAGCTTTGTGGAAAAATGACAAAGGTATCAGTCAGCATACTCTTAAAAGCATAAGAATGATCATTGGGAGGCATTTCCAAACCTAACCCCACAGTGAGTTATCAAATTAGATGAATTTATAATCCAGTTATATGTTACGGGTTTTTTATAAGGTAAATTCTAACACTCCTTGTCAAGTTCATTCTGCATTTTTTTAAAGTCATAGACACATGGAAATTATGCTTATACTAAATATTTGCAAGGATATGAAACAACTGGACTTTTTAACAAGTGTTTAAATCTGTCATTTCTGTGTGTTCAAATCAACTCATGATTGCTGAGAAAGAGATGAAAATTAAATTAATATTGGCAATGCCTTTCTCTTTTAAACAAGTCCACACAGACAGAGGAACATAACTTTTGACTGTCAGGTGTTTCTTCAATAAATGCCAATGCTGATGGCATGGTAACACCAGAGTGCCAGGTTGAAGCAAGTTTGCCATCAGGAAGGTAATGGAGAAGACCATGAGATCATAGTTACTACAAAAAAATAAATCTTAGTAGAAAGCAATTAATTTCTTTTCCATCGACCTTCTCTGTTTCTCCTTTTCATGGTGTAATAGAAAAATTATCAGTTTCTTCAAATGAGAATGACACCCTGGAGAACAGTAAGGAGTGAGAATAAGGAAATAGGTGTCAAAGCTGACAGCATAAGGAGTAAGAAGAAAATTATTTTGGATGTCTCTGATACTGAAATTATGATTCATTGTTCTTTCATTTACACTCTCAGAAGCACCACTAATGTTAAAGTATGATCCACCCAAACTTGGAAAACAACCTAAACTGGAGTAAAAGAGATTTTCTATATTAAGGATTTATATTGTGTTGGGTTAGAAAAGTAATTATTAGGTCTCCAAAATCTGAACTGGATAACATTCCTATTAAAAGGCTAATAAAATAACTTGCTTGACTATTTTTTTTTTTTTTAATGAACCTCACTGCTCCCTAAAACTTCACAATGAATGAAGTAATCTAGTAAATAAAAAATGTTGGATTTCTATATTGGATTTCTAGTCACAAAGACTGGATTGATTTTCCTTAAATTTAACCTTATGAAAGTTAAGCTACTTGTCTGGGCTAGTTGACAAGACTCCATCTGTACCCCATGCAAGGAGAGAGACACTCCTAGAAAGTAATTTATCAACTTCTAAAATTCTGTCTGAGATACCCAGGACAAGATGTCCTTAGCACTTAGCAATTCAGAAAACCTGCACAAATCTCTTAGGTATGATACCTGATGTCTGAATGGTTAGTATTAGGTGAGTTACATCCTGCCCCAAGGTCCCCAAGGGGTTTTGAGCTATAAGGGACTGCAGAGGTTTCATATTGACTCTAAACACAGAGCTCTGTTGGACTGGAAGGGTGAATCATTCATTATGGATATATAAAAATAATTAGTGTAAGTTTATAAACAATAGCTAACATGACATGAGAACTTCCTAACATTCCTATATTTACAAGATTCTTATTTCAGGTGCTCTCATGTATTTAGTGTATAAAGAATCAAAACAGTTGTAGACATCAGAAATCACAAATCTATTAATGCTTGCTTTGTAGTGAATCCTCGTTGCCTATAGGTTTTTGAGAGAAAAAAAAAATAATCTAAAAGAAAGCTACTATGCTTCAAGAAGATTTACTGAGTGGAAGAATAGACTCACAGAAACATTTTGGTTGGAAAAGACCCTTAAATTCATGGAGTTCAACTATTGACCTAACTCTCCCTAGTCCAAATGAATCCATTTCCCTAGATACCTCCAGAGATGGCGAGTCAAAGATGGCTATTGAGATGATAAAGAGGATGCCTAGGAAAAGATTATAGCCTTCTCTGGCACCACATTAACTCTGTTCAGTGTGGGATGCATCTCAACTGCAGACCCAATCTGTCTATGAGAAGAAAGCTGAACTCTCCTATACACATCCTCCCTTCTCTGCAGGGCTTCATGTGGCCCTAAAATTTCTTCATAAAATGCCTTTATTACCAAAAAATAAGCTACAAATAGAACTAATATAATGGAATGATATTTTGGCATATCTCAGGAAACAGAGTGCTGAAGAGATGCATCAAGTCTGTTTAGTTCACTGTGATGGCTGGAGTTACACACTTAAGAGCTGATCATTACTGTGCCTTTAGTCTGAGAAACTATATCCTAGTGAGAAATATTTCTCACAGATAGGCTCTGACATGCTGCCATCTCTATTTATTCTATTCATTTAATCTACTTGAAAATTTTGCATTTCTAAGGTAAAGTTACTCAAAATGGAGATCTGGTATTTCCTGAAGCAATATGACTCTTAGTGTGAAATAAATAGGAAGGAAACAAAATGGTAGCCCACATCAAGTTCACCAAGATGTTTTGAAACTCTTAAAGGCACTAGCTAACCAATTACCTCTGACAACTTCAGAACAAGCTGTAAACAAATTAAGAAAAATAAGTAGATATCTAGATTTATTACAATAGACAGGTTATCTTATATCAAATATTCCAAATACAGTTTAAAAAATTTATTTCTGATGCCTAATATTTAATATAATCACATAAAGTTATAAAAAGCTTTAATTGCTAGAGCTAATTATGTCCTTGTAGAAAGAAAGTAATTAGTGCAACCATCACAGAGCAAAGAATCAAAAACTAAGATCCTGAAGAACTAGTAACTCCGGCATTACATTAATATAAAGTTATAGGACAAAAGATTTCTGGATACTGGAACTGAGGTATCTGGCGTATGAGAGGATCCATTAAGTATTCCATACAAACAAACAAACAAACAAACTCCCCCAGCAGAGAGGACAAAAATACTAAATTAAATACTTCAATGCAGGAACTTTAAGAAATGGAAGATACGAGAGACAATACCAAATCCCAGAGCTCACAAATCAGTAAACAGACCACTGGAGCATAGCCTTAAGGCTGATAACACTGTGGAAACAAGATCATCATGGGCCTCAGAGGCAAGATAAAAAAATGTGGAATATTCAGAGAAACTGAGAGCCCATGAACCTTTCCATGAGAGGATTAGGGGAAGGGATAAAGGTAGGGAAATGAAAAGATCAAAGTGGATAGGAAAATCTATCCAAAGTGGGTGTGGGATAATGGAAAGGAGAGGATAAAAGAGGCCAGTTTCATTAAAGCAGGATCTTGGCCCATGTGTCCATTTGGTTGAAGTGGTTTGATCCTGACTTGATACCAGGTGACAACAAAAGCCACTCTGTGGCTTTCCTCCCCAGCTGGCCAGGGCACAGAAAATACAAGTGGCTCATGAGTTGAGATAAAGGACAGGGAGAGGTCACTCACCAGTCACTGTCATGGGCATAACAGCCTCAACTTGGGGAAATAAATTTATTTTATTGCCACTAAAATTAGAGTAAGATAATGGGCAATACACTTTCCCCAACTCCTTCCTTCTTCCCAGGCTGAACTTCATTCCCAATTTCTTTACCTCCTTTCCGTCAGTGGACAGAGGGATATGGAATGGGTGTTATGGTCAGTTCAGCACATGCTATCTCTGCCACTTCCTCCTCAGAGGAAAAACACCTCACACTCCTCCTCCATGGTCCCTCCCACAGGACACAACCCTCTAGGCAACTTCCCCAATGTGTGTCTAGGCATTTTTCCTGGACATGCCCACAGAGCCAGGGCCAGGAAACCCTCAGATATGTCCAAGAGTTGTGAAAGTGAAGGTATCTGTGTGTTTGCAAGCAAGCTCCAACCCATACCACCTGAAGAGCGGCTTCAGGGTCAGCTCTGGGTGCTGTTCACAGTGATGAGATGGCTGCTGGTGCATTTATGGCTTCCAGAAAAGGCACTGCTCTCTCTGTTGATTGCTGTGGCTGGATGCCTGTGTACTTGTGCATTGTTTGTGTGTCTGCAGCTGTACAGTATGTACTTAGCCTCGTGCTGGCACACACACGTGGGAGCAGGAGAAAACAGACAAGAAAGGAGTCCTCCAAATTCAACTTCCTTTAACAATTAGAAAATGGAATGTCATTTAAATGCAACATTCAGAGTATTCAATAGTTTATGAAAGATACTATGTCCTCTGCCTATTAATGTTATACAAAAATTTACTAGTGATTTTTAAATCTAAACTCAGATTGTTTTCAAATCTAGGTTTGGAAATGCTAATTATAGACATAGACTTACATCAGACAATAATAAAGTAAGTTAGATTAATTAATATTATTCCATATTTATTATTATTATATCTGCAAAGAAGCAGACAAAATCTAGGAGACATTGGTGATTAAAAAACACATGAAAAAGCAGTGAATTCCCTAAGGAAAGAGGAAGGACAGACATTGTACCTATTTTTAAAAATCAGGTAGGTGGTAGGACCTAGGTGCAATCAGCTTAGCCTTGATACCAGAAGTATTCTGGAACAACTTGTTAATTAGTTTGGATGCACCCTGCAGGCAAGGTGATAGGGAATAGCTGACATGGATTTGTCAAGGAAAAAAAAAAAGAAAAGTCATATCAAATCAATCCAAGTTCTTCTTGTGGCAGGGTAATTGCCTAGTGGACAAGGGAGAAGCTAAAGATTTGATATATCTTGACATTAGTAAGCATTTTCACACAGTCCCATTTGGCACTGTCATACACAAATTCCAGAGAAACACAGCCCAGCAGAAATTGTCACATGGAGGGTGCAAAACAGTTTGAAAAGCTGAACTCCATCATTGCCTGATGGAGAACATCAGATCAGGAGAATTTTCCAGTAAAATCAACCACTATAATTAACAACAATGTAAAACCAATTAGAAAATGACTACCAGAAGCTGGTACTAGTATAATTAATAGATTGAATAATTAATTAATTGGTAGAACACGGAAGGCTTTCTAGGGAGTTTGTTGAGTCATTGTCGTTAGAGACATTTTAGAGTGAGTTAGACTACTATGTGCTGGAAATAGGTTTTGTTAAGTTCAGTGGATGGATGTGACTAGACAGATGTTTGATGCTCCCTGTGCCTTGATGATGTCTTTGGGGTGTGCATTTGCTTGCTTCTTACCTCGAGCCTTTCTGTGTCTTATAAAATCCTTGACATCTAAAGGACACAAAACAGAAGCACTGCCTGGCACAGCTTAGAGAGGTTTTTTTATGAAATCACTGTATAAGCACAAAGTTTTCTCATTTTATGAAAAATAAGTTATTTGTGCCATAATTTTCTAGAGATAGCTATAAGTTAAAGAGTTATCAGTCTGCCTATTGTGTGTGTGCATGTATAGACGAACTAAACAGAATGATTGTATATAATTTCCTTTAATTATATTTTTGCCTATTAAAAGCCAACTGATTGCATTTTGTACCACATGATCAATGGTGTTAAATCACTTGCATTTCATTGCTGAATATTTATTTTTGAGATTCAGTACTTGAGGCTATAATAGATTTCTCAATTCTAAATCACAAAATTATGTTCTTCCTAAATTACAGTGTAACTTGCAGCAGAAGACACTTTGTGTCCAAATATAGGGTTTTATGTTTTGTGTGAACTGCAAAAGCATTCTGTTAAAGATAGTTTTGCATAAACTTGCATTTGTTCTAGTGTATTCAGTGTGTTTATAGAATAATCTATATTTATGTAACATCCTTCCTACCACACACACATGAACACAGTAAAAGAAATTTCAAGTTGCAAAGTCAAAAATTTCAATTCTGGAAACTATGGCTGGAACCCGGATTGGAGGTTTTTTGCTGTTTTGTGAGTTTGGTTTGTTGTAGTTGTTTGGGTGGTTTTTTTTTTTCCTAACCTCATTTGCTGAATGAGCATCATTTGGGTATGTCTGATCACATAGTCTCATAATATTCTTCTGCTCAAGTGTTCTTGAAGCTGCTCTTAGCTGACAGATAAACAGACTTGACAAACCACATGCAAACTGTAGAAAAAGATTTGTTTCCTTGTAATGGAGTGAAAGAAGATGATGTCCATAAGCAATGGCAACAAAAATGCTCTCAAAAAAAAAAATTAAAAAAAACCTCCCTTCACCAACAAATACAGACCTCAAAAAAGAAAACTGCAGTATGAGAGGTCAAAGGAATGTACATCCACTATGAAGCTTTGAGTGATTGCAAGACCTATGCAGACACATTCCTCATATCACATGTTCTGAGGCAGCTGCTTCTAAGCGCTGTCCATTCAGTGAGCGGAGATCCAGAACCATCTTGCACCTAGCACAGTGATGAGGTTCTCCCTTTAGTTAGGGGAAACTCCCAGAATAGCCTGACGGAATACCTAGTAGAGTATTTGAAAGACATCCTACTTCTTCTGGTCTACCCCATGGTTCTGGGCTTTCTTCCATAGAGAAAGAATGTGAGATAAAGGCATCTTAGATCTTATCCCAGCACTGAGTT
>VRYO01002772.1:14212036-14241462 GCA_009812075.1 Sialia sialis | reverse complement strand
CCCCCCCAGTATGTTGTTAGTCCATAAAACAGCGCTTATCATGGCAGCTCACAATAAGTCACTTCTCCAACTTCTCTCTAGTTAGTTGATGGATCGGGAAAATACACTTTCTAAGGAAACAATTTCCAGCTATTTTGAGATGCTGTCTTTTATGACATTTGAACTTCTTGAGGTACAAAATCATTTTCAGTTAAGTGAAACCAATCCTCAAAGTGTTCAAACAACATTAAAATTAAAGTGTTTAAGCAACATAAGTCTGTAATTAAGTGAAGGCAGTTTTCACAGGCAGGAGCATAAGCAACACATCTTTGGATCATAAGCCACCTTAGACAATTACTCCATTTATGAATCTAACGTGAGAGAACAGTGTATGGAAGCCAGGTTAGTAGAGCAACCAGTGGGAAATCAATATTACATGACAGATATCTGCCCTTCAAATAGCTTCAGTCTTCCTACTCACCTAGAAACTTGACTCTTTTCTTTGAATCTAATGTCTTGCCTTCCTATTTAACAGGATTCCTATCTGACCCCAAATGGGGGGGCATCAAAGGAAGTATGACCTTTGGTTGGCTTCTTTATCAATCTGTGCCTTGATTAATTCTCTATGGGAGATTGTCTCTGCATGGGTTATCTGCTGTTAACAGCTGAGCTTCTGGTGTGTGATGTGGCCTTTGGTTCAAATCCTGTCTGATTTCCTTAACCAAAGCTAACACTTACACAGACATTTCTGTCTCACTCACAAATTCTGAGGCCTGAAAACCTACATACGTGAAAATTTGAGACCTATTCCTGTCTGTGTTTTCCCAGTGTGGGTAACCAGAGAACTGACCCATATAACAAAAATAACCTTAAGCTCAGCATTTTCTGTTCAGATGTACATGGAGGCACATTCTCTGTTACCATCTGCCCCATAAATGGGGTAACTCAGGTTCTTTCTAATAGATCCATTGGGGCAGATTAAAGTGAAACTACATTGAATGACTGTTGCTTTTATTGCTGTATCTATATCATCTATATATGTATGGCAGGTTTATTTTAGAATCAGTTGCAATTGAAAGGAGCTGTGCAGCCATTTTGATTATTATCTATAGAAGTATAACTATATAAAAGTATAAAATATTAAGACTATAAGGAAAAGAAAAAAGGTAAAGGAAAGGATAAAAGCACATAGTGGAAAGATATCACCATCTGTAGATGTAGTGGCAAGACTTGATTGTTGTAATTTCAATGTCTGTTGGTTTAGGTGATTCCATTGGGGACGGAGGAAGACCACAAAATACAAAGTTTGATGGGTTACACGTGCTCAGGTTCAGGTGGGAATATCCAGGTATCTCCCGTGGCAGTGGAGTTTTACACTGTCTGATGTGCTGTGGATCATCCATAGTCCTCTGGTGGAAGGCACCAGAAAACTGAGTTTGGGACATTTGAGTGTTCTTTGGTAGTTTAGGAGTCCTTCTAAGACATGACAGCTGCCTCTTATGCCAGTGTAGTAGAATCAGTTATGCCCCATCAGAAGAGATAAAAATTTCAGGTCTACATGTGAATATTCCAATACTTCCTCCAGGGATGAATTTTGCACCTGAGCCTTATTGGGAGGATATCAGCACAATGAAAAGTATCACCTCACCTTACAGGATGCACTTCTTATTTCCTTTTTCCTTGTCTGGTTCAAAACCCAGCTTGTTGCAAAGTACAGGTCAGTTTATCATGGTCATCTTCCAGTGGTGGGAGAGCATCCCTTCTGCACCTGGGCTGTTCTTATGCAGATCAGAGGTTTCATCACCAGACAACCAAAAGTTCTTCTCATCCCTTTCAGTCATGGGAGGGGCAAACCTGACCTCAGCAAAGTACCCTGCTGTTTTTGCAAATAGCTGATTATTTGAGTCATTAACATTTAACATCTCATTCTCTCACATTCTCTGACAAAAAAAAAAGAAAAAACAAATTGTTCAAAAATCTCTGTTTAATGGGAGACTCAGTTTTGCTGAAATACCTGGAAGTCAGAAGCATGGATAGTTACATCAAGCTTGGTGAGGACATAGGGAAGAGGTTGATGGAATTCTTCTCTCTGGCAGGCATTGTCAAAAACTTAAGGATCAGCTACACATGAAACAGAATCCAGTCATACTGGTGTTGTTCACGTTCTTTACACAATTACTTCCACTCAATTTTTCACCTCTGTTTAAGCCCTGATTAGTCTTACCTATGTTTATGTACCTAATAGAGGCACTTTAGTTGGAAATGTAAGCATACTTAAGAGCTAAGGAGAGAGAAGGGCACCTCCACAGAGGTGGAGATAACAATTCAGAATTAAGACAGTCTCAACCCATTATAGACGCTTGTCTTTGTCCTCTGAAAACAGCCAGTGCCTACAGCAATCAGGCTCCCAAATTAGGTCCTCAGTTAATTGGGTCAATCAGGATCCATCTGGGACTTTTACTTAAATTAGATTAAGCATTGCTGCACTCTTTTTTTTTTTTTTTTTTTTTTTTGCTTCTTTTTGTTACATTACCTGAAGAGAAAATTCGTACACTTGATTAGTTTTTGCTCTGTGCTACAATCTAATATAATAGCACAGTGTAAGCAAATAGGTAGGTGATATTGTGCTGTGATCCTGGCAGACTTTCTAAGCCAATTAGGGTCAATGTATATCAGTTTTACGCCTGCAGGGAGTAGGGGTAACCAAATACTAAATGATTCAGAGAAGCAGCAGAGAGTATGGTAGCAGGAACAATAGGACTGCCTTGGTTCTTTGCATAAATTTAAAAAATGCAGGGGGAGAAAAATGCATGCATTAGTCTAAGACTTCAGTTCCTGGCCCATGAGGAAATGTTGATTTCAGCTTACAATATCCCTAGTGGCAGTAGCTACCCAGAGGGTATCATCTTATCTGCTGGACAGCTGTATGCCTGCAAATGCTGACTTGTGGTTGCTATATTGGCAGGGACTGTGGGGATTAGGCCAGGATTCACATGTGGTTGTTAAGTTTCTAAGATGAACCTTCCAACAAATGTTGCATATATATCTTCAACACAGCAGGAACAATTATACATTAATATTGTGCTTCTTTTTTCAGGAGGAATGTTGACACTAATTCATCCAAGAAAGGAATGAGCACAGGGAGTCTGCTGACTGCAGTGCAGGTAGAGATTCTATCGCTACAGGAAGAAGTTAGGCAGTAATGATGTGATAGTAAGCACCAGTCTCAAGATATCTGGGAAAAAAAAGAGCAAGGGTTAAATCACAGATGTGACCATTCAACACCCTTTCTTATACATTACATGTCAGATGTATTACATTTCAAATACCAGAGTGATAAAAATCTGTATGAGGACGCATCAACTACTCTCTCTGTATATGTATATTTAAAGGATGAACTGAAATAATGTTATATAGAAGAAAAAATTAGTTTGGACTAAAATATACTTCTGTAGTGCATTGTCTCCTTAGTCTATTTTCCTAATCTGTAAAATAGGAATGATAATATCACCCACTATCTACACAGTGAAATTCCTGATCAGTCCAGAGGCTCAAACAGTTCAGCACATCTGATGTTTTGGTATGTAAAAAAATTGATTAATTATGCTTGAATTTAGCTTAATAATTGACATCTGAATAAATAGTAGCCTCTTAAAGAAAAAAGGCCTGAGCTTTCTTGGAAGACTATAAGACATAAAGTCTGTCTTCTCTGATAGCTTTTGATCAAAAATAAATGTCTCATTTCCAGCTTTAATCAATCTAGCTTCAGTTGCTGTTTCTGGAGATGTGTTTCTTTCCTAGTCTGTAAATCTCACAGGGGTAGCACAGTGTGCCTTGCACTCAATATGTCTAGATAGCCATGTAATAAGAGCAAGAACAGTTCTTTATTTTACTCAGCTGCAGTAATATTTGATGTTGGGAAGTGTGGAGGGAGGGTTTGTTCTAAAGGCATTTGAGTTGCCAGTAGGTCTCCTCAGCCTATCTTAAATGTATTAATGCTCCCACTTTCAGCTGGTAAAGGGAGAAACAATGATGTGTCACATTACAGGGCAATTTGACCCTGTTCATTATAAGTGTACAGGAGATATTTTCTCAGCAGTCCTAGCATGAGAACAAAATGCAATCTAAGAGCAACAAATTACTGCAATAACCCAATGGTCAGAAAATTATTATAAAGAAAAAAACCCACAATATTTATTTATTTATTTATTTATTTTTATCTTTTCAGACATAAAAATTGCATTTAAAGGCAGAGTAATTACATCATGCTTTTCACTTGGTAAACAAACAAATCTCTGCTAATAGTTTTCAATACTTCCTTTGCTATAGTTGAACCAGTTTGTGTTCTTCCTACTTGATGGTTTGTTGAGAATTAAATGATAGGGTAGACTTACTCCTGTGTATGATATGGGTATGTTCATGTTTGGCACAATACCTCTATGCCATGCAAAGACTCATGCTTTAAAAACAAAACCAAAACAACTCAAATAAAAAACCTCAGACTAACATACGCAGCTTTTTAAGGCACAGTCTTCTGTCAGTTCTGCTAGTTTACTTTGTAAAAGATGAAATAGATCAGGACTCCGGCATTATTGACTTGAGTAAACATGTATGTCAAATAAGGAAAACCTGAAATTAATTGACCTCCAATTCGATCTCTCTGGTGCAATATTGCTGGATGGTATCTGCTGAAAGGAAAGGAGAGGAACATTTTTACTTCCTCATACAGAAGAAAAGAGGCAAGTGATGCACTATGAGGCCAGGTAGGGCACATCTTCCCTTCTTATAGAATATATAGTAGTGTTCCCCAGGATCAGTATTGGGCCAGTCCTGTTAATATTTTCATCTATGATTTGCACAAGGGGATTGAGTGTTCTGTCAGGCAGTTTGTAGACAGCACCAAACTGGGCAGGAGAATTATCTGTTGGAGGGCAGGAAGGTTCTGCAAAGAGGTCTGAACATGCCGGATCAATGGACTGAGGCCACCTGTGTGATGTTCAACAAAGTTTTGGGTTCACCTGTTCACAACAACCCCATACAATGCTATGGGTTGGAAAAAGAGTGGCTGGAGAGCTGTCCAGTGGAAAAGGACCTGGAGCTGTTGTTTGATGGGGGCTGAATATGAGCCAGAGGGGCATCCTGGCCTGGATCAGCAATAGTGTGACCATCAGGACCAGGACAGGTGAGGCCACACTCTTGTATCCTGTGTTCAGTTCTGGGCCTCTCACTGCAAGAGAGACACTGAGGAGTTGGAGCGAGTGTCAAGACTTAAAGAACTCAATTAAAATGTCTTGAAACATTGTCAAAGAGGGAAGCTTGTCTGAAATAAACTACCGCAACAGCCACAGATGGAAAAAAGGAAGGTGTTAATTTCAGGCCTAAGCAAGGTAAAAGGTTTGGAATAAGCACACTGGACATAATACGGCTGTGCAGAGAGTGGGAAAGCACAGGAGGTAACAACAGGAAGATGCCAGGCCTGGTGAGGCAGATCTGGGTAACCTATTTGGAAAAAAAATTCCCACCACAGCAGATTGTAGGAAAGGAAGCAAGTCTTTGTACACATAGCATCCCAAGTTGTGGGAATAGCACATATGTCTCTGGATACCCAGGACCTGGACTGTATAAAAGTGGTACCTCCAGAAGAACACTCTGGGGACCCTCATGACTGAACAGACCAAAAGAAGAGCCAGATGGATGCTGCAGGAATTCAGGTGATAATGACTATAATATTTTTCTCTTTCTATCCTTTTCTTTCTCATCCCTTCCTAGTTCTCTGTCTCTCCTTACTTAAATTAAATCCCTTCTAATGACTTTGGCATATGGTCTCCTTTGCACCTAATTCAGACAGAGGCATATTTTAATAATCAGACCCTAATATTACTTAAGAAGGGGGATCATAGCTGCCTGTCCAGAAAAGAAGAATGAAGGTGGGTTAGAGTCTGGAGCACATGTGTTATGAGGAACAGCTGAGGGAGCTGAGGTTGTTCATCCTGGAGAAAAGGAGGCTCAGGGGGAATCTTATCTCTCTCTGTAACTACTTGAAAGGAGGTTGCAGTCATAAGTGGGTTGATCTCTTCTCCCATGTACCAATCAACAGGACAGGACGAAATGGTCTCAATTTGTGCCAAGGGAACTTTACATTGTATATTTGAAAAAATTTCTTCCCTAAAAGGGTTGTCATACATTAGAACAGACTTCCCAGGGAAATGGTGAAGTCACTGTCTCGGGAAGTTTTTAAAAGGTTTATAGATATGTTGTTTAGAGATGTGATTCAGTGGTGGACTTGGCAGTGTTAGGCTAACAATTTGGTTCAATGGTGTCAGAGGTCTTTTCCAACTGAAATGATTTTATGATTTTTTCTTTGAAGAAATGACAGATTTGTTAACAGAGTCAGAAAAAAAACAAACCAACAAGCCCCTGAAATGCCCTTTAAAGCCTTTCTTTTTAGGTTGTCACAAAATAAAAATATAATTGATTATCACACTAGTCATATGCAGTTAAATTAGGAATGCTTATCTCCTGCTTCTAACAATTTATGCCACAAATTACTATATGATAACCTTATACCTCAAGGTTAATATATGTGACAGCACATCACGCTATCCTGCTTTATATATTTCTGTCTCAGGAGCAAGTGTGTCCCTGATGAGAACTGAGTGGTGTCACATGGCTGCAGAATACAAAATCTCACAGAGCCAAGCTTTCCCAAGAATTCCAGTAAGTATCTGAGAGCTGGAACATAGTGAGTAATTTTAGCTATGGAATGATATTAACTACATTTGTTTTTGGAAACATTTATTTGGAGTATTTTTGCCATTGTAATCAAAAGATAATTGCATGTTTTCTATTTCCACTTTCAGATGCTTTTATTATTTCCATGTAGTTTCTTTTCCTGTTCAATAGAAACTTTTTTTAAAAGCTAAAATTCTCATCTCAAATATAAGGATGTTTGTTGAAAATTTGAATTGCAATTTTTCAGAAAATCTTGGGGATTTTTTTTTTATGAAGGAGCCATATTTTAATACAAATTAAAACAAAACAATAAAACCAAAAAAACACAAACAAACAGACCCTCAGAAAAAAAAAACAACAGCAAAAATCTGAAAGCCTTTTGGAAAAGCAAAGGATTGTCCAAAAAGTAAAAAATATTTTTGAAATTATACACTTAAAGGCCTGCTCAACTTAAAATATGATTCTTAATAATCTACATATTTTCATATTTACTAGTACAAAACTGCTTGACATTATTGCAAATGCAGTGATAAAGCACTAAGAGTGCGGCTACTCCACTTTCACAGCCATTTGTGGTAGCAGAATTGAATTCCATAGAGGTACAGAGGTGCAAGACTGCAAATGGGTTAGATCTAGTAATTCATTCACACTACATTTTGCAGTAAAGAGTTTCCATCTATTTCATAAATTATGGGTCTATTTCTCATAAGGTCAAGATGATCCCCTTTGAACTTATCACCAACCTCCTTTCTTTTTTGAGATTAAATTGTCAAGGATTTATTTTGTGAGGTGCTGGAGTGGAGTACTTCAACACTCTGAATTCTCTCTGTTAGTTGTCTATTGTTAGTGAACCCAGAATGATCTCACTTTACAAAAGTGAAGTTATACCTTAGGAAGCCCATTATTTCGAACTGTAGTTACGATTTTTAGATCTGTATTTAATAGTGAAAAAGATCTTCAGGATTAACATACCATTAAAACTTTTCAGGTGTAGGCATTAATGTGATAATAACATTCCACAGAAATAAGAGGCTCGTCCCCATTTGACAGTCCATTAAACGTATCTGCATCATTATTAGTAGTATTAAAATTGTGATTTCAATCAGAGTTGTTATTCACTGTACTAGAACCTGTAGAGATACATATTTAAAACACTGTACTACAGTTAGAAAATAAATCATTCTAATATCTATTAGGTAATCAGTATTAGTAAGTTAATATCCATCAGTTTAGTAGCTAAGCAGTGAATTTCACATATCATAAACCAGACACATTTGCAGAGAAAGCTGTACTAGTTCCTCATAGCATTAGTACCCCAAGCTGAAATATTATAATTTCTGAAGTTGACTCGGCTGCTTCCCTCTGGCCAAATATTTGTCTTTCCTTTGTAAACACTTCAAAGTTGCCTCATTTTAAAACGATTGATTTTCAAAATTAAATCAGGGTGAACCCTTTAAAGGGGAGTGTGACCACCTGTCAAATGCAAGGCTCTCCAAAGAGACTAGACCATCAACGTAGGAGAGGCAAAACTGTCCAACTTCCTCTTCTATGGCATAATTCATTACTCTGAAAACTCAGGTTAGGAATAAAGGGGGATGTTAAAGATCTGATATTGCTCTAATTGTCAGTAAGAATGCAGTGTATTAAGTCACAAAGCACCAGAGGCAAGGGGCCTAAACAGAATGTAGATGAGCTGAGTGGAACTTGCAAGGGTGACAGGTACATACAAAATGTTGTTTGTTTGGGTTTTTATATGCTTAGAATCTTTAGAGAGTTAGTGAGTTATCTTTGCAGCATTTCATGGTAATCTCTGCTGTCACATAAACTGAATTGAGGACCAAAATGGGGATAAGTGTATATCATTAAAAAAAGATTGGAATGTTGCTTTTTTTTAGCTGTATCAAAATAAGACCGGTTGGACCTTGAGATACTACATCCAGAGAAATTCAGAAAGTTCATTCTGAATCATTAAAAGATTCACTTGAGAAGTTCTAAATTAAGAACTATATGCCAGTAATCAAGTAGTGGTCATGTAAGGACATTAGACCTGGGTGAACACTTGGAAATTAGAAACTCCATTCCTTTGTTGCCACACATAAACCATGTAATGCTTTACACTGGTCACAAATACAAAAGATCTGTCCCTCTGACTCTATATTCCACTCTATAAAAGCAGAATTAATCTTGAACTCCTCAGGTACAGACTCTTCGACAAAAGAAAATATCCAGAGAAGGGAGAAATACTTCTTTAATAACTTGCTTTTACATAAATCCTCATACAAGCGACCTGAAGAAAAAGACATATTAGAAATTATAAAGAAGAGTATTCACAGAGTCATTGGATTGCAGAATGGGCATTTTCATCCAATATGCATTAGAGTCAAAGGGTTGTCTAAACTGGGATTGAAGGAAGACTCATAGATCGAATTAGTGACTTTGCAAGCAATTGTCTCCCCTTAAAAACTGACTCCCATGCATGATATTGCTCTCATTTTCCCCACTGACAATTCCAGTCCTCCATTTTGTATGATAATAAAACTCCTTATGGCTCTCTTGGAACCATTTTGATTCTGTTCTACCCGAGTTAAAAAGATATTATTGAGATAAACCTTCTTTACAATTTTTGTAGGTTCAGGAAGTCTTATGCAGCTAGTGATGCCGCTCCCATGGAGAAGAAGAGATTGAATTTATTTTACTGACTTCTGAAGCATGTGGAGAAAAGAATCTGAAACAAAAAAACCATAAAAACACTTTTTTTTTTTTATTAATAAATAATGCAATAAGGAATCTGCAGCTGCTCTGGAAGTGGGTGATTTCTGTAGTAATTCCCTATTTTCTCTCTTACATGTAAAATTCAGATAAATATCTGAAATTCACTAAGGCATATAGTAAAGATGATGCACTGAACTCTGATTTTGCTTCTATTCATATTACTCCCTATTCATGATCTTTTCAATGTTTAATCTCCTTTCCATTATTAGACTTCCAATCATCTATTTGTTCTTCAATTTATTTCTTTCCATGAGAACTTCCAAGATCTTTTGTGAATTAAAACAAAATAAGAAAGGAGAAACTGCCTGAATCACATGGATTTATGTAAATGCCCAAAGCCATGGGTTTAGAAATTGGACAAGCAATAGTTCTACACTTTAAGTTGAATTGTATTTACTGTACTTGATAAAGGAATTATAGAATGGTTTTGACTGGAAGAGATCTTAAAATCATGGGAGCACCAAACATGGGAGCTGATACAACCTGGTCAAGAAGATTCTTAAAAACCCTAGATGGCAACTTTATGGATCACTGGAAGATTACTCTCACCCTCTGCTCAGCATCGGTGAGAAACAGTTCAAGCACTGTGTCCAGATCTGGGGTCCTCAGTTAAAAAAAAAACATGGACATACCAGAAAGAGTCCACTTAAGGGACATGAAGATGATTAAGAGCTTGGAGTATCTGTTATATGTGAAGAGGCTGAGAGAGCTGGGACTATTCAGCTGGAGAAGAGAAAGCTCAGAGTGATCTTATAAATGTTTTTGAATTCTTTTATAAGGGAAAGAAAAAAAGGTGGAGCCAGACTCCTCTCAGTGGTCTCCAATGATGAAACAGAAAGTAGTGGGCACAAACTGAAAAATGAGAAATTCCATTTAAAAATAAGAAAAACATTTTTTGGTTTTATAAGAATTTTCAAAGAGAGGTTCTAGACCCTCTAAATATGAAGAAATTTAAAACCTGATCAGATACAACCCTGAAGAAACTTCTGTGGGTAACTCTGCTTGAAAAAGGTGATTAGACTCTGATCTCCAGAGGTGTCTGCCAAGCTCAGCCATTCTACAGCTGTGTACCAAACTGAGGAAGGCTGACATACTGCCATCAAATCAGTTCCTGTTTACTTCTTTTTGCCAAAAGCTGAACATTTCCTCTGGAAAATACAATAATCTCTAATGTTGACCCCAGCCAAGAAAAGTCTGTGGTTAAGGCACTATTCCTTGATGCAAAAGTTACCTGTTTAGATTTCCTTCAGAACATGATTCATTTAAAATACCTAAGACATATTTAAATCTTTGCTGTCTGATAAGCTTGTTCTCTGAAACCAGTAGCAGTTTCGAATCATAACTATAACTAGATATTACAAACAGCAACAGAGACAACTTCCCTTTAAATGTTTGATATGGAGTGAGAATCATAGAATCATTAAGGGCTTTCAAGATCAAGTCCAGCTGTTACTCCAGCACTGCCATGTTACCCCTAAGCTATGTCTCCAAGTGCCAACATCCACAAATTTTTGGAATATTTATGTGTGGATACACTCAGATGGTGCATGCAGTGCTCAGGGATTTACTCAGGACATCTTAAAAACATATATCATAGAAAAATTTTTTATATGCTTCAAATATAATGGTAGCCTTTATAAAACTGCTTCTTTTTTATTTCCAGTTACTCAAGCATAACCATACACATAGATACGTGTCCACTTACAAGAGACCAGTTTGTAAAGGTCTGCTTTTACCTCAGTTTGATAAAAAATATTTAAATAAAACTTGCCTTTTCAATTAAAAGGCTAAATTCTCTTTGAGATGAAAAGCTTCAAAAGTGTTGCCTATGGAGACAGAGTTGTTTGCCTTTAAACTGCAACATTACAAGGACTGTAGAAGGCTTTGGATGCTTGCTGGGCTTTAAATCTTGGAATATATAATAATTTGTTTAACACTACTTGAAAAGAACAGGGATTGTAAAAAGTGATATTAATTGTTCCTCCTTTCTTTTAGGTTCTGTATTTCAATCAAAACTAAGTTTGACAATGAAAAAAAAATCAATAAAATCTCTTCTATAAATAAGCAGCTTAGGTAAACAGTAAGTCTGTTGAGAAGGTATGAACATAACAACTCAGAAGTACACAGTAACTGCTAGTGTTAACATACAGGTGTATGGATTTATATGCTGTATGAGTTGAAAAAACATCCTGAACTGGAAAGAAACATTCCTTATTCCACAAATATAAATGTAAAATAAATACATTTAAATATATAAAAATATAGATTAGATATAAATATAAAATATAAAATATTTATTTATTCTATATTTTTATCTAGAAGATAAAATAAATATATTTATAAATAGAAATTTGTTCATTTCATAGTATAAGTAAAATAGAAAAGTGATTCATATAAAGGCAGTATAGAATTATTGTAACCAAAATGGTTATGCAAGTAAAAACTCTCAATCTGAATGCAACTAATTTTACATATGAGCTAAGAATAAACAAATTGTTCAAGAGTGTTTCACTTTACCTGGACTGTTAAACTCAAGAACTTCTAAAACATAGATTTATGTAAACTACAGTATTTTCAGCTGGTCAATCACTATGCTCTTCTGCAATAAGGAAGTTAGATGTGAAAGTTCTGGGCAGAAAACGTAGTATGACTTTCTGCTTAACTCCTCTTTAAGAGCTAGCTCAAAAAACATGGACTTCTGATGATTGTTAGTGCAGCTACTAAAGGATTATTTTTTTAAAAAGTTGTACAAGTGCTTTTCCCTTTCTTAGTTGTCTTTTGCTTTCAAATTCCAAGCTTGATCTCCTTTTACTGTATAACAACTCATCTCATCCAGTATTTTAAACAAACCTTTGATCTTGCTCTCTCTCCCATAATTAAGCTATCCATGTGTTTGTACAATTTTAAGAAATAATAGCAGTGGGTTTTCTTTGTTCTTTCATTGATTTTGTTTGGTTTATTGGTTTTTATTCTTCCCAGAGAACCTTATTATGCCTTGTTTTCTTGAAAACAGCATGTTTTCCCAGTATGATCCATCATACATTGATATTTTATCTGTTTCCTCAACAGCTTCCCCTGGATTATTGGTCTGGATTCTGCAAGCCCTTTTCTTGTATTCTTGTCATGGCTGATGGACATGAGAAAGCCATGCTGCAATCCATTCAATCCATCTGTTCTTCAGAAGCCTCTCCTTGATGTTTCATAACTGTGCAGGTGGCAATTCAATAAAATCTGTAGATTTGGAGGTGATTTTAAAAAAATTAGCACATCAAATCAAGGGTAATTAATAAATTCAATAAATATCATTAATTTAGTGATGAACTTCCAGCTCACTTCTAATTGAATTTCACACTATTGCACTCTCACATTGTTGCAAATTTGGAACTCTCTAATTAAATTGATGGTGACATTGCAGCAAAACTGTTGATGGCAGAAGAAACAGGGCACACAGGACTTGAGATCAAAGTGTGCTTAGTAGAAAACACATTTAATGACCTCAGTTTTTCACCAAGCAGATATCACTTTGCACCAGATGCTGTTTTAGAGGCTAACATGCCTTGTTCATCAAGACCAAACAGAAATTACATTGATAATTTAATTTCTAATACTCAGCTATAGTGTAAATGCCAGACATTTAGCTCAGGTGAAGATGATTTTCTCAGTGAATTTAGTAAGTGTAACCTCCAGGTTAGGGTACAACTGTGGTTTAAGTGGCTGCTATTTGTTCGCTTTCTAGTTGCAATCACATTCCTTCTTTCCCCATCCCTATTTTCAATTCTACAAAGGCATACTTTTTGGAATCTTTCTTTGATCTATGTTGCCATTTCACTGATATTCGTATTCAATAATTCAGGCGTAAATATTTGCAATTGTATCTAATTCCTTTACAATTTTGTATTACTTTGTTTTGTGCTCTAGGAAAAAAGTACTGACAGACATCTAACTTGAGAAGTTAAAATACAAAAGCATGCAGCTAAGAGGCATATCTATGATTCTTTTCATTTTTTCTACATTTTTACTAGTAAAACAAACTTTTTTTCATACAGTCTTCAGAGAGTTAACAGAAAATAGAAAGATGTCATGTTAAGCATTAGCACTGAGCTGCAAACCATTAATTAATGGCATTGTTGTTTCACGCTGAAAAGGTTGTTGGATTGGGTGAGCTAAAGCAACACTTACATTCACAACTTTTAGAGCAGTATTTATATAGCAGTATAAGAAAGAGGGTACTGACAAGCCACAGAAAAATAAAATATAGACCCTGTAGCTTCCAGAAACATTTCACTTCTCTTCTTGAGAGGTGCTGCTAATTTCTGTTAATAATAAAATAGAACAGAGCCTTTCATTTCTAGCTGCAAGACAGTTGTCCCTTTTTTAAAGATGGAGAAGAGATGGCACAGAGAGTAAAGAGGGCAGCAATTTTTCATCCAGGAGGTTGAGCAGTTTAAGAAAGCTCAGCATTTGTAGTGCTTAGCTCAGATTGCAAATGACTAGAAATAGATTATACTGAGCATGTTCATCCATTTGAGTGTTTTGAACACCAAGCAGCTGGGCAAGAGCTGTCTTGTGATGTTGAATACATCATTAACCCAGAAGCATACACACTTCAGCAAAGTTAATTATCCTTCAGTGAATAAAGTAGCATGACCTTTGTTTGTTCATCAAGTTACATACAAGGTACCCAAACTAGCTACAACCTGAAAAACATGCAGTTTTGTATTGTTTTGATTCGTATTCATGTTTTCAGACAGTAAAAACCTGTATATAGCAGGTGCTACTTCTTTTTTTTAAAAGTGAAAGTCACTCAATCTTGTCCATATAAATTACCTTGCAAATATTCATATCAAACTACTGTGCCAAAATGGAATCCAAATTTCAGAGCCAAGCAAGTTTCCTTCAGCATCATTTCTCTCACCGAATGATTAATTCACCACGGTCTGTGTAATATATGCAGAGGGTAAACTATTTCTCTTCTCCTACAGCATCTTTTCATTGCTGGCAGCATGTTCTTACATCTTGACCCATCATACATTTACATGCTATTTTCTTCACATCTGCTACTTCTGTATTCATAGCTTTAATCCCAGCAGCTCTTTTCTAGTGTTCCTGTGATTGCCAAAGTGCACAAGTAAATCCTGCTGTAAAACTCCATGTTCCAGTAGGTTCTGACTGCTCTCTGTGGAAGGATGGTAGTTATTCACAAACTGAAGGACCAGCTTTTTTTCTGTGTGAAGTCAAAAGCTGCGATCTTTAAAGGCTGGAAGAAACAAAGCCTGTTTATTACTCTAGACAAAATGATTTGCAAAAGCTGCCAGCCTAGTGATCTTCTGCTGCCTTGTGTGCTCTGCATCCTCTTGGCATTGCATTTAAATAAATGAATACAACCATTAATGCATCACCTGCTTCAGTCAGGTGTGGCTACAAGTGTATTACCTAGAAAAATAGGAGAAAACAAAGCATAGGAGAAGCTAATAAAAAATGCAAGAGCATAAGTTTTTATTGACTGTTACATTGTCTTTACCTGCTTCTGGCTCCAGGAAGATTCTGTAGTATTTCAAATAATTTTCAGTGCAAAAACCATGGAAGATCTAAGTCTTGGAAAAATACAGAGGCAGTAGCTGAAATGGTATCCTGAAGAGGTTTTGTTTCCACTGCTGGGGCATTTGGCAGGTACTTGGCATTGCAGCAGGATGTTCTGTAAAAGGCAGCAATCTGGCTGGAGAAATGTTGGCAGGGGCAGTAATTTTCTGTATCATTAAGGAGCTTAAAGCTCTGGAGTTCAGCCCATCAAATCACAGCAGGAAAATTACCTGTTAGACCTTCCAAGTGTGGCTGACCTGTGCCGGCAGTGACCTTACTGGTATTAAAGGCCTTATGCTAGGATATAGTGAGGCAAATTGGCTTCCTTAATGTCACACAAGACAAAGAACACTTACTAAAGAGTCTCAGATTCAATATTCAGCTCCTGCCAGTGCAGGCTTGCCTAACCTATGTTGTGGTCACTTTTGTACTTACGGAAGTAGACAGATACATTGAACTACAGCATTGCTGCTAAGGGAGCAGGAAGAGGTTTGTGGACCTTTGCAAAAGAAGGCCCTCGGGTCATTGCAATATCAAAGGATACTGTATGCAAAAATGTATATAAAATGAATTTATATGACAAAACCTCCAGGGTTTCCAAAATAGGATAATTAATATGCAATCATATTATTTCCCAAATTTGCAATGACAGGCGGTGCTCCAGACCTTCAGCATGAACTGATACTTCCATGCAGTCTTAGCTTCCTTGACCCTCGTGTCTCCAATGTGAGTGGGATCCCAGCACATCCTAATGAAGAAGTTGCATGGAAACAGACCATCTCTCATTGTCACAAACACAGGATAATAATTCTGACACTGGAAAATCAACTGGAGGATTGTCATGGTCTGCTGAGAATTTTTTACCTGTTATTGTGGTCATATGTGAGGAATAGTATTTTTTACAGGGAGAAGAGAAAGAGAATGACTCCTTGTGGGCTGGGGGCTTCCTGGGAGAGTCAGGGTCTCACTATAATGGCAGGGCCTGGCAGCCAGGATTTGCTCCATTGCCCCAGCCAAGAGCAGGGCAGCCAAGAGGTGCCAGAGGCAGCCACAGCCTTGGCATTGGCCATCATCAGGGCAGGATGAAGGCCTTGGTGGGACCTGTGGCTGGCCAGGCAGAACAGGGCTGAGAGGAGCTGGGGACCAACATTCCTCTCTGTGACTGGGGCAGGGAAAGGCCTTAAGTGGACAGGGTGATGAGAGGGCAGGGTAGGACAGTCAGGGTCCTTGGTGCTATCAGAATCCTAACAGAATCCTGCAGGGAGTGAGATTTCCAAGCTGGGCTAGAGCCACTGTGTTAACCATCATCTGTCTGCACCATCCTGCTTCTGGAGAAATAGTTTAGTTATCCATCTGCCTTCATTTTAAGGAGCAGTAGACTCTTTTTTTTATGATAACATGAAAGCTGCTGACAATACTCACCACATCATCACAATGCTCTGAGTGTCAGTGTGCACATGTTCTGCTTGGTCTTTTTTCTTTTCAAAATTGTGCTGTAACCATTGCTTCTTTGTCATTATATAGGAGAATCCTTCCTCTCTTTGTCTAATATAGAATATAAATATATAAAAGCCCCAGTGAGAACTGTTTTTTCCTCTCTCCAGCTGCAGAGTGATGGTGGAATACTTATTTAGACAGCTGAAGTTGGAATTGCATCCAAAATAACTTTTGTTATAATAAGACAGGGAAAAATATTTGAATGACAGTCCAATAAAGAAAATACTGTTTTTTTATACTTAATATATATCGTTCAAATCACCTTGAGTTTTAAGAGCTTTCCAAAGCCCACAATGGGACAGGACTCAGCCTGAACTCCTGATGACTCTCTGGAGCCTGGCTTTAGTTTATAATCACAAGCAGGATTCTGGATATAAAATAATATTTCATGGGCAAAAACTGAATTAAAAATTATATTCTGTGTAACAGAAACTGTATTTCTTTTGTCAGCTCTGTATGTAAATGGAATATGTGTGTGTTATTCAGTGTTCTAAAAGTTGAAATATTTGATCCACCAGAGTTTCTTACACATTCCTGAATTTCCTTACCAGTTCATACAGATTGAAAGTGTTCTGTGAAATCACATGAATCCATGGTCAAGGGAGGCCTGGAAAGTAGGTAGTGCTTGAATACATCACACATATTGTAGTTTCAATGAGTGGTGGATTACTGGTGTACACAGGTTTATTGGATTGTGAAATACCAAAGAACATCTTTCAGTGTTGGCTTATAGAGTGCTAAAGCAGCTTTCCACAAGCTTTTTAATATACC
The DNA here is from genome assembly GCA_009812075.1 of Sialia sialis. Lineage (NCBI taxonomy): Eukaryota > Metazoa > Chordata > Aves > Passeriformes > Turdidae > Sialia > Sialia sialis. The sequence continues at coordinate 14,224,131 of VRYO01002772.1, read as the reverse complement.
TGGGGTGAAGGGACTGCTAATCCATATGGAGTATATTGTGCTTGATTAGTTTATGGAGTGTGTTGTGTAAGGGTTGATTTATTTGCTGAATGAAATATCAACTTATGTGCAACACTGTGTGCTTTCTACTTTGGGGACATGCAGTGCCATTTAATTGGCTTGTGCAGATAGCTTGCTGGTTTTTGATACCTTAATAAAAGCTTCTGGTATACCTGTCTCTTCACATTTCCTTACAATTAAGTGGATGGCAATATGGTCAACAAGAAGGGTTTAACAAGCACAGAACTTAATTAAACTTCCAGTTATGAACCAAGGAAAAAAATTAGGAACAATGAAGTCAGAGTAATCAATGCTAAAAAGAAGTAAATAAGCCTTTAAACTAAATTTTGAAGTTTAACTTGTAGGAGTGAAGTTAGTGAAAAAAGGAAAAAGCAATCAACTTTGTTTTGATATTCTTGACCATCAGCATCCCGTTGTTTAGCTTTCCCTTTTCACCCCCTCTGATTTTCCATCACGAATACTGTGCTCTGATTTGTCCTTCAAATTTTGTTTGGTTAATTCTATGGAAGTTATCATTCGTACAAATAAAACATTTCCCTTTTTTTTGTCCCTTTCAAGATCTCATGGCCCTAACTCTGACACAGAACCGTAAGTAGAAATTAGTCCAATTAGTCAGGAAATGTCCCCACTAGAGCATCTCACTATGTTTAGTTTTACTGACCACACCAGCAGAAGATAAATGCTGAATCTCTAGATCATCATTCAAGGATTGAGTTTTACTGTTACATTTTATTTAAATATATTGTTATTTTGCATCAAATTTAAAAAAAAACTTATTCAGCATTGGGACAAAGCTACAAAAGAGAGAAAATAATTAAATACCTTGTTAAGATTAGGTTTTATTCTCTTTGAAGGTATTTCAGTCCTAACTTAAATTATTTTTTTCCCTTTTTTTCTCCCTTTCTCTTTCATTTTCTAATAGATACTATTTTTTCTTCTTTCCCCTTCTTCTGATGTTGCATAAGAGATTGAGTAAAGGTTCTAATTTTTGCTACACAGAACATCTCTCCTTTGCTTCCTACTGTTATTTCTTTGCAATGCAATATTGCATCATCATCCAGGGCTGTACCATGACACTTTTTATCACTTCTTTACATCCCTTTTCTCGATCTCTTTAATTATAAATACTAATTAGCACCTTTCTGACCTCTAGTATCTTCTCTTTCTTATAGGCTTCTGAAGATACAAGAACATAAGAATGGCTGTAACAGGTCAGATTAAAGGTTGACTTGGCCCAATAGCTGCCAGTAACACTTAATACATGTCCTGGAGAAAAATACGATGATAAGTAAACAGAAGTGTTCCTTCTTCTTCCCTCCCCAAACACCAGGTGATATGCTACTGTGATCTATCTGAACTAGCAATCACATCTTTATTTTTAATGGCCTTTGATGAATTTTGTTTCCAGCAATCTTGTAAAACCTTCAGTGTCTTATTCTGAGATCAGTAAATGCATATATGTCATTCTAACTACTCTCTCCCTTTTTTTTCTCTCCTGAAGCATTATATATAGGTTAAGTAGTTCAGAAATAAACCATAGCTAATTAAGAATGGGTTTGACAGATTTAGCAAAAAATCCCTTCTTTTCTTGTTTCTCACTGCTTTTCACATCTTTAGTTTTATGAGGATAGTATGTTCCTGGGTAGAACCCCCTTTCTCAAACAGCAGCAGATATCTACCTGCATTAACAGCAGAGTCACCAGTCCATGTGAGCTTTACCAATGGAGCACTGAAACAACGACAATGAGCTGATATGTATCACATACTTGAGGCCACCCAATGCACTCAAAATTGGAGTTTACGTGTAAATTTTGATGTACATTCTTCTGTAGCAATATGCAGCCAGAGTGACCGCAAAAGTGCAAGATCATTAAAATCACTTGTTTTCAAGCCTATATCAGGAAAAAAAGTTTTAATATTTCCGCCTTGCTTTCCTCCTTCATATTTTATTAATGTAGCTCCAGTTCTTTCTTGCTGAAGCAGTTTCCTAGTTAAATTTAAAAAATCAGGAAATTAGTCTTTAATTTGCCTTTCATTTACATTCCTGCGTTGCTTGATACATGGTTTGAGTTCTGAAAAGAAATAGGCTTGCTGGTTTTAAACTACCTTCAGTGTGAAAATGGAAAGCTTCATTTCAAGAAGAACATGAAAATAATTTCTAGTTAGAATCTAGAAACATGTTAAAATAAAGATTATTTATGAATTGGTCTTGGTTCCAAACTGATACTTATAGGCTATGGAAAATTCTTTTTTAGACAAATGTATTGCTCTCTAGGTCTCTTTTGTGCTCTTGGGGGTGATTTTGAGGAGATTGGAGGGCAAAATACCAAGAATAAAAATAAAAAAGCAAAAATAATTCATCTTATTTTTAAGAACATGAAAGATAATGTATAGACCCTTTGGGTGAAGATGGAGACAGTCTGTCTAGAGTCAAAAAGCAGAAGACAAAGCAAACCTTTCTATAATCCTTTCTCCAAAACTGACTGCGAATTTCAAGATAAAAACCAAACAAAAATCACAGTAGTTCAAAACTAGAATCAAGATATGATGCTGTCTGCTTCCAGGCTCAAGGTTGACAAGATGAGGAACCAATAAACCTCTCTCTCCCATTTCTTCATTTCTCTTCAGCCCTTATCATATGTGAAAGATGCAAATTTGTAGGAAAATTGTTTATTTCTGCCTTGGGTTTTAGGGTTTTGTTTTATTTTTTGTTTCTTTGGTTGGTTGGAGTTTTGTTTTTTTTTTCCTGTAGAGAATTTTATAAAGGCATCAATGATATAACAACATACATGAAATATTAGAGCTCCATGAGAAAATTAAGGGGGTTGAGTGTTAGAGAAAAAAGTGTTTTCATATTTAACTAAAGATTTGCTTTAGATTTATTTTAGTAGAAAAAATACTATTGTTTTCCATACTTTAATACTTTCCTTTAGATTTGATGAAATGGAGATTTTGTTTTCCCTCCTTGTAATAAAAATATATTTTTTTATTTAGAAGTGCAAACTCTTAGTAAAACTATCATGCTTCCTTCTTTCTTTGAAATTCCTTGTGTAATGAATTTTTCTTTTTTTCTTCAGCAATTGTGCTGTAACAGTAGATTTCAGTAAGCTGAAATATTACAGTAACTGTTAAATAGGTTTCAACAATTCTTACTTTGCACGTCCTGGTCTCACCTTTGGTGCACAGATTCAGAGTCTGGAAAGACTTTGTACCACACAGTCTGCACCTGTTTAGTGTGATGGTGTCCCCCTGCCAGATCATTATTTCCCATAACCCTACTCAGTGACAACTACCAGTGGCAATCCTAAAGGATGTGACTTACCGTGGTGGCTTCATCCCTCTTGAAGTGGATTTGGGGTAGACATGAAGTGCAACAGCCAAAGGCTAATTTAACCATGTGCCAAACAAAATATGGCTTGCATGCAAATATTAGACAATCATCTTACTCCATAAATAGTAAATGCCCTGGGTCTGTTTAACTCTCCTTCATGGCTGCAGGCTGAATGCCAGGATCTCCCATGGAGCAGGAACACCTCTCAAGGTTATTCCCCCAGCGTGGTAGACTCCTTATTGCAGCATACTCAGTAACTGAATTGGGAATAAGCAAGCTGAAATTTTGTAATCTTTGCTAAATGATGTAAAGGACAGATTGTGCATATATCATTCTTTACACAAAATACATTGCAAGTCGAGGACTTGGAGTGAATCCAGCTGCACTCTGAGAAGGAGAATGCAAAGGGGTCCTTTCTGATCCTCGTGGCTCAACAGGAGGATGTCTCTCACAGTTTTGTCTCACCTTGTCCTCTGTGCAGTAAATACTTGCCATCAAATCTCATCATACCATCATTGCATGTACTACTGAGTTTTGTTATAACAATATTGTTTCTTCTGTCTTAGGAGTGAAGTGCATGACTCCACCTGTGACACTGAGAAAACATTACTTGAAAATCTCTCCTAAAGATCCAAGTTCTCTCTGCTTTCTTTAGTCTTGAAACTTATCTAGAACATGGTAAGGAAATTATAACCTGTGCTTAGAGGTTTTTGAAATATGCATGTAGCATCTAATTCAAAATACACAAGAGTACTGAGAGTAGAAACTACTACAATTAAATGATCCAAATTTCACACACTTGGGATACAATCTTATTGTTAATAATAATATAGCCATGTAGAGTGAACTAAAAGCAACCAAAGAACTGATCTCAATGTAAAAGACAAATGAAATTTGGAATACAGTAAAGCTGAAGCAATCTGTTCCTCAGGAAAAATCAAGTAAGTCTGAGAAAAGAAGACCTGTACAAAAAACCAAAAATCTCTCAAAAATAATGAATGCAGGATAAATATCTTGCATAAAACAATTAGGAAAAGGTACAATATATTACTAATAAGAGGTGGATTAGGAATGAGATTTAATTACAGAAAAAGGTATAATGAAGTTTAGAATTTTCTTCTACTGTATAGAGTAGACTGAGAAGGGAAATTGTCTCTGAGAAAAAAAAAAGTAAAATTTCATTATCCAGCCTTTCCAAGTCCTTGTGATAATTTTTGTTTTTATCTTAAGTTAAAGGCTGCACATACATGAGTTACCATGAGGAAGATCAAGACTTGAAACAGAAAGTTTAGTGGAGAAAAGCACACACATTCTGGTTTCAAAAGCCGTCTTCTGACATGCCTGTACAAGCACCCTACTTTTCTTAAATTCATTGGAAAAACATTCATATGTAGAAGAATGTATCACAAACATCTAATTTCCCAGATGACTGCTCTAACCACAAGAACTGGAATAATCTTTAGTTGTATTAGTTGTGATAATCTTTTCTTCTTTTTCCCCTTTGTAAAAATGGTCTCCTTCCTACATCACAGACATTAGGAATATTTTTAAATCTAAATTGCATTTCCATCCTTCAAGAGTTTATACAGTTATATTCCTTTTGACAATATTTCAACATGCTCATCAATGTTTCATTAAGTAGATTTTTGATACTCAAGTGAATGAATGTCTATAGCAAGGGAAAAGGATCACCTTTGTCATTATATCCCTACTGCAACAGTCAAAACACTTCTTAAACATTCTCTTTCTTCTGGAAATGGACTGAATATGTCTCTTCATCCTGTTAAAATGCCCTCAATAGGAAGAATTTCTTCTATTTCTTAACATATCTCACATTTTTCTGGTTTTTTCTGAAGTAGATTTTTTTTTGCAAACATTTTTTTTTTATTGCATTATTTGTGGGAAGTTTCACATAAGAACAAATAAACTAAAATATTGCTCCTAGAGTCCTTTTCGGGATAGTTCAGCCCTATGTGTGTCTGCGTGTATGCATGTAGACAAATATGGCAGATAAGCAGGCACACCTATTTTTGCAAATACCAGTAACCCAAAGATATATGAATTGTAAAACACTGGATTACTAGTTTGGACTATTTAGGCAGCAAGATAAACTGTCAAAGAAAAGTACAGGAAAAGAAATAAAGATAAATTCTTGTTCAATTATACATTAAAAAGATAGGAGAGTTTTTTTTAAATTCTTTGTATCTTGTAGAAGGGCAAGTGTGTGTTGTCTTGTACCCAAACACATCATCAACAAGAAAAAACACATTATGAAGGGAAAGATTTTGTTCAAATAAAAGGAATCTCTATGTTTTTCAAAGATATAGAGCAGAAAAAAAAGTGTGAACAAATTATTGAATGCTTGAAAGTATTTTAATTAATAAAGATATTTTTTTAAGATATAATATTTCTTCACAGCATTTCTCTGATGTTATTCTCAGTCTGTTTCTCATCTTGAATAAAACTCCGTGTTCTCCTTCCTGCTAACTTGTTTTGAATCTGGCAATTTGGTAACATCTACTGCTTATAGCATCTTCCTGATGTAGAAGAAAGATTTCACCTTTTTAGTCTAGTGTTCATGGTTAGAAAATCAGACTCATACCTTTCCCTAAATCTATAGCAATCCACCATCCTTACATGCAGGATGCATTTGTTTAACACAATAAAGCTATGAAATGTGGTACATCCTGAGCATTCAACTGGAATTTCAGGTTTCTATGCAGACTTTGTGCATGTAGTTGCATGAGCAGTGTGAACTACTTTGCCCATTTAGCTAAAAAATACTTTAATCCCTACTGTCTTGCCTTTACGCAGTGAAGTAATTTCAGGTAAATTAAAATCAAACACATTGCAAGGACTCGTTTGGTCCCATCTATATTTCCATTTTCAGTTTGGTCAGTGATAAGAAATAAGTAATTCTAGATCATGATTCATCTTGACCTAAAATAGACAGCTAAAATAGGTCAAATGAGTCATACTCTGAAAAATGCTGCTCTTTTCCCATTGATTATAAAGACAGCCTAGAGGAAAAACCATAGATAAAGAGGTTTCTGTGATAGATTTCTAATATTCATGTGATTAATCCAGACCTTGATATATTTCCTTACAAGCAACACTGACAGCATGCAGGACTGCAAAAGCTTGTCATGTTTTCAAAGAAATGGGTAAGGAAAAATGAATTTGAAGGATTATTACTGATCAGTTCATGATGGTAATCAAGATGTCACGGTTTAATCTCAGCCTAAGTCAAGATGAGGTTGTTTCTCATTATTTGAATTATTTGGACATGGAAAGCAGGACAAGACAATATACTGTCTGAATATTCAGCAGTTTAAATCCATATATTTAATTTTGATTCACAGTCCTTCTCTAGCCATTAGGCATCAGAACATCCCTTGTGAGCTCTAGTGCAGCACTAATAAGCAGAAATTCTATCAGTCTGTAAAAAAAAACAACTGCTGCTGATTTCAACTTCAGCACTTTGATTCCCACATTTAAAAAAAGAAAGAAAAAGAAGAAAATTAATATCACTTCAGTAGATTTTAAATGGAACATTATGAAACTTTCAAAAATAACGTCTGAAACATCACACAGAACAGTACAACAGATGCAAAGTGACTGACACTTGCAAAAGTAAAGCTATTGCTAAATATTGTCTGAAATAGTTTTACTAAGCCAATGTAGAGGAACTAGTACATTAAACTCCAATAAACTACTGTAGTGGAGCATTACTAATTTGCTGCTTCTGTGCAAATGAGTTGTACAAGTAGATAAACTTGAAAGATGACTAAGAATCAACAACATCTGCATCATTAGGGTGAAGATATTAGGCCTGAAGTAGCTGGCTGAAATTATTAATAACAAGGAGCTGAGAAGAATAACAATAAAATTATTGGATCTTTGTAGAAAAAAAAGTGACATCAGCTGTGAGTGGTTGCTTAGCTTGCTGAGTGGGGAGCTTTACAAGAGAATCAACCTAAATCAGAGTTTCAAAAATTATTTTTTTCCTAGATAATTGGATCTGATTATTATTATTTCTCCTTTTTTCTTCCATCTTATTTGCTTATGAGTCATTCTTCTATCACAGCAACTGCCTCCAGAGTATGAAGTCTTACATGTTACTTAAGTGAAAATATAATGCTCTTTGGGCATTTTTTCTAACAAAAAAATCAAAGAAGTTATAACATAATAGTGATACATGAGTATTCCCAGTAAATCACTGGTCTGTAAGGCAAGCTTGTTTTGCAGTGGTATAAACTAATAGTATAAAGAAAACACTCCTCCTCTATCAAAGACATTGGAAACTGCGACATTTTAAAGCGAACAGGAAATGCCTTACAATCACAGTGTTTTCAAACCTGAAGTATTAGGCAACTAGAAGTACTTGTGCATAGAATCACAGGGTGGTTGAGGTTGTCAGGTACCTGCACAGTCCATTGAGTTCAACCACCTTGGTGGATCAGGGTCACTAGAATAGTTTGTTTGGGGCCAATCAGGTTTTCATTGTCTCCAAGGATGGAGACACAAGGCCTCCCAGGAAATCTGCTCCAGTACTCAATCAGCCCGTCATGAAAAAAAAGGAAATAAAAAAAAAGCTTTTCTTCATGCTTAAATGCAATTTCTGGTGATTTAGTTTATGCCCATTGTCTCTGGTCTTGCCACTGTGCATCATGAAACACACCTGATTCCATCTTCTTTATTCCCCACTGCCATCAAGTATTCCAAAGCAACGCTAAGATCCCCCTGAGCTTTCTCTTCTCCAGGCTGAACTCGCAGCTCTCTCAGCCTCTCCTTATGTGTTAGGTGTTTCAAGATCTTAGTCATCTTTTTGATGTTGTGCCAGACTTGCTCCAGTAAGGAAAAGAATTACAGAATTCTGTGCCTTACTAGATCACAGATCTCATCCAGCACTGGGTGCAGCAGTGCAGATGTTTCTCACTGCAGATGTTTCTGACTGCAGATGTTTCTCACCAGGGCTGAGTTAAGCAATAGAGCAGGGGAAGTTTGTCTCCCACAACTGCTGGCAACACTCTCTGCCTGATGCAGCTCTGGAGGCTGTCAGCCTTTTTTGTTCCAAGGGCACATTGCTGGCTCATGGTCAGTTTGCTGACTTCAACCCTGACTTCCAGGTCCTCCCCTGCCAAGCTGCTTTTCAGCTGATTGACCCCAGCCTGTCCTGGTGCTTGGAATTGTTCTTTCTCTGATGTATTTCCCTTTGTTGAATTTAATGAGGTTCCTCTGGAGGTTCCAGTGAATGTCAGCACACCGCTCTGATCAGACAATCCTCATGCTTCTGTATCATCTACAAACATGCTGATGCTGCAGTCACCAGCATCCAGGTGATCAGTGGAGGTGTTAAAGACTGCTGGCTACAATATTAACCCTTGGGACAAAGCATTAGTAACTGGCCTCCAACTGGACCTTGTGTTTGATCACAACCCTTAACGTGAACAGTTTTCTACCTTTAGATGGTCAAGCTTCTTCCAGGTCCTTGCTGTCTATTTATCTTGTTTGTATTTCATAATTGTGTCTGTGAAGATGTTATGGAAGTATAACTAAAGGCTTTGATCTCCACTGAGATGGTCATTTTATGGTAGAAGACTGTCAGGTTGGTTGAATTTCTCTTTTATAAATCCAGGCCAACTCTACCTTCTTGACCTTAGTATGTTTGGAAAAAAATTCCAAAATTACTTGCTCTATCACCTTACTAGTGTAACAGTATATAGATCTCTATATAGAGATTTTTTTTTTAATGGCTGTATTTGAAATGTATTAATACCTTTCTATATGAAAAAAACCCTATATTTTTGTGTTGTATGCTTTCCAATTATTTGTGTTGTGCAAAAAATTTTTCAGCGTGTTAGCATAAAGCAATACCCAGATCAAGCAATAAAGAAACAAATGACCATTTTGAGTCTAACTGTTTAGGAAAAAAAAACAGAACAAAACCACATAGGATTTGAAGGCAGAGAATAATTAAGTGACATCACAATAAAAGCAAAACTGAAGAAACAGATCAGCTTTGCTCAAAAGCATGAATATCCTACTACCCTAGGCTCCACAACAAAGAAAAGAGACAATTGAAGGTCAAATGCCATCCAGTAGAAAATAGTTTTTACTTAGTACATGAACTAGAGGTTAAATAGCAAAAAGTTATAAAATCTATCTGACCTAAGGCAAAGAGACTCTATATGCATTTCTGATAGCACCAGCCAAAATCAGGTGGGAGAAACACCATTACACATTCTAAAATATATCCAGAAGAAACCAGGATACTCTTTGTGATGTCCAGGTAAATAAGCTCACTCATTGTACCATGAAGAGTATAGAAGATTAGGTTTAAAACAACTCTCTCTTATTTGTTTTTTGTGGCAAGGTTTTGGTAGCCAGGAGGGTGCAGGGATGACTTCTGTGAGAAAAGACCAGGGACTGCCCTGCGCCCGACCTCTCAGAAAGCTCCAAACCAGACCCACTGCTGGCCAAAGCTGAGACCATGAGTGATGTTGGTAGTGCCTCTGTGACAACATACTTAAGAAGTTATAAAACATATTGCGCAGGAGCCAAGAAAGGATATGAAAAAATACAGGAAACAGCCTGTAGACCTCAAAGGCTGTGAAGAAGGAAAGAAGGAATTGCTCCAGGTGCAAGAGCAGTAATTCTTCTGTAGCCTGCGGGGAAATCAGTGGTGATGAGGCAGTCTTTCAGTCCATGGAAGACCATGTCTGAGCAAATATTCACATTTCAGCCCAAGGAAAACCCCAAAACCAAGCAGATGGACTTGCCCTCTATATTTTCAATGGCCTTGACTGAATGAGCAAATAGAAGTGGAATGCAATAGTAGTGGAGAACCACAGTACCACTGAATGTTTGATGTTGGAATGGACCTTTAGTCCAACCGTGCTGACCGAGCAGCATAGCCTACAGTGTCTGCCCAGGACTGTGTCCAGACAACTTTTGAATATATACACTTCACAATATATCAGGGAAACCTGTTCTAGTGCTGTCACCAAGGATGATAAAAACAGTAAAGGGTGAAAATACTGTTGCTTGTGAGTAATTCCAGAATTTTGCACCAGAAAAAAATAACAATTCTTGAACCAGATATTCTCAGAGAACTTGAACTGCTGTGATATCATATAAATCACACTTGTTTTCAATGTATTCAACACTGGAAAAGCCATATGGGTCAATATGGAAACTGCCTTGCAAATGCTCAAATGTGGAATCACAATACTGAGGCATAACATGCTTCTTAGACTGTACCACAGGTATAGAACATTGTTAATTATCTTATCTTGAGAGACAGGATATGACCTTTTAATGCCCCTTGCAATTTAGACTTGCATAATTTAAAATGGAACTCATTATTCTCTGCAGTTGAAAATAGGTAATTGTACATTCAGAGAAATATATTTGCAGGGAACTTTCTCAGGCCTGTGTGAGCAAGGTCAAGAAATGAGTATTTTCTTTGGATATCAAATAGACCAAAGAAACATATTTGGTTCACTTGCTCTTGTATTCTTTAACTTGTATAGTCCCTTTGGCCTAGGGAAACAAAGCACTTAGATTGTTAGAAGTTGTACCTACATTTAAATAAATAATAAATAATAAATAATTCCAATATTCCGTAGAAAAGGATTGCAACAGAGCTTTTTTAACTTCTACAGTCAACATCCAGACTGTACGCAGTCTTTGCTTTTGCATTATTAAGCTGCCTTTATCTTGACTCACAAAGTTCTTCTCCTCTTGTATTCTGCCCCTTTCTTCTGCTGAGGAGGGGAAGCTGATAGAGCAGCTCGATGGGCACCTGGTGTCCAGCCAAGGTCAGTGCACCACAATTGGTGCACGATGCAGGGCATGAGGAGCTTGAGATAAGCATGGTGACTGGGAGAGCCAATGGGTAAAACATGGACAAGACACAGTTAGTGAGTGAGCAGTGGAATGATGATGGGGAATTTTGGTTGTTGTAATTGTGGTGAAGAAAGAAGCGGATTTTGCATAAATTTTTCCCTTTCAATCAATGTGATAATGCTGTTTTGATTTTGGGGTGGGAGTTTATATTTTTTTAACATGAGTGAAGCATGTTAAAATTGTGATGATTCTGTAATAAGCATGGATTGTAATGATAAGTCTTAGATATGTGATTCAAAGAGATGAGAAATTGAATATATTGGGTTATGCAGCAAGATTTTGGTAGTGTGAGGGCTTCAGGGGTGGAGTGCATTTAACAATTTGAAAACAAATCTTTTAGGTTTATTTATTTTGTTGCCTTGGTGTTTTTTTTTGTTTTTGGTTTGTGGTTGTTTTTTTATTATTTTTGGTTTTGTTTGTTTTTATTTTTGCTTGTGATATTGTTGGTTGTTTGCTTTTTTCCTGACTCTCTAGTAGTGCCTTAGGAGCTCTGTATCAAAGACTTTATAACAGAATGAATAAAAATTTATTTCTTCTGCATTAGAGAAGAGGAAAAAGAAATCCTAATGTCAGGAATTTTCATACTTAATCAACTTGTGTATTCTTACACAAATAATTAGTAGATGTTGTCTAGAGAGGCTCTTACACCAAACTCTTGTGATAGGTGCCATCCAAAATCAAAATTGCACAGGATCACCATAATTTAGTTTCTCTATAATCACTGCGTAGTACTTCACTGTATGACATAATTTTATAATATATTTCCATTTACAGTAATTTCACAATTATAAGC
>VRYO01002772.1:14182059-14211036 GCA_009812075.1 Sialia sialis | reverse complement strand
TTTTCTGCACCATTTTGCTAGTAAGCCATTAATTATACTCTTAATTATAAAAGGTGAAGTAGAATTTGATGGCCTTTTTGATGTTCAAGAGGGGAACATGGAACAATAAATATGAAATCTTTGCACTTTTTCAGCTTCAAATGGAAACTTCACAGTTACAGTGAAAGAAAAATGTTTTTCCCCCAAAATGGATTTTCTTAAGATTGAATATCAGCATGAACTCAGAGCTATCTTTTATCTCATGTGAAAAGAGTCTTTAGATTCCAACACACTAGGTGCTTTACAGTGTCCTAGTACACTAAAAATACAAACTGTCGATATAACAGAACAGCAAATGTCTGCAGAAATCTGTTAGATGTTTGTGGAAAGCTCCATCCAGAGACCACGGAGCTATCTATAGTGCATGAAGGAGATCTAGCTACAGATTTAGGTAAGACACTGGTTTTTGACAACTGTGGAGTTTTAAATACAATTTCTTAAGATCATCACATAGGAAAGGATCAAAAGGAAAAGTAGTATGCATTAATAGGTAAGGATCAAAGAATTTTTTTAAACTTGTACACTGCCACACAGTGTGAGACTTCATGTATTCAGGCACAGCAGCAGCCCAAAATAAATGTACCTTTTTCACTTTGTAAAGGCTGTCTGGAAGCATTTGTTTAAGAAATATTTCCAGGAGTTCCTTTACCCGCTTTTATTACTTGACCCATTGTGTAAAATACTCCATGGAACCTTTGATTTACAGATCTTTAAGCACACTTTCATTAAATATATAGTAACACAATAAGAGGCAGTTGGCACAAAATGAAGTACAGGAAATTCCATTTAAACTTAGGCAGAAAAAAAAAATGCTTTGAAAGGGACTGAAAAACAAAAGAGTTTGCCCAGAATGGTTGTGGATCCTTCATCCTTGCAGGCACTCAAAACCTGTGCTTCAAGTAACCTACTGTAGGTGATTCTGCTTTGAACAGAGAGTTTGACAAGACATTCACCAGAGGGGATATGTATCATCTTTTTCTAACTTTAAGTCTACTGTCAGGTCATTTGAGGGAACAAGTAATGTGCTTGTCTTCCTAAATTACTCAACAAAAAATATTGTTAAAAGCCAAGCTATCACAAAATTGTGAAGGTTGAAAAATTTTAAAAGACAAAAAATCCGTGCAAGCAAAATCCAAACATACACGCAGACACACACACCCACTTCCTTGTGAACCATACCCAGGAAAGAAAAAAAGTAGATGGATGTCAGGAGAGCAAAGACAGGGCAAGAAGATAAAGATTCTCTCTATGTTAATCAGAAATTGGCTTGGTTCTATGTTTAAAGTTATGCAGCTAAATTTAATCTAATTTTCAAATGTGGTAAGTACTGCTGCTTCATTAGCTTCAATATGGGTGCTCAGCCTGCTATGAGAGTAAGGTCACCTTTCGTTAGGTACTTAAGTATGTGTTTCAAGGGCTGATTCATAGAGGCTTCACACATTCATAACATCCACTGAACTCAGGAGTTCCAACACATGTGAGAAATAGCATGTTTATGTCAACTTCTAAGCATGGAACTCTGATTGATTCTGATCAGAGAGATTGCTAACACAGTTGTGAAAGAACAAAGTTGACTATGTGCAAGAGCAGCACTTTGAGCAAATTTTATATACTCATTATAATGTGAAAATAAAAACCAACAATGTTTAAGATCATTCTTCATCTCAAGTGACATTAAATCTTTCTGATTAGTCACACTCCTTTTAAAAAAAACTGAAGAATATTTTCAACCTGGCATAACATATTGGAGAAAGATTGAAATTAGATGTTACTCATTTTGGACTTACAGAAGAACTATTTATCCTTGCACAAATTACTAAAGTTCATAAATTTTCTTCAATGGAAAGGACTTAATTTGAGCTGAGGGAGCTTTAGTAAGCCCGAGAGCAAAATAAACTGATAACAAAAGGAGAGAAAGTGATTTTGGCAATCATTTTACCATTTGTGATCATGTGTTGCCATACTGAAGTTCCAAAATATAGTGAGTCCGTTGGACAGGATGAACTTCTTCACAGTTCTTGTATTTCATGTAGACAATTAAAAATACAAAAATTTAAAAAAAAATTGATAATTTATGCCAGTCTTATTTATGGACTGTTGTAAGAGTTCATTGAATTTTGAGTATGCATCATAAATAACTTAGCATACCTATCATACTATAAATTATCACAGTATAGGAGGAAAATAGAAGATCAGGTTTAAATTATTTTTTGTTGTTCAAGTGGAACTTGCTTCTAGGCTATGAAATATATATGTATCAGTGTCAAAATATCTAAATAGGAGGGTAAGTTCCCATACTGTAGGCAGTGAAGATGAAGTTAATTCTGAGCTGGAGCTAGAATGGAGATATGAAATTATTTGACTCATGGTAAAGCACATTGTTAGGAATATATCCACTTGTTAACATACATGTCCAGTGCCTATACGGAGAATTTTCAAAGGTATTTTTAATTTTAAATACCACACAAGAAATTTGAAAGGTCCTGTGCCATTACAGACTACAAACTGAAGACCGGATAAGATGTGCTACAGAAATTAAATGTCTCTAAATGTTGTTTTTAGCCAGCTGAATCAATATTTTTTCGAGGAGAGAATTTACATACCTAGCTATAGATGCCTAATGTATAATTTCTGCACTACATTTACTACTCATGAGGAGATCTTCCAGAAACCATGCCACTACTCAACTTATTCACAAGAAATTAAATTTTATTCCTGGTACATGGTCAGTTGAATAGCCAAGAAGGCACCAGTGATTATTTTGACTAAATCCTTTTAGCCATACATTTTACTGCCTTCGTCTGAAAATTGGTCGTGCCTCCTGTACTGGGAATTGTTCAAATTCACTGATACAGGTGTAAAACAATATTGATTTTAATAAAACAAGTTAAACAGAAAGGAATATTTATGAGATTTATGATGTAACAATGTATGCATGCAGCTGATCATTAAATGGCTTTTTCTTATTGCTTATAATTAATAGAACTACACTTCCTAATAGAATTTTTGCCAAGTTCTGATTATTTTACACTGATACTATGGCTATTAATAGTTCCTGCAATATGGGACTAGATGATCATTTAAGTCCCTTCCAGCCCAAACAATTCTTTATAGAGATGCATGGTCTGACAGAATTGTGTTCAACCAGTGTTATGTTCAATACCATTCTTTTCCTCAAGTGAGACGATGTTTTTCCAGGTGAGCTTAGTTTTGTCATAGAAATTTTTTCACAAGACTCTTCAGCAACAGTTTTGAAAGGATATTTCTTAGTACTATGCTATGGTAAGTCAGAAACTGCACCAACATTTCTCTCAAGTCTGCAATGATGTCTTACTCAGTTATTGACTAGTTATGCATTTAGCATTTGTCATTAATGCTTACATTTGAAAAAAACAGAATTGTTTTTAAAGGAAAGCTGTTCAAGACAAGTTCTGCAGTAATCAATGCCCAGAACACTTAGCTTTCTTCAGCAGATTAATAAATATATTGTCATAAGCAGAGAGCTTGCATGCAATAACATCTATTTCATTAGATATGCAGTACTTATTGCATGCACTTTTACAAATACATTTTAGCATTGGCATAATTCTGCAGTAATTTATGTGTGACTCTTATTAAGACTACTTCTTTATGACTGAGTTTCCAAGAAAATGCTCCGACCTTTTCTTGTAATTCCTGAAATGGCTTATGACTTCCTATTCCTGCAGAGTATAAACTGGGACTCTTTATTTAGACAAATTATTAATCTTTTTTTAATGGCCTTTATAGGAAATGGAAGCTAGAAAGCAAATAACTTTAGGAAAGCAATATTCTTTTTGATATATATATCATAGCAGACAGATAAAGAACAGCAATCCACCAAAAGTTCTTCCTTAATGCACTGTTACCTTTGTTATTGTTTAGTGGTTGCTGTGGGTTATTTTGTTGTTGGCCTTTTGGGGGGTTGTGGTTTTTGGTTTTGGGGGTTTTTAAAATTTCTTTTGGAGTTTAATTTCTTTCTTTTTTACCTTATTCAAGCACGAATTTTGCTGAAGTAGAAACATGAAAAAAATTAGAACAAAGTGGTTTGTTAAAATTTAGTATCTGCCAGGTGGTCTATATTTTTGCATAAAAATAACTGCTTAGGGCAGACATACAAACACTGTGGTTGTCAGGACCCATAGACAATCAGAGGAAGGTTAAATACTGCCACTTGCAAAAATAGATGACTTGCAGCACTTACAAACAATTAGAGTAACAGCTCTATTAGATGCCAACTGAAAAGATTTTGTGAACCATTTGTCTTCAGAAGGGAACTGAAAATATCCTCATGATGTACAGGGCAATTGAGGACATTCATAGGAAACTTCAATTTGCATGATGCCAACCTTCATGTGTATCAAAGCCCTACAAATATCAGTAGAGATTGATTTAAAACTTGATCTAAATCTGAACTTTGGAGCTTTCCTTCATGTGTACCCTACACATTCCCAGATATTTAAGATCTAACTGAGCTTGAATTGAAAAGGATCAGAGAATAAATCCTCTGACTATTGCTGGAGGTTGTCTAGATGAAATTTTAGATCCAAGAGTGAGACATACTTCTTGCACTCAGCCATGGGCATGAAGATGGTTACTGTGGTTTACTTAAAAAAGAAGAAAATCCCAACTTCAAACCAAAAAACATCTATGAATCTCAGTCAGATGTAAAATTGTTTTAAGAATAAAAAATTTATTTGCTATGTGCCTGTCACATCAGAATATTTTATCCAAATTTTTTGTTGCTTGCATTATTCTACTAAGGACATAATTATTCAGAATATTCCTTTGACATTGACAAGACCCTGAAAAAAAATGCAGTTACTTTTTAATGATTGATACGAACACTTAATCATGTCAGCCATATTGACAATGTGTTGTGTTTGATTTTATAGTGTATTATTTTATTCAATGTTACTGGTATTATAGCCTAGACTTAAGATTAGAAGACATTTTTCCTGTTCCAAAAGGAAAAAAAGGGTAAAATTCATCATGAAAATGTTGAAATCTCATCTTCAAGGCAGACAAATTAGTTGTCCAAATCTTCTCTTTATTATTCATTTAGAGCAATTCTGTACAGTTTATTTTAAAGTAAATTCCAGTATTTGGGAGATATGCTTTTAAAAAATCACAGTTTGTTTTAAAATACATTACATATTTTTAAGTAGGTCTACATATATCTTTTGTTCCTCAGACACTCCTGAACTAAAAAAAACCCTAATTTTTTCTGTCTGTTTTGGACTGCAGTTTCATTTCCTTGAGAGGTAATTCCATGCCTAAAACAGAAATTGTAATGCCTTTGGAAACTTCAACAACATCCATTCACACAATGAGTCTTTCATTCAGAACTTTGAATAAATGGTCCTGTGATGAATTTTTTCACCTTGGTTTACAAGAAACAGACAAAAAAATTACTTAGAAATATGTTTTATATATAACAACGTCATAGCAAAGCGCCCTTATTAGTAAGAGAAGTCAGGAAGACTTCATACTGTGGTTACTTTTGTGTAACATTGCTCATTTATCCCAGAAGTCCTCAGAAAATATTTGGCATAACTGTTTCAATTATCTCCATTAAAGAAATTCAGAACCAAGCATCTCTTATCATACACAACTTCCCATGGCTCTTGTTCGAAAACAGTGACACCAAATTGAAAAAATAAAAGGAAGAGAAGAAAAAGAGACCAGGTTTTGAAACACAATTGGTCTAGGAATTGACTTTGTTCATGAATTTAAAAAAAGAAGAAGGTAAAGGGTTATTTTTGTTTTGTAGTACAAATTTTCATAGTACACATTATTGCCATTTAAAATGGTCAGCAAGATCCATTTGTGGAAAAGGTGAGGTTGTATGCACAGTATCTAAAGCTAAAAACCTGTGTTGAAAGGGTATATTAAATATTCTTACTGAATTAAAACTCACCATTCTTCAAAATATCCTACTGATAATCTGCAGAAATGAAAGATTTAAACCTGGATAACATTTGTAGAAAAACTGGCTTTTTTTGTAAATCTCCATTGAGACCTAGTTAATTTGCTTCCATAGTGTTATCATGGATTTGTGCTACAGATGAAGGAAATTCAAAGTAATACTTAGTTGTCAGTTCCAAAATCACCCTTAATTTCTGCATGACAGAGAGCAAGAGACAGTGCTTCCACACAGTAAATTCTTTGTATTTATAAATTTGGCTTAGTAGGTCAAATTTAATGACTTTTCCTGGATTGTTAAATTAAAAGAAAATTCAAAATCTGGTTTGTACAATATATACATGAATATTAGGAGGAAACAACTCTTAGAGGTTTTGCTTTTCCATCCTTTCTGTATACTGCATAAATATTGTCTGTATAGATAGTATCATGTGACTCCAGATAATTAAGTATAATTTTTGTACTTCTTCAGGCTTAAGGAAAAAATATATTCTACAATGGGGCCCCAAATATTTGAATTCTATGCTTGTCTAAGTTCAGTATATTGTTAGAAACATCCCCTTTCCCTCATGTCAGTATTAATGTTGACTGAATCTTAGTTTGAATCTTAAGTGGTATAAGTGACAATATTTTTGTCCTCAGAATCCAAGATATTTTTGAAATTTTTAAAGATTCAGATTACGATTTTTAAATCTGCATTTTTCCCTTAATAAGGTGTTGAGTGGGGGTTTTACTCTTTCCCTTGGTAAAAGTTGAGAATTTTTCCTATTATCATGTTAAAAGACCTAGCAGGGCGGCTCCCAAAGTTTTTAATTGCTCAAGACAAAGGAATGGGGTGGGGGGCTGGCTGGCTGGCTTGATTGCTGGTGGGGGGGTTGGTTTGAGGAGTCGCGGTGGTTGGGGGTGTGGGTTGCTTTGTCCTCCCTGGGGGATACTCGCCAGCTTGAACGCGGAGGAGAGAGGTTCTTTTTCTTCTCTGCGGTTCGGATCTGCCTGCACCCCTGCACTGCTACCACCTCCTGCTTCTGAGAACAGTGCTGAGCACCGGGACCCAGAACAGTGAGAGGAGTCTTCCCTCTCCCATCTGGGACACAGCCCTGCCTGCTCTTGCCCTGCTGCCACGGCTGTGAGGAGCCCGCCCTGCTCCCCACCAGGACCGCATGGAGGAGAAGAGTGCCTGTGACTGGAAAAGGGACTGAGTTTTGGTCTGTCTTATCGCTGATTTTTTTTCATAGATGATGTTCTTGTTTGTCTGGTAGATATATCAGTATATTATTCTTAAACCCATACTTTTCTGCCTGAGAGCCCCTTAATTTCCAAATTATAGTAAATTGGGAGAGAGGGGATTTTCACTCTCTGTTTTAGGAAAAGCTCCTGCCTTTTTCTGGCAATGCCTGTCCCCTAAACCAGGACATAAGGCTTTCATTATTTAATTATAAGGTCAGAGCCATTACTCATGACATTGAAAAACATCTAGCATAAAGTCTGGATCATAGAATCACCGAATCACAGAATTTGCTGAGTTGGAAAGCAGATATTTACTAAATCTTTTATGTATTTTTCTGTGTGCGTACTAGTTTCAATATACAGGAAATTGCAGTAGAACAACAACATCTCTAAGGAAAGGGCTGTCAGAAATGCTTAAATTCTTTCTGATTTCTGTGAAGTTCCAGGCTCCATTCAGGTGCATTTATGACAGTGCAAACCTGAAAGTTTGAAGTTTTGAGGACAAGGAACCTGTGACTGGGTTACTGCAACTCTTCCTTTCAGAAAAAGTATTAAATTTACAACAGGAAGCCCAAAACCTAAGTGTGCTACTTTATGGAGTTGTTCTGTAGCTAAGTCTAACTTTTAAAATATAAATAACATTTCAACAACTTTGATTTTTATGGAAAGCATTTGAAAATACCATGTCTAAAAATAAAATCAAAATAACTTTATTTACATCTAGATGAAAATTTGTGAATTCTCACCTCCTTAAGGAAGTCTTAACAATAATATGAGCAGAAAACAAATAAATTTGGATCTTCACACACTTGTACCGCTATGTGAGCAGAGAAATGGAGGACATCAGAGATTCTGATGATGCTATTGTTGTCTATGCATCAGAGTTGAAAAAAGCAGAGTAATTTATAAATGCTATGACAACGATAGCAAATATGAATGCTTGAGGAACTGTTTAAAAATGGAATCAGTGCAAAAGGTAATTTATAAATAGCATCCTGAATAAATAACCTTTAACATCCAGAAGTCTTAAATAATTCCTTTCAAAATCCACATGAGAGGTGGATCTTTCTTTTTAAATTCATCATGACTATAGGAACTTTATTGTTCATTCTTGCACATTCATTTATTAATTCTGCTTCTTGTAGGACTCTGACTTCATTAGGAATATTTGTGAGATCAACTATAAAAAAAATTTTTTAGCTTTGCTTTTAATGGCTATGTAGTCCTGATATAGTTATTTTCACTGTGTACATCTCTTTATTTGGCACATACGAATCTGTTAGCTGCTTTGAATCAGAGTCAGCTAATTTTAGGACTTTATCTTCTGGGTGGCTTTTTATTTAATCTCTATGTACTGTTTTATAGTGGTTTGTTTGGGCTTGTTTTGTTTTTCTTTTCTGAAATACAATAAGGTAAAACAAGAGATTGACAGGGGTAATGTAAGCTAACAACTGCAAAGAAGGTAAGTGTAGCTGTTTCCCTAGCAGTCTGGAGCTCTCACTAGGGACCTTATGGCAGTGAAAAGTTGAGTATGTGACATTCTGCTCATCTAACTAGAGATACTGAAATAAAATTAATCATATCCAGAAAGTACTTACTTTATTTATTTGTTTATATTAAAGAAATAAAAAATATAACGCTCAAATAATATGCCTGCATGATTCATACCAATTTTGTATATGTTATTTCAGTATTTATCTCTAGTAGTGAAATGCATACAATTTAGGGGAAAAAAATCTAAAGTCATCATGAGTGTTATTTTTCATGCTCTTTGCAGTTTCCAGGAGTTTCAAACCCAAGCGGCTGTAGAAACTAATTTTTAGAGACGTTTTACAAATATAAAACACTTTCTACAAATGGAATGGAACATATGACACCATTCCAAGACATGCAGGTGCCAGACATGTTACCTGGAAAGATACGCAGAAAGACACATACAGAAGCTGAAGATATCACTGAATCTGGAACTGTGCCATTTTTCTTTGAGAATGGTTCATATATTTCCTTGCCGCAGAGATTGAACTTTTTCCTTCAATAGTAAATATGATTATCATCTACCTTCCCAATTTCCTTCAGTGCTCTTCCAGTAGTTTTAATATTACCAAGTGCTATTAATTGTATGTTCCCTCTTTCAGGAATGAATGAACGTAATTCATCTCCTGATGTCCCTCTGCATATTCCACTGATGTTAAGCATAGACATGAAAGATCCCAAATACAATACCTGACCATGATATCTTATGCATTAACTATTGCATAAAGCCACTGAAAATTCCAAATACTAATGAAGAGTCTTATTTTCTTGCAGTATTAAATGAAACATAATTCTCTCTGTTTTACCTTTTCTGTATTCTGTTATAAATACATTTGTGTTTTCAATTCCATTTTTCAAGACACTCATATGGAAGGTAAAACTCTGTCTGATGTAAATCTGAGTGAAGACAATGTTGTACTTATTTTATGGATCTGGTCTGTGATATCAAAATAATCCTATCCTATGTGTTTACAGTGTTTTAACGACTGAATTTTACAGTCAGTAGAGCAGTTTTAAATTTTCATGTATCCTCTAAGGTTGAAAAAAATGTTCTATTCTTCACATTTATTTAGAAGGTTCTCAAAACAGAACATAAATAGGTTACAGAATTTACATTAGATCTGTAAAATCTCAATTTGAATTCAGAGCTGACTCCTGGGGTAATGTTCAGTTTCGTAAATTTAAGCACATACTGCCATTTGAAATATTTGATTAAGCAGAAATATCTGTAAGGGCATAGAAGTTGTGACAGAAGATCTTCTGGAGACCTACAATCTTTTAAACTGGTCACAGAAATTAAAGAAGATATATAGATATATAAAGTCCAAATACTTGTGAAGGGCACTAAACTGCTCAGTTTTAGGCAACTGAGTCAAAAAGAAAAATTATTTAACATAACAAGAGACACTGGATATTATATTTTCTCCATGTTATATCTGTAGAAAATGAACAGGCCATGGACTTATCATTTTTTTCCCCAAAACTCGATAATGATCACAATCTTATCTTTAGTCCCAAATGAGGATTATAAAGGAAGAGTCGTTTTTTTGAAATCTCAAGACATGGAGGTATCAGTTCAGACTAAGTTCTGAGATATTGTGTAAAAATGAAAATTCTGACAAAGTCACAACACAAATTGTGAAAAAAAAAAGTGATCCATTTGAACTATTGACATCTTAAATCAACTAAGGCTCCTAAGAATAAATTGAAGCAAAGGTTAACAATTAAATGTGCTGTGTTTAAAAAAAAAAAAAAAAAAAGCAATGTAACAGATACAAACGTAACATCTTTTCTCTTATCTAGTTTGAGTGTTAGAGGTCCCAGAAAGCTGAAATTAACCCACACTGGAAGCCTTTTTCTTTTAGTGGAAGATGATTAAAGAGACAGGTTTTACAAGGTTAATCCAAACTGACATTACAGAGGTTTATATACTTTGGAGGTTGTTGTAGTTTAAACACATAAACCCACAAGCAATTAACCTTGTTCCTATGCTGAGAAGTGACCTGGTGGCAATACTGTATGGTTTTCTGTTGCCCACTGGAGCACTCAGGCCAAAGGCCTTAGCTTTCTGTCAAGTGCTTCCCTGTGTGAATCCAGTTTAAAACAGGATATTGGAAGGATGATAGTACCTGCTTTTAGTCACTGCAGGTCATTAGGATACCCTAAAATTGCATAATGCAGGTGCACCTGATTTGTGATGCAGTGTTTTTATTTCCCTGTAGTAAAATTGGCTGCAATCAAACTGCAACTGGATAAAAAGCTTTGGATGGAGGAAAAGGCAGTGAGGAAAAATGGTAGTTACTCTTTCAGAGATAACAGGCTTATAATGTTTTGAATAGAAGCATTGATATCTCTTAATATTTTGGATTTTTTCCTATTATCCTTATTAAAATTATTTTATTTTTATTTTGCAACTGTATGTATAGGAAGCTTGCTGTTTTAGACAATATGCCAGATCCTTCAACAGGAATGAAAAAAAGCTATGGAATATGAGGCTGAGATCCTCAAAACTACCATCAAATGAAACAAAGTGACCTAATCCAAGTGACCTTCCTTTTAAATGTGGACTGTCCAAAAGCAATCCCCTCCCTTGGAAACTTCCGAGCATGCTCCTCAAATATACGTAACATCAATTAACACATCATACTGTTTAGCAAATGCACAGTAGCTATCTTTGTGCTGGCTTAGTGGAATTTAAGGATGAAGTGTAGATTTCACCCATGGTCATGTTACATGCTGGCTTCCATTTTGTTTTCTCCTGCAAATTCAGGTGCTGATTTTAATGTTAAATACTCCGTGGTCCAGTATAAGTATTTATTTAGTTTTATCTTTGTCCTTTAGCAGAGGAATTAGCTGATATGTTGACTGTGAGTTCCTGAATTTTCCTGTGGAGATTTGTTTATTTCTTTATGATACACATCATGGGGGAATTTAGGTTGAGTTAGTAGCAAAAATTAGAATATTTTGCTAACTGGTATAAATTTTGGGTTTTTATTTAGTAAAGATCACAAATATAGAAGGTGGATAACATTCTATTTCAAAGCAGTGTTGGGCAACTATAATTAGAAACCTCAATTATTCTAGCAGTACTTTCAGTCAGACTCCATTGCATAGTAATGGATGAAGGGAAACTTGAAGCCAGAATTTTACCTTAACAAAATCCAAAAGAGAACTCTATACCAGCTCACCATTTATGAGATCAGAATATTTGAGTGTATTTGGATATTTAACTGTAGATTTCTTTATTGAAATGTCAAAATTGAATTTCAGGCACTAAGACCAAATCCCAGTGATTACATCCCAAATGAGGAACTATATCTTTTTAATGAAGGATGTTGATTTCTGACTAGCCATCTGTCTTGGTCTGAAAGACAGGTGTCTGATAAGGAAGGCAGGAACTTTCCTTGGAATGGAAAATGTAAACCCCCTCCCTCTGAATTATTATAATTTTTAAATTAAGGGGCTCATAGGCAAAGATATGAGAATAGGAATAACAGTTCTTTACTAATATGCATAAATTAAAAAAACAAACAAAAAAAACCCAACAAAAAGCCCCCCTACAGCTTAATAGGGAAATTTGAAAATAAAAAACTGCAGTAGCACAAAGATACTGACAGTCAGAATATAGTCTGACATTCCATCAGTCAGGATGTTTGTAGCAGTCCCATTAAATAGTAGCTGCAGTCCTCCTGGAGTAACAGATGTGTCATTGTTGCGTTCTGTTGAAGCAGTGATTCTGTTGAAGGGTGTTGTTTTCTTCTGAAGGTCTAGATGGTGTAGATCAGTCTGTAGATCAGGTGTAAATAGGTCTTCATCTGGGAATCCAGTGGAAAAAAGGCTGTTGTGCTCCAGATTTCAGATTATATCCAGGTAGGAATGCTTGACTCGTCACCCAGTGTGGACCATCTCCTAATGGGATGATGTAATTTTATCAATCATGCTGTGGGACTCAGTGGCCCATTAACAGAAGATATCCCCCTGGAGGGAGGATAGGTCATGGAAGAGATGAAGAAAACTGCCCCACCTGGTTTTAACAGCTGGCCCATTAACACAGGATATTCCCCCCAGGTTATGAGGGACGGGTCATAGAAGAGATTAAGAACTCCACCCCACTTGGTTTAAACCTCCAGTCGTAGAATCCATACTGTTGGTTGCATCCTGCATTGCAACTTAAGACACCATCCAGAAGCCTTCCAAAAGGAAATAATACCACCTTTAAATACTAGTACAATAACTTTGACAGGTGGATCAATATATTCATATTTTCACACATCTAAAATCCATTTCTAGGGACTGCTTAAAAAAATCCAGGCAACCCTGTCAGCAAGGCATTACTAGCAGGATAGTCTTTACCTACAGATAAAAAATTCTCTAGTGTAATAACCAGAACCATCTTTTGCTCTCTTTCTTAGAAATACCTTTATCTTTGTTCTTTCCACAACACAGCTCTTAATCACTTGCCAGTGCAAGGGGAATTGTGTGTTTTAATTACACCCTGTTTTCCCTGTGCTGTTTTAGCATTATATAGCTGACTACAATGCTTTCCTATATTTTGATTATTTCACTTTCTCACTAACACTAGGGGAAATCAATAACAGAGAGCAGTGTATTGGGTCTGGCTGAGATGGAGTTCATTTTCCCCACAGCAGCCCCCACAGTGCTGTGGTTTGCATTGAAAGGAGCTGATAACACCCCACTGATTTGGTCCTGCTGAGCAGTGCTGATAAAATATTAGGGCTGTCTCTCCAACATTCCCTCACCAGTAGGCTGGGGGCTGAGGGTGGGTAAGATGTTTAGCAGGGACATAGACACGATAGTTGACCCAAACTGACCAAAGAGATATTCCATACCATTTGATGTCTGCTCAGAAAAAAAAGCTACAAGAAAGGAGAAAGCCAGGGTACTTGTTATGACATTGTCTTTTAGGGCAACTTCTACATGACCTAAAGCTATGCTTCCGGGGAAGTGGCAAAACGGTTGTCTGCTGTTTGGAAGTAACAAATGAAGTATTTTGTTTTCCTTTGCTTTTACATATGACCTTTTTCTTTGCTTTATTACACTGCCTTTTTCTTGGGGTTTTTTCCATCCTATTTCCTCCCTTTCTTGTCCTGCTGAGAAGAGGAATGATGACAGTGTCTAGCGAAGTCAACCAACAAGCATGAGAAGAACAGAGTATGTAGAAAGAATATTCAGTATTAGAAAACTCAGTCAATTAAAAAGAACTGAAATTTGTACATACTGTGACTCGCTTATGGTCTTGTGACCTTTGTAACAGTTGATCTATTGAAGCTATAAGCCACATCATATGAATCAGTAATATGAAAGTTAATATTGAGACACACCTGAAAATATTTCTGAAAATGTAAGACTGATCTGGTGTTTTCTCAAAACCTCTATATATTTGAACCTGATCTTTATGTACATAATAGATTTCATATGTTCTAGAAACACAAGGATCTTTATGCATGCGAAAAGAATAATTATAACTAATATTCAAGTATGTGTCTGACAATGACATTTTTTCCTAGAATCATGGGTTACCTTTGAGTTTATGACATTCAAAATTCATAAACAGGAGTTGTGCTTGGCCTGATGATTCACCTATGGCAGCTGATTTTTGAAAAGACAGCATTGAAAATCCTTGTTTATATTTTCATGAAAAAACATGATTATCACACTGTGTGTAATCATATGCTGACTATTAAGAGAGAACAACTATTTAATAACAGTCCTATCACTGTCACTATTGACTAGTTGAGTGCTTTAAATGAGTCAGGCTTGATGCAGGTGATTTTGAAAATCCAGATGCTTCTATACCCTAGGGGAAGGTATAGAGGCATATAGAACAGGTGAAGAACTTATTTTGGTTTCATTTGATATTTAGTATAACAGGCCTCTTGAGATGTTAATAGGGGTACAAGATAGATTCCATCCTTTCTTGCTGGGGTTAAATCATCAGCAAAATATCATAGACATAGTGATTCCTTTGATTTTCTTTTTATTTTCCCCATCTTTTTTTAAACAGATATGTGATTGTACTCATTAATGTCCCCTCATTTTCAAAATAAATTTAGATTAACACTCAGTTCATCCTGTAGGTCAATATCTTCTTACAAGCTTTTCTATAAAATGTTATTGTAGTATGTTTTCTGTATTATCAGCATCATAAATATCATCAGTATTGAGTCATTTCCTTGTTTACACACGTAAAATATATTGCATTGAGGTCTCTTAAGAGCTACTGATTACTGGTATTACATTTGGTTATAATATCCAATAAAGAAATGATTAGAGAGTGTCCACGTGAGCACTTTGCTAATATGTTATTCTCTTTCCCTCTTCAGTCTTAGTAGAGTACCTCTGAAGATCAATTAAGCACTTCAAAACATGCCTTACAACCTGTTTATAAGTGTACTCTTCAAAATATTGCTTTCTGTAAATAAACGGGGGGGATTGAGCAGCTTGATTCTAAATTTGCAACAGGAACTTTCATGAAAGGGAAAATAGTGACTGAGTACTTAACATGTTGCATGTTCCATTTAGCTAATTGGTTTGGAAGAAGGCCTGTTTCATTAGATTTTCATGTACAAATAAATAGATTTTTTGCAGGGGAAGGTGCCAATTTCCTACATATTAAAAATCACTGGGTTTGCTAGGGATGCCAGTAGTCTTCAGTTCAACCTGCTTGTCCAAAATTTCTTCAAGTGGAGCTGTCTGCTCTGGGCCAAGTCCAGTGAGATTTTCAATATCACTAAGGATTGAGACATCATCATACTTCTGGGAAACTTATTTCAATGTTTAACTACTCTCACAGTCAAGAAGATTTTCTTATATTTAAGTGCAATTTCCACTGTTAATGTATGATATAACATCATATAATATCTTATCATGATATTAATTACTACATATTTTTCTTGTATTGCTATATTTACATAGATGTTAATATGATTAAGTTAATGTACACCAATTGACCAACCTGGAAAAGTCATGAGATGTTATTCTGGTAGATTCATTGAAGAGATTTTCAACCTGATGAAAGCATTATATCTACACTTAAACTACTATATGTTAGTTAAATAAAAGCTGTGAATGTTTTATCATTGTATACAGAATTAACTTTCAGCTGGAAAGATTTAGAAAAGCTTATTTCATTTCCTGACTATGAATTCTTAGTGAATAGCATAAAGCTGACTCTTCATTAAAATTCATATGTGAAACTTACACATCTAAAGATACAGCTCTATGTGTAAGTACAGTGAGTGTTGATCACTAAGGAATAATGAAATCTGAGTTTTGTACTAAAAAATTATACTAGATACCAACACACCCATCAAAATTGGTTTCACTTTCTTAATATGACTGACTGTGAAAAAAATTAATCCCAAACAACTGGATTGAGCCCTCCATCACTTCAGCTGCAGTTGGTACATATGTAATTCTTCCACAGTGTAGCTAAAGCTTAACTTTAGAGATGCTAAATTATGATTGTATGTTGAGAAAATACATGTGATGTCCTTATAAACATCAAATGAATTCTTTATGATCGGTGCTATTAAAATGAATACCAAACAATTCAGTTATAATTAATGCTATTATAATGAATACCAAAGGAATTCATGGTAATTAGCAGCAGTAACTGAATAAGAAATGAGCTCAAAATATGAGATTGGAGAAACCTCTTGAAAAAAAGCTTTAAGCTTCCTGTGAATTAGCAAAATGCTGTACTTATCTAATAATGAGAGGATGACAACATTGCAGATGTTGTTTTCAAAGCAATGTGATCTGTTTCACCCAAGCAATCTCAAGAGATGGGCAGATTTCTACACTGGACAGATTTTTGATTATTTTTGTGGGACAGAACATAAAGAGATGACAAGACAGATTTTTAGGTGTCACTACAGCCTCACTGTGTCCCACACCATACTGAAGTTTGGATAGTAATCAATTTGTTGCTACAACAGTAGTGTTGTGTAGAATCACTGACTAGCTTATTGATGTTTGAAGAAGAAATTTAACAAGACTTCTAAAAGAATTTCCCTCCATGGTGTTCTATCTTTTTATTTCAGTGGTGCTTGATCCTCCCATTCGCTTCCGTGGATTTCATTTTCCTAAAGCCTTCTGAAAATGCTTTCCACATTGCTACTGATTTAGCTACAGCAGTGAGAATAATTATTGTGAATGGTTGTCCTGTATAGTTATGGTGGCTATTCATTAGCTGCAGTTATTATTTTTTATAAAATTATTGACTTTCATGGTACCTGGGCAAAAATGGCACATTCTTGTAGATCCTGGAGAGAATTAAACTCCTGTACAAACTAGTGCTGGTTCATCCAGTTCTTATTTGTTCTCTATGTTCTTTATATGGTTCTTCAAAAACTGTGTAGCTTCTATGTTTTGTTAAACCAACAGTAGCAAAAGTTTATAAAAGAAACAAATTAGCATATCTTTCATTTTATAAAAGAAAATATTTCAGAAACCAGACTGGAAGAGTGAAAGGCAAATGGGTTTCAGTTGGAGTGTGGTTTTTTTTTTAAAGAAATCCCATGTGTCTGCATTTATGTTCCCATCTTCATTATTCCAGCTGGCTTTGCTGGAATTGATGGAGGAATGAAGCTTTAAAAATATACTCAGAATTTTCCTTCCACGCTCATACTTTTACTTGAAATCTTTCTTCCTTAAAGGGCATCAGATAAATAAAGAGGATCACAAAGAATTTGTAAGATATAATTTATAAGAGTGCATGAACCCTACAAAGGATCCCTTGATCAAGACCTTAGTTTAGGAAGCATAATGCATCCCTCCTGGCAGTATAAAATGAAGGAAAGCATTATGAGCATACTGAACTGAGCAGGCAAGACCTTTATATTGACTGTTATCAAACAGAAAGTTTAATCTGCACTGTGACATGCCTTAACAATTACCCAGAGCTTCATCACATGAATCCAAAGACCTAACTTCCCCTCTGAAGGAGAATATGTCAACTCTTCCAAAACAGAAAAACAAAAGACGTTGAAATATTGATAGAGCAAGAAATGGCCTTCTTTGTGTACAAGTCAGTTACCATGGCCCTTGTATTTTCTTACTTGTGCCAGAATAGGAGGAAAGCAGAATCTAACTGGTAAAAACCAAGCCAAACCAAGAAAAAACACAAAACCCTGCATCTTAAAAACCAGAACAGGAGCTATGAGGTATTTGACTAACATGAGATATAGTTACAGCATTTGCAAAGGAAAAAAAAGGACTGATGATAGCGTTTGGTAAAATTGTTGTCAGAAATTATACCCTACGTTTTTATGGAATTTGTAGGATCACGGGACTCTTGGGGCATAGAACTAAGGCCAAAATACTATGAGAATACAGCTTCTTTGTAAGGTAACTCACAGGAAAATTTAAAAGTTAATGTTGAAGGAAGCTGAAGAACTTGCACATTTAGGTGTAGAATTTTTTTGCTACACAGTGAGGAGAAGAACATATTGCAAACTTTTAACTAATGAGAAAAGAGTAGCTGTATGTGGGAGGTGAAATATTCTAAAATAAAAATGATTGGGTATGTTTCTATATCTTGGGAAAATTGTGACTCTTTCATAGATTAAAAAAAGCCCTGCTAAATGGCAGAGCTCTGAAGCAAGGAGATTACTTCAGTGGTAGACCTGTGCCTAATGTTCTGTATTTCTATTGCTCCACTCAAATTTAAAAATGGCTACATGGCCTTTTTATTCCTACCATTTTCTGTGGTAAATGAAAAGGTGCTTAGAGATACAAGTTTCATGTTTCCCTCCTCCTTCCTCAGTCAATGAAATTTCTGTCTATATCAAGACAAGCAGAAATATCAAAACGTTTATGCTACTCCATGATATTTTTACTGAATCTTCCACCATGGGATGACAGTTTCTTAGGGCTGGCTCAGTCTAAGGAAGAAATGGGATTGATCTGTTTGAACACAGAAATATAGGTGAAGTGTAGCTTCCTACAATATGCAGAATTCCTCAGGGGGTTCAAGATTTGGAGCAGAGAGAGACACAACTGTCTGTCCAGTGAGATAAGCCATTCAAAGTAAGACATCCTTTTCTACAATAAGAGAGATTAAATTTTTGTATCTGCGCTGCTAGATATTACAGGGAAGTATATTTTTTAGTTATTGTTCTATCTTGTGTAGTAAGGACATCCCCGTTATTTTGGCAGTGTGAGTAACACTTCCAAGCAGTCATCAAGATTTTTCACTTTTTTTCAAGCATTTCTACTCATATACACTTAAATGTGCTTTGTTTTATTTTTTTTTCTCAGTAGTACACATACTAGTCTTAGACTACATGCACGTATAACATTGCAAGAATTCTAGTATTGATTGAGGTTCCCACACAATTTTTTTTGTTCATGGCATGATGGTGATACCCCCAAGTAAACTGAGAAGAAAAGACAACCTACCATGAGTATTGTCAGTCTTCTAGCAAAAGACAGGATGTTGGTGGCTCTTCATAACACCAGTCCCTATTCTGTGCCCTAAATTAAATAGTATTGAGTAGGACTGTTAGTATTTAGAATAATGGTGATTTTTACATTTTGATTCGTTATAAAGACTTTTTCTACATTAACAATAAATTCACAGAATCACAGAATCACAGAAATGTATACATTAGAATAGACCTCTGGAGATTATTTAACCCAGTCCCTGTGAACATAAGAATCCTTTCATTTGCCTGAAGGAAATGTCATTTGATTCTTCTTTCTGATCATATGAGCTGTAATGGAAACCAACCTTAGTGTTGCCATGTTATGCTAATCTTAACCCACAAAATCTGTTTTGGCTCTGCATCCATCCCTAGCAGAACTCCATACGTTGCATGTACACAAACATATAATTCCTCCTGACTGTTCTCACACTCTGTTAGCACACACACACTTCGGAGAGATAGTCATGTGCACATTCCCAGGAACACGAAGCGTGAGAGTCAGCTTTGTGGCTTTTGTATATTTGTGCATGTGCTTGAGATGAGTCTTGTTGCATTGATTACAAATTTTCTCCTGTCCACATCACCCAATATCCTGTGCTTTCCAACTTGGGTCACCACTTCCTCACTTGACTGTATGTCATAATTGCCCTCCTCTACTGTTCATATTTTAAAGTTGTTTTACCAGTCCTTGACTATCACCCTGGACACATCCAGGTATTCCCTGACATTGGCCTGAATAAAAAAATGTGTGCTTCTTTTCTCACATTACAAGATTTTGAATGTAATGAACAAACAGCAGGGTTTAGATTAAGTTCTTGTGTAGGCACATCAGTCTGCCATGCCCTGAGATTTGTGTTCTATCTGGTCTTTGGTACTTGACTTGACTTGCAGGTCAAATGTATCAGCCTGCTTCAGATATTTCAGATACCCCAGAGTACCAAAAACGGCATTCCAGCTATAAAAGTTTAGAAAATAACTCAGTTCCCAAACCACAGAATAGCTGTCCAGTCTCCATTTTTGGTAGGAGCTTAATTCAGTGGCTTAAATATAGCATCTAGCAGCATTCTGGATGCTTCATGCTGACCTCCATCTGCCAGTTATAAAGGATGCAGGTCTCATATGTTCTGGGTCCCACTAGGGCCTTTCAGACACATGTAGTTCTTTCATAATTAATCCCTGGATCTTTACTGCCTATACTGAGAATTAAGACACATAGTACACAAATATGTTTTAATTCATATTTCTGAACTTAGGCTTGAATCCCACCCCTGTGGTGTTGTACATTCACAGTGAGGAATGGAGTATCTTCCATGTCAAAGTGGACATAATATGAATGCACAAGATCTGAGGTAGCCTTTGGTTTTAGTAGTGCAGGTGTTGTCCAAGATGCATTCATGGGCTCAATAAACAGTGCTCAATTCCTGACACAAAAATAACACAGACATAGATACTAAACTGAGTGGGAACTGTGCCAGAATTTCACCTCAGAGGGAATGTGATAATCTTCTGCAAAGTATTTGCTTTTTTCAGATTGCAGCCAAAAGGGTAGAACTGAGCTTGTAATGTGTGACAGAGTTTTATATAGTTGCACCTGTCAGAAATGTATGTAATAAATGGATTAGTTTCCTAATATCACAATTTAAGTAGAATTAAGTAGAGTTTAAGTATTTGAAGGGAATTTAAGTAGAGGAGAAGAATGCATTTTTTTTTTTTGTCTGGTACTTAACAAATGTATTTTGAGTACAGGGTCTGGCTGGGATGAAATTAACTTTCAGAATAGCAGCCTCAATTGTCCTGTGCTTTCAATTCATGACTAAAACAGTGTAAAGAACTCAACAGTGTTTGGCTAAAGCTATAGTGCTTGCACAGCATCGAGGCTTTTTTTATTACTCATTTCACCCTTCGTCCTGCTTCTCCCTGATGGGTCTGCTGGGAATGAGTAAAAAAATTCAAGGAGGCATGGCCAAAACAGCTGACCTGAACTGACCAGAGGAATATCCCATGTGGTGTGACACTGAGCTCAGCAATAAGAGGAAGAGGTAGGGTGGACATTTATGGTTGTGGTGTTTGCCTTCCCGACCATTGTCATTTATGCCAAGGTCCCACTTGCCAGGAAATGGTTGTACATGTGCCTGCTGATGTGAAGTAGTAAATTTATTCCTTTTTTTTTTTGCTTTTTGTTTTACTGTGGACACAACTTTCCTTCACCTATTAAACTGTCTTCATCACAGTCCATGAGCTTTCTTGCCTTTGCTCCATTTTCTCATTGTCCTTCAAAAGAGGGAACAAAACAAGAGTCTCTGTGGGTGCTTTTCTGGTGACTGGGTCAACTCCCTACAGTTTGAGACTTCTTGCCATAGTCATAGAACAGTTTGGGTTGGAAGGGACCTTAAAGATCTTGTAGCTCCAACCCCCTGGCATGGGCACAGATAACTCCCTCTAGATCAGGTTTCTCAGAGCCCCATCATGTTTAGCACTGAACACTTCCAGGGTGGGGCATCCAACAGCTTCCCTGCACTTGTTCCAGTGCCTCACCACAATCACAGTAAATAATTCCTTCCTAATAGCCAATCTAAATGTCTCCCCTAGTTTAAAAACATCCTGGCTTGTCCTATCACTATCTGCCTGTGTAAAAAGCTCCTTTCCACCCTTTATATAAGGCCCCTTTAGGCACTGAAAGGCTACAATGAGGTGTGCCCAGAACCTTCTCTTCTCCAGGCTAAACAACCTCAGCCCACTCATCCTGTCTCCACATGAGAGAGGCTTCAGCCCTTCTGATGGCCTTCTTGTCCCTCTGATCATCTTTTTGGCCCACCTCTGAACCCACTCCAACAGGTCTATGTCTTTCCTGTGCTGAGGACCCCAGACTTGGATACTGTGCTCCAAGCAGGCTCTCACAAGGGCAGAACAGAGGAGAATCAGCTCTTTCACCTTGTTGGCAATTCCTATCTTGGTGCAGCCCACGAGAGGGTTGGCTTTCTGGGCTGTGAGCACTCACTCTTGGCTCATGTCCAACCTTTCATTGATCAGAACCCTCAAGTCCTTCTCAGGGCTGCTCTCAGTGAGTTCATCACCCAGTCTGTACTCACCTTTGCAGTTTTCCCACCCCATGTGCAGGACCTGGCACTTGGCCTTGTTGAACTTGTTGGGCCCACTTCTCAAGTCTGTCCAAGTTCCTCTGGATGGCATCCTATCCTTCAGGAGTGTCAGCTGCACTGCTCAGCTTGGTGTCATCTGAAAACTTGCAGGGCTGCACCCCATATCACCGTGTACTTGACTCAGTTGTCTGTGACATTGATATTAATCAAGGATATACCAAGGAATATTTAAGAGCACTAATTCCAGGACAGAGGCCTGAGGCACACCACTGATCGCTGGCCACCACCACAACATAGAGCCACTGACTACAACTATCTGGCTGCATGCATCTAGGCAATTTCTCATCCAATCCTTAGTTTGGCTTCTATCAGAAACATGATTATATTTTTTTCAGTCTGTTCTCAACAGAAAGTGATTTTACAGAAAAAGCATACACGAACATGACTTTAGCTGAGCAGCTGGCAAGAAATATTTAATACAGTTCTTTATTTATATTAGCTAATTATAATTTCACAGTCAGGTTTTATTGCACTATCCTTAAGCTCAGCAAAGTAACTCTCACCTTGGTAAGAGCAAATACAAAGTTCTTCCTAGTAGCTATTTTTCTCCATGCAAACATTTCGCCCGTGACATCTCTTGGAATTGTGAAACATGCTCACATGATCTGTCTTTCCATGTCTATACTCATAACACTAGCAATGACACTTTCAGAAATCAGCTACTGAATTAGTTTGAGAAATGTGGGATCAGCTGCAGAAGCATGTAGGGAAAATAGTCCAATTCTCCTTTCTTTGCCTTCAATCCCTCCTCATCTCAGGATGGATTCCAAATGTGAACACTGAGAGCTGTTGAATTCCTGCCAGCTGGAGTACAGCAGAAGACAATATTTGCAAAGTGTGAAAGGAAACCAGGGAAAGGCAGTCCAGATATGTGGGAGTGAGGATGGAGGGATGGGGAGAGAATAAAAAAATAAAAATAGTCACTTCAGGCTTGGATATGGCAATTCAAAGACTTTTTCTGAGCTAAGCTAAGTACGGTTTTAAAAATGAATTGTAGCTGTGAAAACAATTCGTAGGTCATAAAGCCTTTCTTGTTGAAATGAGTTTTGAAATCAGCCTAGTTCAATTCATTAGCCACATGTCACATTTAAGCTGTCACAAATCCTTCCATTAGGTAGGAAATTAGTTTACCCACTGGTGAACCAGAGGGATGAAACAGGAATTGTATAACTAGAAGTTGGACTCAGCAGAAAAACTGACAGGATTGCTTGATAAAGTAGATGAACTTCTCTGGGGGTTTGTAAATCCTTCATTCAATCCATGCCCCTGAGCAGGAGCAGGTGCACTGTTCTAACATGAAGCAAAATTTCAAAGGTTTAGTGCCTGAATGGGAGATCAGACCTCAGTACATTTCAAATCCAATGAAGCTACATCACTAATCATCTCCCCTCTAGAATACTTTGACATTGGCAATGACTAGAAAGAAAGATATTCCCTGAAGTTTGATTAGCATAGCAGGCAGTTGATGCAGTGGAGGACCACCCAGAAAATAATTAGTAAATTAGCATGATGGAATTTTGAAACATAAATCAGTATGTAGTAGAAAAAACAAGAAAAGATAAAATTAAATATTGACTGTACCTCACAAAACACAGCAATACTTACTAAAAGCATGAATATATATTGAAGATATTAGTTTTCAAGTGAGAATTGCAATTTCAATTAAAAGCTGTTCAATTGCTAGAACTAGTAACACATGAAGGACAGTGAATATTAATCACACATTGGTGAGCGGAAAGCTGGCATACATCTGCTGATCTGTGGTAACTTATTAGGTAGATGCAAGTCAGCCTAAAGCAAATATGATGTAATTCAAGCTAACATAACTGCTAATAGGAAAAGAATACTCTGGATTCAATTATTCTGTGTTTGTCATGAACTAGGAGCACAAATATTTATTTATTATTTGTGTATTATGGATATTTATTGCAGATTAGTCAATGTGTGCTTAATTAGGATACCTTGGTCATGTTCTCTGGTATTAAGTTGCATTTGTTGTGTAGTATTCGGAACTTACTTATAGTCAAAGTATTTGTTTTATCTTTCTTTCCTTTTTCTTTTTTTGTTTAAAGCAATATGAAACTGAGTCAAAACTCTTATCATATGTATTAAAATATTTAAAGCTTTTAGACTATCTCAGGTAATTTAAATAATGGATAATAGATTATCTATTATATGTTGAGTTTATCAGAAATGGCTACTTTTATTTTTTCTGTTTATGCAACCATTTTAAGCAATTGGGGTGAAAATAATTATTAAAATTATTTTACATTACTATGAATATATTTTTTCTGCTGAGAACAATAAAATAGTCAATAATATCAGCTAAATATTTTTAAATGCCCAGCCTAATGTGGTCTAATGTGCCATTAGAAATGGTCCTCCCACCATGACTGAAAGTCAGGTTTGAGGTCACCTAAGGGATCTGAACATACATGAGTCCATGGGACTAGATGAGATACATCCCAGGATCCTGAGGGAAATGGGATGATGTAGTTGCTGTGTCATTTTCCATCATCTTTCCAAAGCAGTTGGCATTTCAAGCAAAGTCCCCAGTGACTGGAGAAGGCAGACTATTGCCCACATTCTTAAAAAGGATAAAAAGGGATACCCAGAAAATTAGGGACCAGTTGGCCTTACCTCACTGACTGGTAAGACCAAGAAACAGATCCCCCCTGAGATTTGTCAAAACATATGGAAGATAGGGAGGTGATTAGAGACTGCCATAATGACTTCACCAAGGGCAAACTGTGCCTGACTAATCTTGTGGTCTATGAGGGAGTCTCTGCTTCCTTTGAGAGGGGAGCAGCTGTGGATGTCATCTACCTAGATTTCTGTAAGAACTTTGATGCAGTCCATCACAATGTACCTGTCTTTAAATTAAAGACTTATGGTTTTGATGGAATGTGCTGGTTGATTATTCTTCATAGTAGCTAGCATGGATCAATGTTTTGGATTTGGGCTGAAAACAGTGTTGATAATATTGAAATAATTTTGTTAAATTCTTTTTTTTTTCTTTTATGATGACACAGGAACAGGTTTCCCAGAAAACTTGTGGATCTCCCATCTTTGGAAGTGTTCAAGGTGAGGTTTGACATGACTGAGTGACCTGTTGCAGTGAAAGACATTCTTGTCCATGGTAGTTGGATTTGATGAACTTTAAATATGTTTCTGAAAATCTAACATTGTATAATTCCATAATTCTTTGAAGTTGTCACAAAACAACTACTTTTTATGTCCTTATAAAATTTTGACAAACTTGAAATATTTTAAGAAACACAACTTGCGCTGATAATTTCACCAGTATACAAGGATATTTTCAAGATTGTCAGCTCTCTGAGAAAGTCAAAGCAGGATGAAAATATGTAAAATTTAAAAAACAAATGAGATGGGTTTTTTGGTGTTTGATGGTGAATTAACAGATGGCTGGTGAAAGAATGCAGATACTTAGTATGAGTGGATATGTTTAAATTTCAGGAAAGAAAAATTAGAAGAAGTTGAAAAATAGGCAAAGGGTGATGCTATAAGAAAAACAACACATACAACAGATGTTCCTGAATTGAATTGTCCAGTTGGAGGGGGATTTTTTAGATATTGAAACTGAACAAGACAGATACATTGAAAATGTAGAAAAGGAAAAGAATATGTGAAAAAAAAAATATCGAAGGATATCAGGTATGTTTTTTTCAGCTGTCTTGAAACAACAATTTTCTTTTTCTCATTTACATATCTCTGAGGGAAATTTTGAGATGGGTGAAAGATTTTGTATAAAACCAATGTGATTCTTTGTATAGATACAAAATGAAACCAAATCACAGACAATCAGGTAAATTGGAATATGATTTAGTATTGAATGGATCTTTTTGAAATGCATTAGACTAAAATATTTTCAGTCCTTCCAAAGTTTGACTGCATATTTGAGTAAAGTGTATTATATTTTCCCATAAAAATATCTTCACTAACAGCTTTAGAAATACCTCTAATCACAGTATATTGCTTGTGTTTAGGAAACTAAAAATGCCAAAACAAAAATTATTCAATATCATGAGAATGAGTACCAAAAGAAAAATCCTCAAATATGATGAGAGTGGGTACACTGTAAAAACCTTTGTTAAACATGAAGAAAACTTATTGTCTGATGCACAGAAAACATTATAATATAAAAACCTGTTTTTTTCAGAATCACTGCATGATGAAGAACAAACTTTCAACTGAGAATGTCTTTACAATGTGACCAAAATTGTTGGAGACAAAATAGTGCCCAGTAGGGAGAAGGATGGATTTTATCCTCTGAGGTTTAGAATTTTTATTTATCTCTGACACCACATGCTGAATTATCCTGGTTAAGACAGAAGTCTTCTAGGAAATAATACTAGTTACTGGTTGTAGGGTTTTTAAAAGGACTTACATTTATCCTACAATATAATACATAAAATATACAAATTACTAATCCTTGTTTAGTGATGTAGTTTACTTATGAGTGTAGCATTCTAAAACCAGGGTGGAATATTATTAGACTTAAGCAAACTTATAATGTTCTAATCTATCAGGAATCGCCATTTCTGTGAATCAGCTATGACAATCTACTGGCTATTGCATGACATCTGGGCATCATGAAATTGAAGCTGTTTCTAGAATGAGGAAACTGAAGAACTCCACATTAATTGGTTAAGTTTAACTTTCCAGCTGAGAAAATGTAACAAAGGATGGATTTTGATGCTAGTCTGTTTTCCAATATACTGTATTCCCTGAGTTAAATCCTGACAGAAGTTCAAAAATCTATGATTAATTTGCCTTAAAAAAATCCTTTCCTGATTTGAAAAGAGAGAGTCATCACAACTCTTCATAAGATATTTAAGTAGTCAAGTATGTTACCTTTTAAAAGAAATTAGTAACATAGTTCATTTTGAAGTTAGCTGCAAATTTTTTGCCATGACAGCATTGTATTAGGTTCTGAATTTAAGGGCTTTCTATTAGCAAGTGCCTATTTTTTCTCTATTAACAAGCGTAAGCACTTATAGACCATAACAGTCATAACCATTTCTCTGATAATATAGTAGACTGAACTACCTGAGTGTTTCATAGGAATGTATTTTATAATCCTTCATGTATTTTAGTTCTCCTCTGAGTCTTCAGTTTTTCAGTAACCTTTCAAAATGTATGTCAGAACTGGCTGTGGATTTCTGGAGTGTCACAATATGGTCAGATAAGGAAAAAAATGAAATGTTTAAAGACACTCAGTGTTCAGCTCTTTGCACATTTCAATGGCATATTAATCCAACTGTTCAAAATACCCACTTGGAATATCATGTTCAGTTATTTACCAGCTGTGGTACTTCAGAACCCTCCCTGTGCCTCCTCCATTCCCTGGATAAGTTATGTCTTTGCCCTACTTACTCAGGTGTGCATATCTGTATTTCTCTGTAACCAAACACTCATCCAACATGTTATGAACTGATTCAGACCTGACTTTTCTATTATTTGTTTTTCCTTCTGTTTTGATGCCCTCTAAAAGCTTCATCAGTGACTATTTAATGTCTTTTGAGTTGTCGATTAAAATATTAACCCAGGAAGAATCAAGACAGTGTTCTTTTCAGGACTTTACTATAAGTTATTTATCATTGAGTCCCAGTTACGTATTTCATTGCAGAAAGTAACCCTTTTTTAAAGCCTAATTTTATTCAGATTATCTTCCTAGAAACAAAACTTTCATTGTTACAAAGGACCCATCCTAAAATTTATATATACTAAGCAAACACATATGAAAAACGTTTTAAAAACCCTTGTATTTCATGGCAACTAACCTAATTAGTGGCAGCCCTTTGCCACATAAATTTCAGTTATTAACTGCACCCAGTTTGGTATATGACACACAGTTCCACAGTAAAATTATTGCAGATCTAAAAATAGTGCTTCTTCTCATTTGTTCTCATAACTTTTATAGTATTTCTACTGCAGGATTGTGCAACACATCTGTATGATGCAAGTGAACAAATAAACACATTCATGTGGGTTGGATTAAATACTTCTATGGGTTCTGAAAGAAATGCCAAATGGAAATACCAATAGTGCTGTTAGATAGATGTAATATTCTCAGCACATCCTGTTTCTCAATACTGTAAAGTAGTGGGAATCATAGATTGCCTATCCTTTGATCTTTCCTTTTTTCCATGGCAAAAAACCAACCAACCAACCAATATTTTAAAAAATTACTTATTTCATGTCAAAGAGGAATAAAATGGAAATAAACACACACACACACATACACATATAAATATTTATCTGTGATTCCTGCCTGTCCCTCTATGTGCATACTTCTTATAATCTCACTGATATTTTGCACATCAGGTTCCTTCTTCAAACATATTCTTCTGAAAATGTTAGGGTTCATTATAATATGGATGTGATACAGCTCAGGAATTGTTTGTGCAGTATGTGAAATTTTTCCTTTGGCTGTCACCTCACACAAGACTTCTCAGAAAGACATATAGTAGTTTCACGATTATAAACCGCACCTGAATATAAGCCGCACTTCCGGGTAGCTGGGAAGACCACGGGATTTGTCCACATATAAGCCGCACCCGAATATAAGCCGCACTTTTTTTTTTTTTTTTTTTTTTTTTTTA
>VRYO01002772.1:14141929-14181243 GCA_009812075.1 Sialia sialis | reverse complement strand
GCTTGGCTGGCTCTCACTTCCGGGTTGGCATTTCGCTGGGATTTGTCCATAGATAAGCCGCACCTGAATATAAGCCGCACCACGGGGGTAGGCTGGATTCTTCAATGAAAAAGGTGCGGCTTATATTCGTGAAACTACTGTACTTAGATTTCATTCAGTAAACTTTACCAATTACTTACAGCAAAATTAGCAAAATTAATGTCAGCTGCCCCAAAAATTCCTAGTTTTACACATTTTTCAGAAACCATGTGCAGAAGTGTTATTGTTTCATATATGCACAACAGCCTACTTACTTTAAAGTTGTGAAATTATCTCTGTTCAATATTCCTGTTTGAACAAGCCAAAAGTTTAATTTGAAAAAGGAAAGTGATTTCTCACAGTTACAAGCTAGGAGTTGAGCTCACAGGAAACTCAGTTCCACTGAGATAATTGTAAAATAATTTCTTAAGAGGGTAGATCTAGGCTTCAGCCTCTCAGTAAGCTAAATGGCAAAAGATAAAATTCAGTATTCTGAAGTTAAGAAAAAACAGTATTTCTCTATGAGATTAAAAGAAAAAAAATCTTTTAAAATGGGGAAAGGTAGAAGTGAAAAAATATTTTACTCAGTGGTTTGTTCAAATTTCTCCTTTATTTGTGCACACTGAAACTTATTTCATCAAAACCAGAAACCTAACTATCATGATAGTCATAACTCATGATAGTCTTCAGTCTCTCCCCCATATGAAGGAAATTCTGTTTTGCATTTGACAGTGTTATATTTTTCTGAGCTGGTGATGGGAGGCACATTTATTCTCTGATTCTTTGAAACTGAAGGCCTTAAGTGATGGCTTTTCCAAGTCTCACAGAAGTAAGTATTCTGAAACTTTTTATGTGAAATTGATCAGCTGCTTCAGGAGGGATCAAGAGGTATCTCATCAGTCCATGGCAGAACACCATATAGTGCAGCAATTTAAGTTTGTTCACTACAAAGAAGCTCAAATAGTCTCAGGCAAATGAGAAATGAGCCTTTGTTAGAAAGAAATTCAAACAGTCTCAGGGAGATGATGAGTCTTTTCTCCCTCCATACTTTGAGAATGAACTGATCACATATCATTCTTGTTCTGTATAGGCTGAGGTAATCTGAATGCACACTGACAGCACCAGGCTCAGCAAGTGACATTACAGAAAAGAAAATAACCTCATCAAGTATGTCCTACTCTTAGTGCCAAATCAAAATCTTAGGTAAATCAAAGCCTTGGTGGGGGGGAGAGGGGGAAAGTATTATTTCAAGGAATTAGGCTTTTTCTGATTGCTGAAAATATAGAAATTCAGGAAAAATTAATTTCAGTCTCTCTTTCATTAAATAATTTCCCACTAGTTTGACAACTATCTGTGGGGAGACACTGAAAAAAATATGTGACTTATTCGATGTAAGCAGTTTATACTAAAATTTTCAATTTGTGAAAAGCCCACTGCCTAATGGTCATCATGATTGTCACTAACCAAATTATAGTTGATCAGTTAAGAGATAAGTCTTATTTCTAAATACTTTTGAACCAAATGCACTCTCTCTCCTGTTGCTGTATAGACAAGCTCTAAGTAACATTGTTAGAGTTAGAAGACCACTCCTCATATTAGACACCATACAGTACAAGACACTGAAGCTATATATGATGTGACTATTCACTATCATTCTTGTGCAATGGTTTGAGAAGATTCCATTCTCCTTAAACTTCTGTTT
The DNA here is from genome assembly GCA_009812075.1 of Sialia sialis. Taxonomy (NCBI): domain Eukaryota; kingdom Metazoa; phylum Chordata; class Aves; order Passeriformes; family Turdidae; genus Sialia; species Sialia sialis. The sequence goes on along the minus strand of VRYO01002772.1, from coordinate 14,179,523 downwards.
AGATCTGATTGTTAAGAGATGCTTCTGCCAAATTAAGATGCAAACAAAGCCATATCCCAAAGTCAATAGAATGGTTTTTATTTAACAGTAAATGTGGTGTAAAGAGTTGGAAAGAAGCAGGAAAGAAGGGGAGAGCAGGAAAGAGAGAGAGAAAAAAGACAGACAGAGAAAATAGAAAGTTATCACCACTCAGGGGATCCTGTGGTATCCTGCTGGTCCTTCTTCACCCTGATCTTCTTAGTAGTGAGGGATCCAGAGTCATTCTTCTGCAAGTATCTCCTTCATGCAGCCCAAGGTTTGGGTATCCACAGGGTGGTCCCAGATGTTCCCAGAACTTGGGCTGGCATGCGTGTAAGCAGTTGTTGCCTTTCCCATAGTCTTCACTGTGGAATTTTTGACTGGTATCCTAACTCCAAACCTTCACCTCCATTAGGCCTGGAATTGGCACTTCCTGTTTGCCTTACAATGCTTATGTCAGGTTTCTCTTTTGGTTGCTTAAATTATGGGAAGATCCTTCTTTGATAGTGTTTAGAGAATTTTTGCTCTTCAAATCTTTACAGCTTCCCATTGTACAATGGAGTCTCGATAATTACATTAAAAACATAGTCCATTGTCTCTGCTTGCCATGTATGAACTATGATACTGAAGTTTTTTGCCTTTTACTGTTGAAAACAATGCAAAAGCAGAGTTTAATTAGCCTTAGTATCCCAATTAATATAATACAATTATTTTACTGAAACGTGTTATCTTTTGCCAACTCTTCACTGAAAACTAGTGAGACAGCTGAGCTTTGTGAGGGAATTAGCAGGTTTTCTGAACAGCAATGTGAGAATTAGTTGCTATTTTCACATTCAGGTTTTTTTTGCTATTTTTTGCAGTGCGAAGGACTTGTGAATGGAAAAACAAGTGACCTGAACTACTTTGGTACTCCTCAAGACTGTGAGGGTGGGGAGGGAAGAAAACCTAAAAAAATTACTTCAAGTCCCTTTATGATGAGTTACTAGCATTGCCAAGAACATTTCTGCATCAGTTTAAAAGTAGAGTAAATTAGAGGTTAATTTGGTTTACAGGTGAAATTCTGGGATGGTTATTAACTCTACGGTGCTGCAGTTTTTCCTGTGGGCTGCAATGTCTTTCATGAGTATCAATTCATACTAAAATTAAGAACCAGAAAAGCAGCTTCTCTTGATACAAAGTTTTTCTAGTTCCTTTTTATATCAACTTACATTAGTGTCTTTGAATCATAAATATTTTAGCTTGTCATAGTATGAAAAACATGTGGATTCACAAGGTTTTCAGTTGATAGTTCCAAGAGCATGGTTCTAAACATGCAGACAAAATGAAACAAACAAAGAAACAAAGAAACAAAACAGAGAAAAAACAAAACAAATCCAACCAAAAAACAAACAAGATCACTTAGGAGGTCTTAGGGGGATTTCCAGCAGAATAATGAGATAAATATAGTATCACAGAAGGTAACAAATTATGATGATAGTGCTTAGAATTCACTTACACGTGAAAGAATACACCACATGGGACAATATGCATTGAGGAGTGGAAGATGTTTTCTAAAACCTTCCAAAAGCTTCCTTGTTTTTTCTTTTTTTGTCCTAGATATTCCCAGGGTGTTGGTCTTTCTGTGTGTATCCTTAGTCCACAATGACAAGGTTTTGATTCCATTTGGCATAATGGATCAGTGTAGCAACACAGGCAAAATCAGCAATATGATAAATGTAAGGTGAGAGTGTATAGCAACAGAGTTTCTACTGTACTCCCATTAACAATTGCTCCTCAGGCTTCTTCAGAGAGGAATTTTCACTTGAGGAGTACAGAAAAGAAAGTAATCACAGACCAGTGGGTTGCTTTCCAATATTAAGGAAGTTTTATGTCTGTATGAAATTATATTGCTTTATATTATCCTCTTGCAATCGATGCCACTGCTTGACATTAAAAAAATTACATTATGGGGACTATCCACAGAGATGCATCACTGAAAAGAATATCATGAGAGAAGAACTTTCCCATTAGCTGTTGGCTATAAAAGCAGTGTTTTCTCTATTCTTCTGGTCCTTCTTTTATTTTACAATAGAAAACCCAGCAAAATAGCAGGGGGTCATTCACAGCTGAGTTAATTAACATGCTGCCAGTGCTGATGAGCACAGTCTGATAAAAAGCACACACAATCGTGGAAGAAGCACTGCAGGAGTTCCTTTTAGCTTATGGCAATTCAATAAAAAAAAATAAAATAAAAAAAAAGAAAAAAGGAATTTTAATGTAGGATTTAGCAGAAAATCAAATATCTCAATTAATATTAATTAATAATTGAAAGAATAGTCGATAGACTGTTGGAGCATTGCTTAGTTGAGTTTTGTAACCTCTATATTTGCTGAGCCTTCTTTGGTATACTATAAATTGTAAATACAACTACCTGGGAATTGAAACGCATAGACATAACAAATCAAAATATGTTTATACTTGAAAAAAATGGTTTTATTAGACTTCCACCATGAAAAGACTTGATGTGTTCTAAATAAAATATTTGACAATCTGAAAGGGTGCTGTTTATTTTTTTAAGTAGAAGTTGTTTGTTTTTCTCCCAACGTAGGTCTTGAGTTAGCAGCAAAATCATATCTTCCTTTTTCCTTTTTTTTCCATCATGCCCCAAAATGTAGGTTCTGTATGCAAAGCTTGGTCTTCTGGGAGCAACCAGACAACTTCATTGCCTGCTGGTTGCACACTGCATGGGACTGGAGGCGCAGCTTTGCCATGGGAGTATCCTCCAGCTCACTAATCCTAGAAATGCTTACTCAGAGTGCTGCTCTGAAAACGACAGCAATAAAAGATACATTTTTCTCGCTCAAGGACACTGAGAACAGAAGGGACCAGCGTTCCCTTCTGAAGGGACCATCTGGCCCTATATTCTGCCTCTATAAGCTGTAGAATTTCTTCCAGAAACTGGATTAAAATATGTTTCTCAGAGAACTATCTAATCAGTTTTTAAAGACTTCAAACAGTAGTAAGTCCATGGGCTGCTTTTGGTAAGTAGTTCAAATAGTTAAATAGCTTCACCAATGCATTTTACTGCAGCTTATTTCAAGGCTGAATAAGTCTAACTTCAGTTGCCATGCAGTACATCTTCTTATGCCTTCTTCTGCAAGATTTTGACACATTTTCCCATCAAATATAAATTCTCTGGTAGAGTCTATATGTAGCACAATCAAGTAAATTCTTTTTCTCTTCAATAAACTAGTCGATTGGATTCCAAAAGCATCCCACTTCAGGGATTAGTTTAGGTACAACTGAGTCCTTTGTGGAGTCCTCTGTATTCTCCTCATTAAATTCATAACTTCCATGAAATGCAGACCTCAAACTGGATTAAGAAATCTTCAAATTCATATAAATGCTGCATACAGATGTTATCTGTCTCCCTTCTTGACATTCTTTTAGAAAATCAGTGACAACATTCACTGTACTTTATACTGAGTACTTTATACTGAGTTTTCCACTGACCTGTTCTCTCTGTTAACATTTTTTGTTAAATTGCTCCTTTGCAGGAAATAATCTCTCATTCTGCTTCTGAAACATGCCATGCTTCCCACATGTAACAACTTACAGTCTCAATGTTGCACTGAAATTTATTTTGCTCAGTTATGACCTGGTACCTGGGATCTGGAACACTGTGTAAAAGAATCCTCTTATCATTTGTGTTTAATGCTTCCATTGAGCTGTACAACATATTAGCAAAGTTTTTAATTGGTCATCTAGATATACACAATATCATTACTGACTAAAGCATTAAGTAGTATCAGATCCTGAAGAATTCTCAATGCTCCCAAATCTCATGGACTCTAGCACTGATTTTTTTTCCCTCTTATTTGCATTTTCTACCTCTGAATACCAACTATAGCACATGACCAATTGATTATATACACTGCATGCCTTCTCAGAATATGGTGTTATATAGCATCATGTCAAAATCTTTGATTTATTTGAAGTGTGTAATTGCTTTTATCAAAGCATATCACAGCATTATATTTTCTAAAAGAACGTGGCAATTGTCTTTTTGTACTGCAGTAATTTCACAATTATAAGCCACACCTGATTATAAACCGCACATCCGGGTAGCCGGATAGACCACAGGATTTGTTCATATATAAGCCGCACCTGAATATAAGCCGCATTTTTTTTTTAAAAAAGGGATGATCCATGTGCGACAAAGTAACGAGTTAGTAACAGAATCGTGCCAGCACGGGGTTTGGTGTCAGGTGCTCAAGTTGCAAACAGTTTTCATAGACCAGCGAAGCCTTCAAAGGCAGCCCCAGGCACCCTCCCCATGCCGCTGGCCCTGGCACTCCCGCCCCCGGCGCTGGCTGCTGTGGCCCCCGCCTGCTCGGTGGCAGCGGTGGCGTCCGCCGGCAGCGAGCCCCCGCACTGCGGCGGCGCCCCCTCCCCCAGCAAGCCCACACACCGCTACTTGCCGCAGCCCCACTGCCCCGCCTGCCACCGGGGCACCGTGCCTCGCTGCTGGGGGGAAACTGCCAGGGCACAAAGCCCGCTCCCCACCTGCCCCCATCCTGCCTGGCCTCTGCCCCCAGCCCGCCGGGCCGCAGCTCCACGGCAGCTCCACGGCAGCTCCCTCCCCGGCCGGCTCACACTTCCAGGCTAGCATTTCGATGGGATTTGTCCATAAATAAGCCGCATCTGATGATTAGCCGCACTAGTGGGGAAGGCTGCATTCTTCAATGAAAAAGGTGTGGCTTATATTCATGAAATTTCTTTTGGCTCATTGAATGTGCTCTGAATATAACTATTTAATGAAGAAAGAAACAGTGCAGGTTCCAATATGCAAGTTAAGAGTTCTAGCTTAAATTGGTTGTTTGTATCCTGATGTTGCTATGAAAGATGTAATAAGATGAGAAATGATGAAATTTCTCTCCTGTCTCCAAGATGAAACACATGGAAACACTTAAAGATATAAAGTAAGGATCAGTGATGTAATTATCCCAGTAAACAGCAGCATATTTGATGGAACACAGTATTCTCTTTCTGTTGTGATTGTATGAATATATATGAACTGTAGTTCATATACATACAGTATATAAGCTGCACTTTGTAAAAATCTCTTTGTTTCAACCTCTGTAGACGATGCTGAGTAACTTTATCTTTTGCTGTGTGGTCTGATTTTGTCTTTCATGTGATACTGGCTTACAAATTTTTCATATCTATCTCCACCCACTGACCTGGTTTTTTCTGGGATAGAATTAATTGTATTCATAGTAGCTGGTATTTCAGATTTGTGCTGGAAAGACTGTTGAAAGCAAAGGGAAGTTTTAGTTACTGCAAAGCAGGGCTTGCACAGAGTCAAGGCCTTTTCTGCCACTCCCCTCCTCAGTGAGGAAGATGGGGGAGTACAAGGAATTTGGGAGGAACACAGCCAGAACACCTGAGTCTAACTGACTCCAGGAATGTCCTGTACCATATGACATAATGCTCAGCATTGAAAGCAGGGGGAAGAAGGACAAAGCTGGGACATTTGAAGTGATGACCTTTATTTTCATTGTTAATGAAGCCCTGTTTTCCTGTAGAGAGCTGAATATGTGCCTGCCTATGGGAAGTGGTGAGTGAATTCCTTGTTTTGCTTTACTTGTGTGCACAGCCTTTACTTTAGCTATTAAACTGCCTCTACCTCAGCCCAAGAGTCTTTTTGCTATTATTCATCCAAATCTCCTCCTTATCCAGCTGTGAAGGAATAAGTAAGCAGCAGTGTGGACCTGAGCCACCACCATGGTTAAACCACTACATCCATGCAGCTCTGGCATTCTGGCTAAAACAAAGTACCTCAAAATGTTTTTTTTAGAAGGTTTTTTATTTTCTTGACATTATTTTTGGCTCTTTTAAAGTTCCAGTAGCTATTGCTGTGTTCTTGAGAGACATGTATGGCTTCTCCTCTGGTGTCTGGAAGTACTGACAGGATGATGAATATGAGCAGTTGAAAATGTATTGTACTTTCTTCTCAGGCCCTTTGTGGTCCTTTCTTCAAAAACTGAACATAACTGAGTTGACTGAGGGTCTTTTGCTCCTTGCTACCATTGGGTTGAAGATCTCTTTTTTGTGCAGATGCTATTTTCATGCTGTGTTTAGACAAGTCAAATATGTTTATCTCCAGCCTTTTCTTGGTATACACATCAAAACAGTAGCAGTGCAAATTCAATGAAGGCATTTTGGAACTGTATACAATATATTTCTAAAGGCACTGTTGGCCAATGCAGCTGTGTGAATTTAGGCAGGCTGATAAAACTTTATAAATGTGAGCACTATGGCAAATGCTTATTTTCTGTGTGGGCATATTTTTTTCTATTTGCAACAATTATCATGATCTAAGCTATTTCTTGTCATCCTTGCTGAGGAAGATACATAAGTTTTCTCCCTTTCCACTATTTTGTATGAATCCTTATCAATTCCTAATAATTTGAAGGCAACAGCTGATGAAGAGAGCATGTTGAAACAGCTAAGGTAACTTCTATCTGTCTCCAAGGCTTTTCACACAGTGTCAGTGCACCAGCAGAAATGAATAGAAGTTTCATAAGGCTTTTTATTATTTAGAACACATAGATATGAGCATGATATGTACAGCTTTAGATTCTAAGAGTCAGACTGCAACTTTTGGGTGACCTTCCAGCACACCCTGTCTGATCTTGCATCAGTAACAGTCTCATAGGATCTTCTCTTTATCTCCTGGCTCTGTGCCTGCACCCATACACCAGACTGACACTGAAACCTGGGAGTCTGCTAATGTGCTCTGCCACTGCTTTTTCTGCTGCAGATTTATTTCCTATACCTACCTGCTGGTGTGCCAGATGTGGAGAGGTACAGTAATTTCACGATTATAAGCCGCACATGAATAGAAGCCGCACTTCCGGGTAGCCAGGAAGACCACGGGATTTGTCCATATATAAGCCGCACCCGAATATAAGCCGCACCCTTTTTTTTTTTAAAGCGCAGACCCATGTGCAACAAAGTAACAAGTTAGAAACAGAATCGCGCCAGCGCAGGGTTTTCTGTCAAGTTGCTCAATTCGCAAACAGTTTTCACAGACTAGCGAAGCCTTCAAACGCAGCCCCAGGCACCCTCCCCATGCTGTGTGGCCCAGCACTCCCGCCCCCAGCGCTGGCTGCCACGGCCCCCCGCCTGGTCAGCAGCGGCAGGGGCTCCCCACACTGTGTGAAGCCAGCAGCTTGCCTCTTTTCTGTGTGCTTGAAGCCAGCCGCCCGCCGCCTCCTTGCAGTGGGAAACCAGCTCCAGGTCCCTGACTGCTCGGCTGCGGCGGCTGCTCCCGGCGCCGCGTGCAGCCTCAAGCCATGCTGCCGTGGTGCCGCGGGCAGCCCTGAGCCGCGCTGCCACGGGATGCCCCAAGCCACACTGCCTTGCTGCCGCGGGCAGCCCTGAGCTGTGCCGCTGCATGCTGCCATGGGCCGCCCCGAGCTGCGCCGCCACGGATCCCACAGCGCCCGTGGCTCGGGGCGGCCCTCAGCAGCTGTCTCACCAGCCAGCTCACACTTTTGGTCTGGCCTTTCGCCGGAAATTTTCCATAAATAAGCCACACCTGAATATAAGCTGCACTACTGGGGTAGGCTGGATTCTTCAATGAAAATGGTGCAGCTCATATTCGTGAAATTACTGTACTTTCTTTATCTTTTCCCATAGCATGAGCCAAGTCACAATTTTGGCATCAAATACAATTTTGGCATCAAATACAATTTCTCTCTTATGATGTCAGTTAATTTCTCTTTATCTGACAAATTTTTAGTGACTAGGTTTGTTATTTTTCTTATACAGCATGAGGACAATTGGCTCCGAGAACTGGAGAAGATTTTAATGCGTTTCAACTGCAATTAGCTTTTTTAGTCAATCGAAGTGTTCTACAAATTAACAAGCAATGACTTCACTTGTCATTTTCTTTCTTGTTATTATTTTTTAATCAATGCTGCAGGGACAGTTCGTGAGAATAATGACTTCAGCACACAAAATGAGCTGTGAGTGCTCATGGCTTTGGAAGTTAAGCTAGCAGACTACTGGATCTCACAGTTGTATAAAAATATTAAAATATCATTATTTTTAATACCAGAAAATAAATTTTGGAAAAATAGGAATGGTCATTTGATTAAGGTCATATGATTAAATAGTCACATTTTTGGTAAAGTCACCAAAGATACAGAATCATTTGAACATTTAAAAGCTAAGAAAAATAACTTTCAATCATTTTGTGGTGAAAAGCATGATAAAGTCAAAAATATAACCCAGACTTTGGTAAAATATTGTTAAAGAAATTTTCCTGTTTGATCTGTCAGAAAATCTGTATCCAGGCAGTGTTATTGTTATTCTGTGAGTTTTATGACAGGATAAAAAAACAATGTGATAATGAATAAAAAGGAAAAATAGTAATTTTAAATAATAATGTTAAATTGTAATTTTAAAACTCCATGGTAACACTGAGCTGGAAAAAACAAGAAATCAAGGCTGGTTTGATTAAACTATTTGCCAAAGTTGCAATGGGTTTGTGAAACCAGTGCAGTAATCTTTAGTCTCCCCACTCTGCTCTTTCTCCTTTCATCTCCAGTTCCAGGAGCTGTGAAGACTGAGCTGGTTTTTTTGTTTTCCCTTCTTCCTCATCATCATATTCCTGTTTCTCTTTCTCCCAGTCATCAAGTAGTCTTCAATTCAATATGCGCTTCTCTTCTCTAAAGACTTCTATTTTTCACACAGTCCCACCCATTTCCTTTACCAAATTGTATGATATTAAATGAACAGGAAGTATCATAGTCCAATTATGCAATTTTCAGCCACATAAAATGTCTGGAGATGCCAATTTTGAAAAGATTCAGGAAGAAAACTCAAAGCAATAAAGCATGAAATATGGTAGTAGTGAATTAATAAAGAATGCACAATTAACTTAGACACTGTACAAAATAGCTTTTTATGGAGAATCAAAGCAACACAACAAAATGCAAAATTCCCATACCCCATCTGGAAAATAAAACATAATGGAAAATGTGCTATGTCTTATGTTATTTATAAAATATAATATTTAATACATAAATTATGATGAGATTATAATGAGAGAAAATCACCTTTTTTAGTTAAAAAGGTCAGTAACACAATACACTTATTGTGGAATAAGCTTCATTTATACCTTTAAATTTTTGCAGATTTAGGAAATAGCTTGCATGTTCAGGATACAGGATACAAGAATATTCATTATAGTATAATATATCTTTGCTATAAGTACTTCTGAATCTTTGTGCTGATTCAATATTGTATTCGCACTCATGAAGTCTAATATGAGCACAGAGTAAAATTTGTGCTGATTATGATGTCAATATAGGATTTAGTTATATAACTGAGGGAGAAATACCTTGATTTGACTTATTACTGGAAGAACTGAACAAAGAGTTATAAAGATGGTCAAAGAAATGGAGTTAGGAAATATTGTGCTGAAAATCATAATGATAAACCAAAAAATATGAAAAATATATTTGGTCATCAAGCAGATTTGAATTTATTTCTCTACTCAGTTTGAATACATGGGAGCAATCTCTCACCAACTTCAAGAAGGAACTTGAGACTCTGGTGGAGAAAGAACAAGCTGACATGAAGAATATGAGAAGTGGCCATGTCTTAGACAGCTCTTAGACAGCAACTTGCCATGCTTAAAGAAAAGAAAATCGTAATGGTGAGCAATTCTGGTGCAAATAGAGAAAATGCCAAAAAAAAAAAAAAAAAGAAAGAAAAAGATTTCTTTTTATTTGAAGGAGTCAGGAGATTATTATTAAAAAGTTATAACATTTACTTCTGCCTAATACAAAGCCAAGCAGACAGTACATAGAAGTACTGGCTTTTATTCTGCAGGAATTCCTCGGTGAGAAGGATGTTTTTCAAATCTACATTTCAGGTCATTATGTCTGTTATTTTTCATACAGATGTGAGCTCTGGGATCTTATTACTGAAAAGTGAGATAGAGAGATAAATACTTCTTACAATAAAATAGTGTGACAGATTACAGGGCCGGGAAAAGAAAAAAGAAAATCTAATAAGTAATTGTGAGAAGTCTACAAACATCCTAATAAAATAAACACTGGGATATGGCAACAACATCAATATGATTATAGTGAAAAGGGTAGATTAATTATTTGTCTTTTGAACGAAAAATAAGAAAAAAAGAAAAGAAAGATAATAAGCAAACTATAAAAATTCTCAGTGTGAGATTTAACAAGAGAAATAATAATCCTGACAGAACAGGTGGAATAGAACTGTGAGAGTAGCTAAGGGTTTAAACATGCTTGGCAGTAATGATTGAAGCACTTCATGTTGCAGATGTTGCACAGGGTGAATTGCATTATTTTTTCACCCATTTAGCATGAGCAAGGAATCCATATATTCAGATATTCAAGGAATCTCAAGAATTTTCTAATGGCTTCAACAAAGGTGAATCACCTATGCCAGGTACTGTTGCTTTGCTTGTGGATATTTGTTCTGGAAAATAGATCCATTATTCTTGTATTCAGTAATTTTGGACAAAAGCAGAGGCTTAGTTTTACATACTTCCTGTTTTCCATGCTCTGCTCTCTGGAATTTGGGCTGTACATTAGACTTCTCTAGTGATGTTAAGATGAATCTATCATACTGCACTGCCATTTCTCATTTTCTTCTGTAAAATTCCAAGGAAGGCTTGTCTGCACTTTACTGATTCCTCTGCAATGTCAATTTGGTGCTCAGATTTCTGCATCTGTGCTGCTGCCTGCTTTTTTCCATCTTGTGTCAGCCTGAACTATTCAAGTAATTTGTTTTAGTAATTTTTTATTGCATTAAAGTGAAGTATGAAAAATCTTAGCCTCTGAACCATTTTGCTGCCCTGCCTTTCCCTTCTCTTTCCCTCTTATTTTTTTGTTTGCTATCTGTAGTATAATAAATTTGTTTCTATAATTATTGCCTAATAATGTAGGAAAACAGTTGTCTGTTTCCCTCCAAATGCTTATAGATCTTACTTGATAATTAGTCTTGCCGGCTTATGATTTTCCTTTTTTTAACTCCTAGAGATTTTTGTTGCCTTCAAATATAGCATTTATATATTGAAATGATGTAATCATACATTTATTGAGTCAATTTAATAAACTTTTCATATATGAATCTTTATATTCCTAACTTGGATTTCATCACCTTTTCTGCAATTTGGATTATAGCTTTATTTCTAAATCAATAAATTGGAAGTGTTATGGATCACTAAAAGTGAAGATAGAAGACTTAACACTATGTTATTATTCATTGAAAACTATACTTTCAATTAAGATAAACACTGGCATGCTACCAGGAAAATTCTGAAAATTGCATTAAACTTGGAGGAAGGCAACAACTTGTTTATGAAGAATAGTTAGGGGTTCAGGTTACATTGATTACATCTTGCTTTACTTAATAAAGATCTTTTCTTTAAAGTTAATGGTACTAATTCTGAAGACAACATGTATTTTCTCATACCATACATGAAATTCAGTTTTTGTTAAAGATTTATTAATATTTAACAAATATCTTCTTTTAAATACACAATATAAATCTGCAAAATAAACAGATAACATTATATAAACTTTAATTGTTGCCCTGATCATTTCTTTTATCACTAAATATATAAATTTTCGTATATAAAGACACCCTTCAGGCATTTACCATGCTACTCATCTATCAGTAATGCAGCATACACCTGATTTTCCTTGTCTTTCATAAAAAATAATGTAGCCACTTCTGATTTTTTTTTTTTTTTAATGATTATATAAATAATGTTTGGTGTGATACAGGTATCAGTTTTGTGGGTGAATTTGCAGCTATGGAGCACTGACAGACACCAGAAAGATTATCTGCTCAATGAAGAATTTTACTTTTTCCTTCATCTGTTATCATAAGCTGGTATGTTACGTTGCTGAAATGTCTCATGAAAAATGGGAACAAAACATACCATATGTTTATTCTTTTTGAAGTAAAATAAGGCAATGCTGTCAATTTGTACAATATGATCCCTCATTAGCCCTGGAAGTCTGTATTTTTCTGGCCAAACTTACTATCCTTAAAGGTTTTCTTTCCTAATTGGCAAGATTAGGTCACAAGTTATGTGACTTCTGCTTATTGAACTTTGAAAACTCTCTCTAACTACAGTGGCACTGGGAATAAAACCTGTCATTCAATTCTAGGGACTTGTAATCTTTTGCCCACGACCTGCCATCTGTCCCATGTCCAATGTCAGCCTAAGGAAGCTTTCTCTCCAGTGGGGAGGGTGGGGGCCACTCCAGTTGGTGATTTCTGCATTCCTGTCACTCCCAGGCAAAAGGACAGCACTAAGTCCTTATATCATTAAACTCCTCATTTCCATTATTACCACTTAATTGACCAAAAACCCACCAAAACCCAGAAGATATAGTCAATAAGCTTTAACTGCCACCTAATCACAAGTATCTTAATCATTTTTATTTCAGTCATACCCAGCCATTTTCTATTTAACTCTTCAGTTTGACTGCAATACTCAAGAAACACTTTTATTTAGCACAGTGTTGTGCCATGCGAGCAATTCTCAATTTGCCTTTGAGATAGCTGAAATAGGCAGCTATGTGAGACTTGGCAACGCTGGTCTGGCTCCTCAAATCACAGTAACGATGTTAATGCGTAGGCATTCAGAGAATAACAATTGGAACTCTTGCTTAGGCAAGGTGCAGCTCTGCAGAAAGCTGCCTTTGACATTTTTTAACAAAGTAAACCAAACTATGGGTTTTCCTCGAGCATTTTAGCATTTCTGGGTAGTAAGAAATCATAGTAATTTAATATTTTTAAAGAAAAATATGATGAGAGTCCTAAAGAAATTTGAAAGCAAAGGTGAATGGGAGAGAGGGAGCATTTAATGAGATTGCACCATTTTTGAAGCTTTTCAAACTCAGTTCCAGTACATTTTCAAGTGCTCTTTTTTTTGCAAGGAGTTTGGCAAGAGCATATTCTTTCCTTAATCTTGAAGTTTACTGTACCAATGTCAGGTACAATTTGTTCTTCAAACCCACATATTTAGAAGTTAAGAAGTTTATGTTTATCCAAAGAACTGACTGTTCTTGTCGGGTTCATCTTCTTAGTAAACCTCTTTGCATTTTGCCAAATTAAAATAAATTATGACAGTGGAAAATGGTTCCTAAACATTCCCTCTATGGCTAGTGTAAAAATTCCTAAATTTATATAATCTGTAAAATGTATCACATCATTATTTGCTTCCTTTTCCAGGTTATTTATTGAGAATTCTATAATATCTGTTAAATGCCGTATATTCCAAGGTATCCTACCATAAGCCTTCACCTGCTGTGAAAATTGGACATAAACTTCTATTCTTTATTTCTGATATTTTCAGCCACTCACTGACCTACAAAATACCCACCTTCAATTATTCATGTTTTTTTAAGAGCCTCTGGTGAAGGTCTAGGCTAATGTTTTGTTAAAAGTTCTGAAAAATACAAGTACACTCTTCTGGCTATCTGCATGATCATTATCTCTTTCAAAAGCTGGTAATATTGCTTTCATCCAGAAGAGTATCCATCCCATCAATTTCAAGTAAGAAGTGTTTGCTGTTTTTTTCTATACTTTGATGGGAGTATTAGTAATGGGAGTATTCAGTATATGAGCCAAAACAAAGAAATTAAGTAATCAGCCTAAATGGTATTTAAAAGTTCACTACTTGCTTATGATAGTCTGTTCTATAGATCTTGTTGTGCCTTGTTTCACCTCCACATTTTTTAAAGGTCTTAATATTTGAAAGAATGACTGTGAGGCAGTGAGACCTCTGAGTAGAGAGATGGCAGAAAACTACTGGCATGTAAGAAGCATGTGAAGAAATTGACCTGTGAGCAGAAAATCAATTGAGAACAGGGGTGTAGCAGGAGACAGAGTGGAAGTGAATAGAGGCAATTTGTCAAATTGACATTCTGCCATACACACTTCACCCTCTGTGGATAAACACAATCATACGATACAAGTATCAGGTAAGCATAATCACAAACAGTGGGTGAGTTAATATGATTTCTCCATTAGATGCCCAAAACACGGTTTAAGGAGAACCCTGGGCACAAACCTGTGCAACACGAAAGAAAGAAAGACATTATTTTATTAAATTAAGGGGCAGCAAAGTATCAAAGTTCAGGAATAGAGATACATTACTGATGTATCTATAGTGGGAGAGAAAAGAAATTGAATGAAAATTTTGGGAGTGGTTGAAAAACTAGGAAAGTAGATGAGTCCTGGAAAGTGTTAGTGAAGATTCCAACTTGATGGACATAACTGGAGGCTTTTATATTTTATCAGAAGGTCACTACATTCCTTGGAGAAGAAGACAAAGGAATGGCAGAGAAGAGGAACAAACTTCAGATAAAAATGAAAGGCACTTGTCTGAATAAATTGTGAGACCACCACAGAAAATTTTAAACAGGTTAAAATGCTCCTCATTTCCAAGTTTACCAGACAGATAATTATCCAAACACATTTAAACTAGAGTCCAAAAATTAAGTACCTTCCAAATTGAACAGATCTCAAGAAGAAGCAGTTGGCATAGAAGCTGTCCTGAAGCTATATGTAAAATTTTCTGATGTGTTTTCTATGATTAAAGTCTTAACACAGACACTGTAACCTAGGAGGTTACAATCTGCAAAGGAAACCAAAACCAAATGAAATAGTTTCCCTCCAGCTGTGTATTTTCCACCCCTTTCATGAGAGACAAGGTTGTGACTTCATAAAATACAATGAAATTAAATAGAATAAAATAAATAAAATAAATAATTATTTTAAAAGGAAAAATTGCTAATGTGCAGAAACAGGCAGTTTCAGTAGATTTTTAGTTTATTAGTCTCATTTGTTAGCTATCGTGTTCCTCCTCTAATGATCTTCTCACCTCTTTTAATTGAGTAGCTTTTTGCTGGCTGTGGAACAGATAATGGGTTCTATTACTTTATATTTTAAAAAGAAATGTAATTTTTTTTAAATATGCACTTTCCAATCTGTGAATAAAATTTAGGATAGGTTTTCTAATTATGTTGCATTTGCCCCTCTTTTCTCATTGGAATCTTTATGGTGACTCTTCAGGTTCATTAAATACAGACTTAAACTATAAACTGGGAAATATTAAGAGAAATTAGTAAGCCCCCCATTCTTTCAGCCTGTATCTTTCAGTGCACCATTTCAGTATGCTCACTGTTGTAACATTGCCCAGAAGACATTTCCTAAGAGAGCATTGCTATTTCTTTATCAGGAATTTTTTGGTCACCTCTTTATTTCCCCTAGAAATAAAGATTTATTCTATCTCAGTTTTGGAGTTATGGCAACAGCAAAAGAAGAGAGTGAATCCATTAATGCAGCAATGTGCTTTATAATAATCAGAGTGACCTTGGCCTCTTCACTGCATTCTGAATTTGAAGGTACAAAGTCTAAACTTCACATACAAAACACTTAATCGGTAAGGAACTTAAAAATAATTTTCTATTGACTGAGACATTACACAATATTAGGCCAAAAACCAAACAATTAAGTAAATGATGCAGAGCCTTTGGTTGGGGTGATGAAGTAAAAGATATCAAGGACGTACAAAATATGGGAAAATCACAAAGCTAGTATTTTACAATACAATTATTATGTAATCCCACTGAAATAACATCAGAATTAATACCACATTGATAATATGGCGTTCTACAAAAAAGATAAAGAAAGGAAGGGAAGAAAGAGAAGAAAGTAAATGGTAAAGGAGGGAGGGAGGGAGGGAGGGAGGGAGGATTCCAGAATTCCCCAGAATTGAATAGTTTCCCAAGATGTTGAAATCTTTTGCTGTTATTCTTTTAAAAGAATCTATTTGGAAATCTCTAGCTTTGTGTGAGGAGAACCAGCTCTCAGGACATATTCCATTTAAATGCATATACATATATGCATACATATTGCCTAACATAAAAGACATGGTAACTGGGATTTAATGAGCTCCATATGGTCACCATCGCAAAAGCTTTGGCTGGCCTTTTTTGTGGAAAGAACAGTTCACTTCCACAGGTTTCTATACTTATTTTTCTGTCATCTTCTCATCCCCATTAACACTGAAACATCAACTCTACCTGATAGTCCTACAAATCCTCATTGGACTCCTTTTTTTTTCTTAGGATTTTAAACTTTTTCATGTTGATGTTGAATCATCTTGAATCCAGAGCTTCTAACAATACTTGTCTCAGCATGTCTTTGTATCTCAGCAATTTTATATTGTATATCCTTCTACAGACTTTATTTATCACATGACATTATCTCATGGGTTAGACACTTTGTCAGCAGCTGAGGCAAAGCAATGGGGTTATATCAGAGCTGTCCCTTAGATCCTGGAAACACATGGATCCAAATCCTGAGGTGACCAAGGGGAAGGATGATACAAAATTCAGGAAGTATTCTTAGCTATTTCAAATAAGCCTTAGCTTTACTAAAACTACATGGATTTAAATCACCTGAGTATCCAGTCCACTTATCTGAGTTCGAAAACATAATTCAGCAATGTGTAACAGTCCATCTGCAATAATTTGACATAAGTGTGACAATATCTCCATAAGAAGTTACCTCAGATAATAAGAAATCTTTCTTCTGTGTCTTTGCAGGAAATGTAAATTAAAAAAAATGAATAAATAGTTCAAAACAAATCAAAAATTATTTTATAATTTTATATTTACCAATTCTAGCAACACAGAACTTTATAACTTGTCTGCTTTCCAGTGCTCATTAAACTAAGAAAGAGTAAGCCTTCTCTGTTCAATCCTCTGCAGTACCTCAGTTTTGTCTGCTGTACATGTTATAGCAGAATGCTTTTACTGAGTCTGTAGCTCAGTGACATGAACAAGATAAACTACTCTGGTGTTTAGAAAATGCAGCTTCTTTATATTCTGAATTTTTATTTGAATTTCACAGGTCCAGAGACAGAAATTAAAGACTCAGTTTTGAGTGTGATTTTTATGGTGTTCATAGATTTTATTGTAACTCTCTGTAGCTGTAATATACGTGCAGCGATTTTCCGGATTGGGACATAACTGGTTCTTAAATCATAATGCACTCAAACTCAAAGAAATGTTGAGAGATAATAGAGTCTCTATCTTGTTGCAAATTCTGCCTATGGTAGATGTTGACATAATATAGAACATGCAATAATTGTCTTCTCCAGATGGGAAGTCCTCTGAAAAATAGTTTTATTTGTATTCATCAGTAATACATCTGTTTCCAGACATATTTGTTTCAACGACTTTAATGTTCACATCATTAATTTCTATCCTTGTGGAAAGCCTAAATGAAAATAAAAACACTTGTCAAAGTTGTAACAATAAAAATTATCATATAAATTCATGTATTGAAGTTTGGTGACTTTTGGATTTGTTCTCCAACTTTTCAGCGAAGCAGATGGAGTTAGGATATCTGTCTTCTAGAAGAATCCCTGACATAAATAAGTGTGTGATGCTCAGTGGCTTTCTGGAGGGAAATTCTCAGACATTAGACCAAAAAAAAGGAGAGAAAACCAATTCTTTTTTCATCTGTAAAATGCAATAATCTTGTTTTGCCAATTCTAGAATATTTGTTGGTATCGCCTGTAAGCAAAAATATGTATTACTGTGCATGACTGTTTTCTCAATTGCAGAAACACTGACATAAAATTTCTCTTAAACTTCTCTCATTCTTTCGGAATATTTTTTTATGATATTTCTTCAAACCTTCTCACCTGTCAATATTGCTGGCTTTTTATCCCCCCAAAAATTCCAAAATTACAGGAATAAGAAATTTTTTGGAAAAAAATAAAGGTGACAGAGACACAAATTCTAATCTTCCCTCATGATAAGTGTTGCAGAAATGACAATTAATTCAGATGTTTAACAGAGTTATGCTGGGGTGAGTAAGGAAATCTTTCACATAAGACCTAATCAGGGGGTGGGGAAAGAAAAAGGGATCTAATGGATACTATTTTTCTCAAAATTGATTTTGTTCTTTTGAGTCAGATATTGGATTTTTTACCTTGTTCTTTTGGAAATCAGAATAAAGGGAAATGGTTTTATGTAAGGCCATTATATTTCTGGATTTTCTAAACAGCTACAAAAAGCACTAGCTACTTTCAGACCCATACAAATTAATGAATTAATAACAAGTACTTTACTCAGCATGTAAGTCATGCTTTGATGCTAAGTCATAATCTGGAAAAAATCTGTCTTAGTGCTGAACAATGGACCATATGCCATCATTAATATATTCCAGATTGCCATGAATAGAGGGAAAAAATCCCTCATTTGTTTTCATAGGACTCCGAGTCAGCAGGATAGCTTTGAGACAGAAG
The DNA here is from genome assembly GCA_009812075.1 of Sialia sialis. Classification (NCBI taxonomy): domain Eukaryota; kingdom Metazoa; phylum Chordata; class Aves; order Passeriformes; family Turdidae; genus Sialia; species Sialia sialis. The sequence continues at coordinate 14,161,126 of VRYO01002772.1, read as the reverse complement.
TTTCTAGACCTTCTTTTCATTCACCAAAAACCAGAATGTGTTTTAAACACACCAACCTCAAAACAACTCTGAACCAGATTTTATTAGAGTATAAACCAAAAATACTTGAAAATAAGTAGCAGGAAATTTGCCTTTTGCTCACTATATCACAGAATGCTAATTCTTTTCTTGCAATTGACCTAGAATTTACTGTGTATCAGAAATATCTTCTTGGTTACCTCTGGCCCTTAGGAAGTACAGTCTGCTGTCTTGTTGGTCTGGCTCTTGCCCCCTTTTTCAGGTCATCTCTAGGTCTCCCTCCATGAAGTTCAGACTCCGGCCTGTATTCTTTGCAGCTCTTTTCATCCGTGTCTGAAATGTTCTGTAGACTCCAGGAAATTCCCTTTCCAATGTCTTCTGGTGTTCACAATGTGAACTGTAATATACTTCTTTTATTGTTTCAACTGATCTAGTTATTTCTTAAAGAAAAATAATGATTTACTATCTTGAATAAATAATGCAATTATCCTCACTGACTAAAATAAAATCATTTCCAGGCTTGGCAATATCTTTTTCCATCTGTGCTTCCATGCAGACTGAAAAAATTTGTTCTCCATGTACCATTATTTTTGTTTCTGAAATCTCTGGATGGAATGGCTAGAGAGATGTCAAGGTAACTGCAGGGATTCCTTTGTATACTAACATGTGCAAGCAGCTTTTGTTATCAAGACACATGTATAGCACCACTAAAACAAGTTCAACACATTATTTTGTTTCCAAATAGAAAATTAAATATTTGTTTGCAATTATTTTCTTCATGGATTTCTGTAAGATGTTTTCTTTCTTTTTCTTTCTGTCTTTCTTTCTTTTCTTTCTTAAACTTCAGTGTTTAATAGAGAGGCATAAGATACCTCTTTGTAGTCTCATGTTGTCTGATGTTCTCTGCAGATGATTCTTGAGTAGTCATGAGTTTTTCTCCTGGTCTCTGACAGACTCAAAGCAACACAAAGCCTGGCTTGGTAATCTTATGATCAATGATGAAGGTACAAGGATTAAACTGGATTTCTGTGTTCATACAATAGATGGTGATTGAATGGCTAATAGATGATTAATCTATATCTAACCTACAATAGATGATTAAATGGCTAATAGTCGAACAGATTTGTTCTAGGAAATTTTCAGCAGGCAAAGAAAGCTCCTATTATTAGTGGTACCAGAAGGCAATATATTTAATCACTATTTAGGGCACTCATGTTCCTTCTGATGGGGCTCCACTTCAGGACAGTGTCTGTATTTGATAGAGGTAAAAGGAGAACACTTAAGAAAATCAACATTTTAAACTGCCTTGCCAAGATTTGCTCAAATATATATATATATATATCAGTGTGCATAGTGTTTGCAGCAGTTCACATTTATTATTTGGAGCTGTACATCGGATTTCATTGTTTTGGGTGTCTGGGTTCCAAGAGGTCAAACAATGTGCATAATAAAAATGGCAATTTGAGGAGTTTAATTTAGAAACTAGGGGAAGGTTATGTCAGGTTATGAAGAATAAATCCAACGACCAATGCTAATTCTTTAGTTTTTATTTTTTAAGTGAATCTGTGTCCGACAGACAACCATTCTTTAACTTTACCATTTCAAAGAAGTTACTGCAAGGTTTTACTTAAAGGTAAGGAACTGAAAAATATAGGGAGTGAACAAAGCTAAATGAAAATAGTGCACACTCTATCTTAGGCCACATCAACTGTGGTTTTCATCACTGTCAGAAAAGGGTTAGTATGCCTGCATTTTTTAGCAGAAATGCAGGCAGTTGACTTAAACCTTTTGCTCAATTTCAAAGAGATTTCATGAGTTGAATGCTCTTTCCAGTGTTTTTTCCTTTCTTCTCTCTTTCTTTTCTATTTCTTTCCCCATGTAGATTTGAGGTGTGCATTGTCCATTTCTAATCTGCTATGGAACATTTACTTCATAGAAACTCATCAGTTTTTGATGCATTTGTGGCTGTCCAAAGATTTGTTCTTCTCCATTCACACTCCATTTGCTGTACAGAATAAAGTGATGACAGTTGGCAACATGGGGCTTGATATGATTTGCTTCTGCAACTGTGTCTTCTTTCTCAAATTACAGGTTTTATTGTGTGTTTACCTTGTACTATTTTTTTGTTATTTTCTTAAAAAAAATATTAACATTAAAAACATGTGTGTCTTACCAGCCTCACTTTAAATCTTGAATAGAAAGAAATAATTCTGGTTTAAAAATATTGATAAGACTAGAAAAAATATTTAGAGGCATTAATCTTATCTTACTGATATAATCGGGGAGGGGAAAAGGATAAAGTTCTGTAAGCAGCAAAAAATTATCAAGTTTATATTTATCTTCTACATTACTGTTATTTGCAATATTGTCATTGGTGATAGTTGCTACTTTGGGGCATTACAGATTGTAGGAGCAGATGATCTAAAAATAAATTGTCTTGAGCCAAAGCTAAATCTCCAAGGAGCTTTTGCTGGGCAACAGTCTTGCTCTTGGGCTCATTAACCCTTTCCACCCTTCTCCATTGCTACTTTTTTTAATGCATCTCTTGTTTCCTCCACTAGACTACTTTCCCTTTTATCAGACTTCTTGGAGAAGAATATTATTTCCATTATTTCCATTATTTCTAATCTTATTTCACAGAAATACAGAATCATTGTGTTACAAGAAACCTCTTAAGAATTTTTTATACCGGGGTCACCCACAGCAGGTTAGCTAGGACCATTCAAGTTTTAAATATTTCATTATTAAAGACTTCACGGTCTCCCTGGGCAGCCTGTGTCAGTGTTCAACCACTCTCAAATAAAAAACAAGTGTCCAGATAGGATTTCTTTTTTTTTTTTTTTAATGTGCTCTTGCTGCCTATTCTCCTGTGATTAGATGGTGCTGAGTTTGTCTTTTACACTGCTCCCATCAGATTCTTCAACACACGGATGAGATCCGTAAACCATCTCTTCTCGACACAAACATTCCCAACTCTCTCATGTCTCTCTATCTGTCACCACATGAAAATGTTCCAAGCCCTTAGAAATCACATGCTAGACTTGCTCCAGTAGGTCCATACCTGTCTTATACTGGACAGTCCATCACTGCACACAGCTCTTCAGACATGTCTCACTAGGACTCAGCAGAGAGGGAGGGTCCCCTCACTTGAAGTGATGACAATTCTGCCTAAGCAGCCCAGAGAGCTGTTGGCATTCTTCGCGACAAAACACATTGCTGGCGGTTGCTCTGCTTGTTGTCCACCTTGCCCCTCTCTGTCAGCCTTTCTCCCAGCTGGTAAAACCCACCCTGTTCAGTTGCTTGGAGATCTCACTAAAAAGGTCCTTCAAAGGCCACTTCCAAACCATTCTATTATTTTATTCTTTTCTCCCATAGGTTGGAACTGGCATTTCCTTTCACTAAACTTCATGAGATAATTCTCTGCTCACTTTTCCCAGTCTATAAATGAAAAGTTTTTCCACTCACCTAGTCTATAAACAAGGGCTCTTGATATTGCAACATCCACAAATTTTCCTAGAGTGCACTCAATCCTATTTTACAGGTCATCAAGGAGAAGACAAACACTATCAGCTGCAGCATTTACCTCTGGGGCACACTGCTAGTGACCAGTTTTCATCTGGACTTTGTGCCCACTGATACAGGATTTTGTGTTGTGTTTGTGATACAGATTTTGGTTGTCTGTGTCAACTTTCTGGTGTGCTCTATATCTTTCAAATAACTATTTCCTTATTGATAGTATGTCAAGCCTGTAAAGCCTATTTGACTAGCTAGCTTTTGTTCTTTCTCCTGGTAACTTCTACTACAGTGGTTTCAATGAAAGAATAGCAAGGTACTATTTTTTAAGATGTTGGCCAAATACCATGCAAATTCCCCATAAAATTAGTTATTTCTTTAGGATGCCAGGAAAGATATGGACAAGTCAGAAAAAATCCAGAGCTTTGCAAGAATGTTGAGAGGTGTAGAAGATAAAGTAATGTTGAAAAGCATCTAGGCAGAAGGCAGTGAACAAAGTTGCAGACTTCAAATCCGCAGAAAATATGAAATGACTTGTTTTTCATTCTACTCTTTTCAGTGTGAGTACAATATGGAATCATATATTTAAAAAATAATACTTGACTCCATGGAAAAATTTCTAATTGTTATAACAGGGGAAAACCAGAAAAGTGATTGCAATGTTTAGAATTTAAGGCTTCAGAACAGGTTAGGAAAATATAGGGGAATGGCCTAGACATTAGGGCAGAGACACTCTTCTGAATACTGATTTGACTTTAATTCCTATGCTTATGACTGTTTCCATTCCATTTGTTGCTCACGGTTTATCACCGCTCTTAACTTTTGAGAATCTAAGTGTCAAGGATAGTCTTAGAAACTATAAAATGACTGAAAAGTTACAGCAAGATCCAGCTATGACATTTTTAGAGTAAATTAGAAGTTAGGACAGGCTTCTCTTAATATCTCCAGCAACAACATTTTTAGCCTAGTAGCTCAAAATTTGGAATAAACAGATAGAAATTTATGTCCATTTTCCAGTCAGAACAGGACAAAATTACTAAAGAGTATAGTTCACAAATTTACCTGATATTCTACTTTTTTACTGCTAAACATAATTCTGCCTGGGATAATCACTGCTTAACATTCTGAATGAAACAGGCTGTACAGAGAGCTCAGGTTTTAGTATGTAGTAAAAAAAGCAGAAATCAGATACATGTTGAAACAGCAGAGTAGAGACAGAATGTAGATAGTAGCAGTTAAGAAATTCAGTTACAGGATATGTTCTATTCATATTAGAAAAGACTTGAAGTGCATTGAAATAATCTTAGATTTTAGAGAAATGAATGTAAACAATAATTTGATAAATGAGTTTCTTGGTAATTTTCTATGCTGCAGTTTTATTCCTGGAATGTCTTCTCAGAGAAATCATACTTTTGACATGGCAGTTCAGGGAATGTTTCTACAGTGGATGAGTTTGTTTCAGATGCCTTCCTTTTCAGAGGAAAAAAAAAAAAGTTCAAAATTTATGTCAAATAGAGATAAAAAAACACTTATATGATACAAAGTTAGCAAAAGAGACAAACAAAACTTTCCTTTTTTTTTAAATATCAATCCACTTGTAACCATCTTTCCCCTTTGCCACTGGGGATGTATCTCTGCCTGCTTCTCTTGTTCTGTCCCTGACACCTGTTCTTCACTTGAAGTCTAAACTGAAGTATTTTTCTACACCTTCTTGAACCTGCATATCTTTGCTGTATTTCTTTGTGCCCCAAGATACTTGGCATGTGCTTGCTTCTCTTTCTCCAGTCTCCACACCTTCCCACCTTGCAATTCAGTGCCATGAAGTACCTGTCTGTATTCAAGGCATACATTAATTTAAAGAAGGCAGGCAAGTTACTGTAAATCAGTTGATTTACTTCTTGACTGATGAGCTGCCATGATTCTCCTTTCGTATGCTCCTCTCTTTGGCAAATATCAGGTAATTCACTTGGCTATGCTCATAGTAGAAACTGTTGATCTGTGACGAGTGAACATACATCTCCCGTGGTTTAAAAATGGATGCAGTGACTTACCATGCTTTCACTGATGACTCTTAAATTTCTGCTAATGCTTTATGGGAAAGTGCCTTTGACTCCCATGCCAAAGATTATCACTGGGATCTAAATGAATGAATATTTTTCTCCAATTTTGATGGCATTAAAATGAAAAGAATTAAATGAACTCAGAAATTGTGACAAGAACTCTAATGCTGAATTCAGAATTATATGGCAACCCACAATGACATCCAAAATATCACTCATGTTTGGGGTTGCACTCTTGACATTTCATGTTAATCAAACATTTCCTTCTTCCAGGTCTTTTTCCAAAGTTTTCAATCTTTACAATCTGGTATAATCTTACAATCATGGCATGATAAATGCTAGAATTTTAAATTCTGTTCTACTTTCATTTATATCTTCCAGTTTCATTTATTGTCATGAAAGCTTTGCCAGTTTCCAAAACTGTAGAAGAGCCTCCCTTGGTTGCAAGCTTTGAGTACCAGATGTTTTTCAGCCATAAATATCTGTAGGAACATATGCAGAAGAAACATAGAGTAGGATGGAATTCAAAACAGGATTTTTGTACATAGTTTGGCAGTATATAGGTATTAGCTCAGAAATTCAAAACTTTGCAGATAGGCACACAGAATTTTTAACCTACTTTTGATGAGAAAGATTTGATTTCTGAGGAGGGAAAAATGAAAATGACATCTCTACTTGATGTTGACCACTTTGTAAGCTTGTTTATAATCTAAGTTGCTTGAAGAATGCATGCATCCTGTAAGGTGGAAAACAAGATTTTTCAAAACAAAACATTTCATGATTGTTAGTCTAGCTCAAGCTGTTGCTGTATAGGAAGCAATGTGGAAGTCAGTAAGTGTGATGGTATATTCCCTTTATGAGCACATGAAATACAATTTACTAGCTTCTAATACTCCACATCTGTTATTCTTCCCCACAGCCTCATTATCTTTACTTTGAAATTTTACTCAGGGGATGACATGATAAATTTGGAAAGCTAATTCAATGAGTATTCTTAGGTTATTAACTCTGTGACCTACTCAGGATTAGTTAACCTTTTTGTTTAACACTTTTCACTAAATGATGCAGCGCTAACTTTAACATCTTTGATTTAAATAAGTGGCCTGTATGCAGTGGATGTGATTTTGCACTTGTCACAAGGCATAAAACATTACATTCATTTCCAAAGGAGATAACGTCTTTCCTTCAAGCACGCTTCCTTACAAATGTGGATTCTATTCATAAGAGGCTAAATTCTTCCAAGGTATCTATATAAAGTTTCCAAGGTGTTGGTGCCAGTTCTCCAGCTGAAAATATGTTGAAATTTTCAGAGGTCACAGGTTGAATTTTATTTGACTCTCCTGGACATATGTCTTGTGTTTATCTTGCATTATATTGATCTGAGTCTAAAGCAGACAACTTCCTCTTGGCCCTCTGTCTTTTTTGTTTATGACTGTGCTATTCATTAACACCATCAACTGACAGTATAAGTAGCACTGTAGGAATTCCTTTTTTTCACATAATGCCTTTGTGAAGATTTTTGCCTAGAGCAGTTTGCCTTCTTTCTGTCTTATTTTTGCCCATTGTTTAAACTGTCTTTCCTGCCTAACTCCTAGCTGCTGTTCATTGCTGTTTTTTGCACTCTATGTGTCAGGGTGAGGTAGTGCCAAAACTCAATAGAGGCCTCTTACTCTTGCTGAGGGTGATTTAAACGTTTGCAAAAGATTGTGGAGTTTGAAAAAGGAAAGAGAAATCTCAAGAGAGGCAGCATTTGCAGCCCTGGCATAGAAAGTGGCCAGTCACTCTAAGAATGGATTATTATGCAATCAGTTTGGTGAGAGAACTGTGAGGATGCAATCGTGTAGAGCAAAAGCTTCAGAAACCTCACTTTCCACAAAATTTTCAGGTTTTTAGTCACATTCGAGAAGAGACATCCTCTCAAATACTGCTTCTTGAATTTTATGCAAAGAGATTTATTATTTTAAAAATGAGAAGAAGTATTTTGTAACATGAGGCTTTGGTTTGGGTTTTTTTGTGGATTTTCTCATTTTTCTCTATTCTTGGTTTCAGGAGCAACATAATCTTTACTGATACCCATGATAATACTTATCCACTGTTAGATTTAACTGTAGCCACACCTCATGGTCCACTTACAGTCCTGTAGGAATTGATTAAATGTTTCACTAACATGTTTCATGAAATAAGTAAACAGTTTTGGAAGGAGATATTGGTATCCAGTTCTATATTTCTGCTGCTTTCTTCCCCTCTTCCTTCTTTTTACACACACTAATCAAGTCAAGCTTGCTCTTTTTTTAATTTTGACCTTACGAAACTTTGAACATGTTCTACAAAATATTGCAGTTGGAGGAAGAGAAATGCATTCTCTTATTAATTCTAAAGCTGCTATTACACATACTAACAGCTTTGAATTGCAGTTGGCTACTTCGCATATGGAAAGAAAGGAGAGTTAAAGCCCCGACAGAGAGAAGAACTGGGGTCTCTGACATTTGCAATGAGGAAAATATTAGGTTAAAAAATAGAGCTGTTTTTCCCCTCTAGTCATTCCACCGCGTTATAAGAGAAGCATGATCCTTGTTTCCACTTCTGAAAGAAATATTCAATTATTCAAATATTCAATATTCATTATTCTAATTATGCAGCTTTTTTTGGACATGCAAATAAAAAAAATAAAATAAATCAGGTGCCTTTCCATAGCCTGAAGTTTGATTTTGAGGCTTAAGGAAAGCTAGGCTCTAATACACATTTTTGTCACCAGCATTCTTTATTTCTTGGATGATCTATACCTTCCACTCATTGCATTGGCTCTCATGATTTTTTTTTTACCTTAACAGCCCTCAATCACCTAATTCAGAATTCCATCCCAGGAGTTAAGGATCCATTGAGTAAGGGATTGCAATACCCAAATCCTTCAGTGGATTCCTTCTGGCAACAGAAAGTGTAACACTTCTGGTAGCAGAAACCATTGAGGAGAGGTGGTGCAATACAAACCCAAGACTGGAGGTCAGAAATCACTGGAATAGTGAGGCACACCATGACTTTTACTGAAGGAATGTAATTAAAAAGAAGAATTGAAAAAAAAAGGTCACCTATAAGAAAAAGGAATCCAAACTCTGAGAATTAGGTTTCCTTTTACAAAACTCTTATTACCTGTAGACAAAAGCGAAAGGGTAATCTAGGAAGTCAAAAAGAGAAAATGCTAGATGTGATCTCTGTGTACAAAAATGAGGGGTTAATTATTACCATTGGAACATTTTGTGTAAAAATGTACACTAACAAACAATTGCCAGGTACTTTATATATACATATATATGCATATATATGTATATATATATACACACATATGTAAAAATGCATATATATACATGTATCTTAAATAGAACAAGGTGTTCTTAAAACTTTCTTCCTATAATTTGAAGAACTTCCCTTAGTTCTTTTATCTGAAATCTTGATTGCATTTGGTTAGTGATTTGGGTATTTGGCTAACTGTGTATTCATTAGACCATGAAAGATAAATACGTTGGGAGATCAGCATCTGAGTTTTTTTGTGTTCCGTCCAAATCTCAGATTTGTGGTGGAAGAAGTAGGTCTGTTGGTACTGATGATAACATGATTTTTAAATGTAAACTCTTTGCATCTTGGAGTCTCTCAAGCCACTTATAAATAGAAATAATCCTGTCCTAAAGTGAACTTGCAAAATTCATCAGGGGACTCATATCCTGTTTATTTGATTTTTCTGTTAGCTGTAAAGGAAATTCAGGGTGACCAAGAACAGTCTTGTTCATTTGTTCATAATAATCCCATCCTCAATGTTTAGGGGTCTCAGTTACTGCTATTTCAAGATTTTAAAGGAGATATTATTAATCAAATGGCACTAATGATTTATTCACAACCTGTAATACTATTAAATGCCATTGCTTAGACAATGACCAGCCTAGGGGTGGATGAACATTTGCACAATAAAAGAGACAAAACTAAACCATAATTTCCACATGAAAGTTAAGATTCAAGTCTTAGCTCTATTCAAGAAATACGCAATTTTCTTCTATAATCTGTGGATGTCATCATGTAAATATGTCACCAAAACACATAACAAAGGAGCAGCTGGTGTGGGAAGGAACTTCAGAAGATGTAGCACCAGCATGTTCAAATGCAACCATTTCCTGTTAGGTTCTGAAAATCTCCAAGGACGAAGACTCTGCAACATTTCTGGGCGACCTGTTCCAGTCTTTGGCCAATCTCACCATAAAAGTGTTTCTCTTCTATCTAAGTTAATTTTCCTGCATTTCCTGGATGTACTTTGTGCCATTCTGCATGGTGTGTTTCTTTTTTTTCCCTTTTCCAGCCCTGAAATTACCTCAAATAATGCAAATGTATTGTACATAAAAATATTTATTATCCATGCCTTTCTTGAACCACATTCCTCAAACTGGACTCAGAACTCCACTTGTGGCCTCACCAGGGCTGAGGGGATGGATCATCTTCATCCAACTTTAAGTAAGTTTGTTAGTGCAACTCATTAGGGGCTTTTTGTGGCAAGGATATGTTGTTGGGTCATGTTCAACTTTGTGTCCACCTAAACTCCCAGCTGCTCCCAGCTGAAACAACAGAGATTAGTGCTGGGGTTTGCTCCTCCCCAACATAAGGACTTGTGATTTTCTATTGTTGAACTTCATGAAGCTCCTGTCAGCCCATTTCTCCAACCTTTTGAGCTCTCTCTGAATGGCATCATCACCACCAGTGTATGACCACTCCTCCCAGTTTTGTGTTACCTGCAAGTAGATGTGTGTGTGGATAAATGCAGTATTTCTAGTTCTTTTAAAGGTATGTTGGCATCTCTGGGAGCAGAGTTATTTAAGTCTTCTGATAAAACAGATACTGCTTTTCTTGTCTGCATGATGAAAAAAAAAGTTTACAATTATATGGAAACTGTAATTTTTTTTTTTAATTGTCCTTCATATTGTCATACAGCTGTGTTCCGTTTTCCTGTTCCCTGTTAATTACAGACTTTTCATGGATCCAGTTTCTATACTTTCATGTCGCCTGTGTTTTGTAAGCTTTTTAAAAATATTAATTTAAAATAACTAATTCATTTCCATTGCCAGCCTGAGAGGAGAAATGGTACATTCACTGCTTCTCTTGACCCAGATTTTTTAATAGAATCCCTTTAGGTGACTGAGAAATTTATAATTGTAAAAAACCCTTATAAATAATTTTTAAACATTTACCAATCATTCATTGTTTCCATCATCTTTGTTGGTTTCGGTTTTCTTTCTTCCAAATGAATTTTATTCATGACCACCTTTGGCTTGGGAGATAAATCTTTTTAATGTGTTATAGCATAGATCCTCAAAGTCTTTTGGATTCTTAGCTCTGACTGAAATAATGGGAATTAGTTGCTTTTGGATGCACAGTTGAAAAAAAGCCTTGTGTCTCTATCTTGTTGAACATAGGAAACAAAAATCAATCCATGAGCACTTGCAATCACTAAACCAACAAAGTTTCTTACATAAATGCCTTATTTCTACTTTTTTTTTGAAAATACTTGTTAAAAATATTTGCTTCACATCTATTTTAAAAATTCTGTATTAGTTACTGTTTTTTTAACCTTGCTGACAATTTTTAAATGCTCTCTGAGATTTTCAGTATATCTCATGGCAGGCTGATGTGATTCTGTGTGGTTTAGTTTTGACATACTTCATTACCATCTAATTTGCTCCTCTTTTGAGGCACAAAGAAAGGCCTTGCTACTCTGCTGAAAGCCCTTTGAAGACTTGTGTTCAACGCTTCCCTCCTGAGCTCACACAGCACAGAGAGCCTTTTACTCCTTCAGAAAAGGCACATAAAATACCAGGTGGAGCAGAATTGTTTGTTGACTGTGAATAAGGGGAATGTGCCTGTCCCTGTCACCTGGAGGACTGAGGATTCTCTATAGGTTTTTAATCACTAAATCTTGCCATTCAAGTCTGATTGCTTTTTGATGTTATTACAAAGCTAGAAAATGATCTTACTCTCAACATGAATTAAAATCAAATGGAAAATTATTCTTTCATATTGACAGGATCTAACTGCAAGGCTGTAAAACATAGTAATGATGAATAACAGTATTTCAAGTTTTGATGAAGAATGATCCTTGTTTGATGAGACCTATTTTAACATTTTCATTAATAAATTTACATGGAGCTTTGGCCTCTCTGAAGTGAAAGACAAAACTTACTCTCTTTGACAGTCTAGGTTGTGTAATAAAATGGCACATTGATTAAAGTCCCATCTGATATTTCAGCTTCAAATAATGGTGAAGATAGAAAACACATTAAAAAATCTCTGTTCCAAACAACAAAAACAGACATCTAAAAATAAAATTAACTTTGCTTTCGAAATATATGTTGTCATTAGTGTGTGAATGGAAAAAATCCCCAAAATTAAAATCCTCTATTTTATAGAGGAGGAGAGAAAGGAATAGAAAAAGAGAAGACCCTGTAGAAAAGTCATAAAGCTGGCAGAAATACTGTAGGGTAATATTTAAAAATATGTTTGTAGTTTATATGGGGAACATCTCAAATCTTGCATAACACAAAGCTGATAACATTTTTTTTAGTTGTTATTAAATGATTTCCACATACATATAGATCAACCCCATACGTTATTTATAGTGTAAAAATTGTAGTTATCTCCTTAAAATCCAGCAGAACAGAAATAAAACATACACTCTAGAAACATGACAACCTTATTCAAGTATGTAATAAATATGTTAATCTATAATTAAGCAAATTATACAAAAGGTGGTTAAGAGAAAGGCTGAGACTAGCATTTTTCAAGTGAGTCAGAAACACAAAAATATGAATGTAAGTCACTAGAAATGCTAACATCTAGTTTCCCTTCATTTAATTTAGAAAATGCAAATTCTATAAGAAAACCAAGTATCAGTACCTGTCAAAAGCAGTAGCACCCAGGGGTAACCAGAGAAAAAAATTGGTATTGTTAAACAAGAATTGTATTGATTTACCTAATCAATGTTCTTCACTAATTGATAACGTTGTTAAGCTGATTAAAGATTTGCTGAAGCATATTTGTCTGGAAAATATACTCACATTGGCTTGCCCTCACATCGGCTTGCCCTCATATCCCTCCACTATTCCACCCCATGTAATTTCATGTCTTAATTAAAAAAGAAACAAAAAACAACAAAATAAAAAACAAAATGACAAAAGCAACAAACAAAAACCCAAACCAAATCAAAAGCATATTTTTCTGAAGAGATAAATTCTACAAACATCTTTCATGTAATGTGCTAATATAATATCTAGCTTGCATGCAATGTTTCTTTTCCACGGATAATTGAGATATTTATAAAGGAAGAAAAGTAGTAAAAGAAAAAAATCCTAGGAAGCATAGAAACTCTCCTAGAGATATTCCATGAGCAAACAGAACACTTGTAATGGCCAAAGTGGAATACTTTTCAATTTTCCTTTGTATGAATTTAGTGAATTTTGGAGTGAATATCCAAAATCCAGGCAAGAGCAAACATTGGTCTGACAAATAAACTTGGCTGAAAATTAGTGCTCTAGCTTGTGGGAAAATTGCGATCTGTCAGGCTTGTCAAATAATCTAGTTTCTGAGTTAAAACCCAAACCCTGATCCCTTGGTCTTCAACACTACAAAAATGTTAATTTGTTACTGAACTCTCTTCTGGAATACTATCAATCAGTTCCCCATGACGCAAAATCCATCTGTTCTTAAGGAATGAGTTTTCCATAGAAATTGTTTTTAATTAAGAGACTGGATGGAGGCTAAAGTCAATTAGATTTTTTTCTACTTTGTAACATTCTCCAACACTACCTGGTGAGTACTGATTCTTCACTATTACCACAACTTTGTGTTCCTTGCCTTGGGGCAAGCAATAGACATCCTGATTGTCATGCTGTCAAGGTCTCGCCCCTTGGGACCAAACACAGAATTCTAATTACCGTAATTTCACTATTATAAGCCGCACCTTTTTCATTGAAGAATCCAGCCTATCCCAGTAGTGCAGCTTATAGCTATGGACAAATCCCAGTGAAACGCCAACCCAGAAGTGAGAGCCAGCTGGGGAAGGTGCCTGGGGCTGCCTTTAAAGGCTTCTCTGGTCTATGAAAACTGTTGCAACTTGAGCATCTGACACCAAACCCAGCTGGCAGTGATTCTGTTACTAATTTGTTACTTTGTTACACATGGTTCCTCACCAAAAAAAAAAAAAAAAAAAATAAAAAAAGGTAAAAAGGTGCTGCTTATATTCAGGTGTGGCTTATATATGGACAAATCCCGTGGTCTACCCGGCTACCAGGATGTGTGGCTTATAATCAGGTGTGGCTTATAATTGTGAAATTACTGTACATCAGAGACACACACAGGCTAAAAAGAAATTGTGGGGGCCCAACACATGAAACAGATCTGGGGCCAAGTGTTGTATGGCTGTGCCTCATCTGCCACAGGAGCATCTGGCTCTGTGAGCTGTTTGTGTGTGCCACTGTTTATGTTCACTGATGACAAGACTGCTGGTCATCATAAATGCATTTAGCAATGTAGATATATACTTTGTTCCTTGGAAAGATTGATCTAAATCAAACCAAATCCTAAGATGCTTGAATTTCAAGCAAACCACAGGTAACAGTAAAAACTGCTTGTGCCTACCGTAGTAGTGCGCCCATAAAAACACCAAAGCCAGCAGAAAGATGTGCCACAGTCAATGGCTTTTTGCCAGACATGGCAGCTCTTCTCACAATGGTTGTAATTGGTTGTAATTCTCAGTTAAGTTCTTTGAAGACAAGGTTTTCAAATGCTCATGTAGGACCCAGAGGACTGAAACCACTCCTGCATGAGTTCACAAGGATCTAACAGCTAAGATCAAAGGTCTCTAAAGGTGTTAAGATATTAATAGCCTGGGACACTTAGTAGTTGATCCTGTAAATTTCTGATATGTGCCATACTCAGTATGCACTACTGAGTCTTAGTCTTCCTTCTCCTTGTGTTGATGCAATAGTGGTGAGTGAAGTGACAATGTTGCTGGAAGAGATCATAAGTACAGTCCAAAAGCAAGCATCTTTACAGTTTGAGATATTTTAATAGTTACAATAGTTAGAATAAAAAAACCCAAACAAACAAACAAACAAAAAAAAACCCCAAAAAACCCAGCTATTGCTATTGCTTTTGGTTTTGTTACTATTATTTGCTACACTCTTAATAACTGGGTTGCAATCTGATATCACTAATCAAAAGAATTTAAAATGCTTGTCACAACATTACACTTGTAAGGGATGTTAGGACACAACCTCCATAAGTGTGTATGGATACGTGTTAACATTTCTTTGAAAAAGCCTGATAGGAGCACTGATTTTTTTCTTTTTTTTTTTTCTTCTTGCTGTATTTATGGACAAGAAATTTACTGAAAATATTAAAGAAACGCAGCAGGTGATAGGCTGGATATTTCCTGGAAATACAAATAATAAAGAATGGGAGCTGGGACCACATTACAATGTTAGGCTCCAAAATCTCAGATATTCTTTATATCACAAGGAAGAAAACCCTTATTAAGTGCAATAATGGGGAATTGCCCCATCTCCCTTTTGTAAGAAACAGACGGTAATGCCTGGCAAATAAGTAGAGTTGAAAAAAGTGCTCTGATTCTACCTTCCATTAAAACCATTGAGAAGGAGACTGACCTGACAACAACAGCAAAGTAACTCATGATGTCCTATATTTTGTTGCTTCTGGACAAAGAGCATTAAAAAAAAAAAAAAAAAAAAAAAAAAAAAAAAAAGTTGTATATGTTTACATCGAGACTTTGATGAAAATGAAGGTAGATTACTTGCCCACTAGATTAATTCTCCTTTCATAATTTTTCCCCTTGGTTCTCCAGCTCAAGAAAAGAGGCAGGAGAACATTTTTACATCTTTCAGCATTTTGTAGCTCAGAATGGCAAACAGATTAATTCCAAAACATATTCCCCCCATTGTTTTCTTTTCCCACTAATCTGAAATTATTATCTTGAAATAGCAACCCACTCTATTCAGATTCAAAAGTAATCCTCTGTGGGATGGATGCACCAACCTGTTTTGCTTGATGGGCACAAACCATTCTGATGCACAGAATAGCAATAAAGCGGTACTGGCCAGTGCAATATTTGATGCACTTCCTTCCACAAGACCTTGTCACCTATTAAGGACTTTGTTATTATTACGGTAAAGACTTCATAAGCACACCGATAAATGGCAACACAAAGTTAGGGCACAGACAGGAAGAGCAGTCAGTGCACAGAAATGTTATATGAATGTTGGCTATTAGACAAGATCTTAAAAGCCAAATGGAGAAAAATATAAAATTGATGGGCTTAACATTGGTTTAACTCTCATCTTGCTGAAGGAAAGCATAAAAGTTTTTAATTATATAAACCCCCTGTAGGGCTGTAGGGCACAGACTTCCAGCCATGAATTTCTGCCTATGTAATAAATGCAGACTTTTTTTATCCCCAGTGGATCCCTTGCATTTGCACTAACTGAGCTTTTCTCCCCTCAGATGTTGCAAGATTAAATAAGAATGTTTTCTACCACACAACTGAGGTCTAATAGGTTTCTCTTAGAAGCCTTAGCCTGTGTGTACTACGCATAGCATAAATTCAGAGATAACCAACAGTAAAAGGAAGGTAAAATGAATGTTATTCATCCCTTTTCCCTTTAGAAGAAAAGCAAACAGAACCCTGCTTTATTCATGGAAGCCCAGAATTCACAGCTCAGCAGTTAGTTTTTGATTTGGAGCTGGTTTTCACCAGGGGTGCCATGACACTGATTTTTATTTGGGGAAAAAATGAGGATAACAAGGCACTTAATAAGATTAAGTGATTTAGAGATACATCTGCTAAGCATAGTTTAAAAACATCAGACATTTTCTTTTCTTTTCCTTTTTTATTTTCCCTCCTTTTTATCTCCTGCACAAGAGCAGAGAAACAGACTTCTGAATTGCTGTTTTTACTCTTGCCAAACCCTATGTAGTTATATTTAGTTATAGTTATAGCTATATAGTTATAGTAATAGTTAGTTATAGTTGCAGTTATAGTTGTTATAGTTTAGTTATATAGTATTATAGTTATGTTGTTATATACTTACAGTAATATTTAGAAAAAATTCTTTGCAACTAGTTGACTTGTCACTAAATCATAAAAGTGCTTTAAAATAAGCACAGAGAAACAATGAAATAGTGCATAATTATTTAATGATGATTAAGAATTACACACAGTTTAAAACCGCCACACAATCAATTTGATCTTGAAGTATTTAGAATAACTGGCCCCGGGTTGTCCACAAAACTCTTTCTAGGAACCTGGGACTAGTCCAGCTCCCCTCTGTGTTCATCCTCATCTGCATATTCTCAGCATATTCTCAGCCCCCTTCCATGTCTTCATTCTCAAAGCACTTGTTGCTTTCTCCAATCCACTGTTTGTTTTCCTGGGTCAGGAAGAGCATGTGCCCTGGCTGGTTTAAAGGTTCACAACAAGCTCTCTCTTAGATTGGCCAGGTGGCTGCTCGCTCTTGGAGCAGGTGAGACAAGCAGTTGTAACTGCTTTTCTCATTTTGTCGGATAGTGCTGATGGAAAAAAATGGCAATTTATAATTAATGGTATTCGTGAAACCTGAAAAATTTTTGTCTCTGTAAGATCTCATCTGTTATTTTCAATGTACTTAAAAGCCAGTTGATGATTTCAGGGCTAGTAGAGGAGAATTGACAGATACAGGCAATGTGATCATAAAAACATTTTGCTCTAGAAAAACATGCTAAGGATAGAAATACAAAGATAGATTATTTCTAGCTTGGTGTGCTTAGTGCTGCTCCCAGAATGATTTACCTTAAAAATAATTCAACTCCAAATTTCCCATTGTAAGAACATGTTTAAGTTCTTTAGAGAATCTGAATTTTAGTAATTTCTTCTCATAGAACATCTTTCAAATTATTTCTTTTCCCCTTTTTTGGTGCTTTTTTCAGTTGTATTCACAGATAAGCTCAGAACATTGAAATAAGAATGTCCACTCCTGAAAAAATATGTTTTCTCTTTTGAATTGCCAGTATGAATTAAAATGTAGAAAAATAAAAGCAGAAACATGAGGGCAAATTCCATGAAATATGAATCAGAGGAATTATGTTGCTTCAAGACAGATTTTTTGTCCTGAAACAACAGATGTTCCTTCTAATGCCTGGAATCTATACACTTCCTTGTGCCAGCAGACAACTTTATAGATTGCTAACTAGGACAGGGCCTAAAACTGGGAAGAAACTTTGATAATCATTAAGGAAGCTCTGAGATTTATTAGAAAAAGATGTCTGGTGAGCACAGATCTGTTAAGCTGATGGTTTCCATTCTGAGGATACTCGGCTAGTCTAATCTGATATAGAGTCACAAAGTTTGGATTTTTAAGATAAGACAATAAAGGAAAACACTTTTCTGTGACTACAGACTGAAATGAAATAGCATTCTACACTCAAATTAATAGAAAATTGATCCCTCCGGATGCCAGCATGACCCTCTGTCCTAAAAGTCACTCCTCTCAGTTTGGTGCATTACGAAGTCTTGCTGAGAATACACACTTCCCCATTACCTAGATGATTAAAGATCTTGAGCAGGACTAGGCTCAGTAAAGACCCCTGAGCTACATCACTAATTAGGGGCCTCCAACTAGACTTTGCACTGCTGGTCACCACTCTCTGGGTCTGACCATGCAATCAGTTTTCAATCTACCTCAGTGTATTCTCATGCACGTCATATATAGCAGCTTATCTGAGTTGATCTCATAGGAGGCAGTGTCAGAATTCCCGAATTCTGGGCACGCAATATCCACTGCTCTTCCCTCATCTACCAAGCTAGTCATTTCAGTGTAGTTTGTTAAGGTGGTCAAGCATGACTTCATCCATTCTGGCTACTTCTTTTTATTTCATTGTCCTTACTGGGCCTAGAGGTGACCTCATTTAAAAACCTTTTGTTGATCTTGTCATCCCTTCCTGACATATTCCCCCATACCCTTTGCCCATCTTAGTATAAGAAAAAATTTATTTTACTGTCAGAGCAGTCATTCAGTGGAGCAGCCTTCACAGGAAGGTGGTGGCACAGTCTCCATTTTTTTGGATTTTCAAGAACCAACTGGACAGAGTGCTAAATGATATCATCTAGACATTCCTTTTCATTAAAGGCTGGAATAGAAGTATTTCAAGATATTTATCCTTTGCAACGTGAGCTGCTCCATGATTCCATGATCCTGTTTGTCACTCTTTCAAAGAACTGCTGGTTACTCTTCCCCTGCCACCCAGTATTCTTGAAAAGCCCTCTTAAAGAGATTGGACATGTCATTGGCAAAACCAGAGATGGATTCTGCTTCACAAGTGGAAGCTGGTCTGCAAACAGGATCCCGTGACTCCTTCTGTCAAGGTGAGTTCTGCAGCCATATGAGTGCAGTCCAGACTCAGTGGTGTATTCTTAACACAGACAACCTGACCCCAGGGATGGTCTGTGAATGTCTCATAAACCAAGTTAAGTCATTCTCACTTGTGTTTGGGAGGTTTCTAAGAACTTACAGTAGTTTCACGATTA
>VRYO01002772.1:14065571-14138237 GCA_009812075.1 Sialia sialis | reverse complement strand
TAGTCACTCTGTGATTCTGTGTAAATAGGTACAATCTTAAGGATTTTTATCACCTGCTTCCTTTATTTTCCTTTGGTTTTCTGTCAACTTGTTTAATGTTTGTGATCATATGCAGATTTGTAGATTTTTTCTGAACTTGAAACTTAAATCTCCTTCCCTCCTCATGCGTCTTCTTTGTTAGAAGTGTGATTTGCAGAGCATTGCAGTGTGCTTTGTGACCCAACGCAGCACCACACGAAGCTCTGCAAAAATAAGACTTAAGGAAAATGAGTTCAGATCCTTGATACAATTTTGGGGGGCTATCACCAAGATAAAGATGAAATATACTTGCATGTTCCTTTTAGAGTCATAGGTCTTACTATGCAGAGCCTGTACTTAATATGCATCAGCTACTGTGGAAATAATATGGGTCTGCAGTAACTAATGTTTCCTACAAAGAGTTACGGATTGCATAAAAGCTGAGTTATGAATCTTGAATTTGTCTGAAAACAAACATTGTTTCTATTTCAGTCACAGAGAGAACTGAGTAATGATAAGCCTCAGTCTCATCAAAATTCATTTTCTGTCTCTCTTGCTGTGGAGCTTCCACTGCCATCTGGTATATTTTATTTTCTTCCTCTTCAGATGCATATTCTTAAGAGCCAGCTGCTATACAGCCCTCAATCTCTCAATGTCTTTCTCCAAAATTTCCAGGCTTCATTTATGCTATCTAGTCTGTTCACTACTGCAGAGTCTTTACTTATAAGGGCTCACAGAACCCAATATCAGAGGTTGTCGTCTTGGCTGAAATGATAGGTTCTTAAGCCTAGCATTATTCAAGCTGAATATGAACCAGGTGAATGAGCAAAAAATCAAAACTCAGGTATTTATAAAAGAGTTGTTTGGATTTTATTCATCTCTTATTAGTTCTGCATGAATACAGGAATGATCTTTGCAGCTTTTCCAAAAAGTAATTTTGGACTACAAATGTTCTGCGTCAACTATTAGTGGATGTTCAGCAACTGGTAGAATTGCTAAGAAGTAGATTTTCATTTACAATATCAAATTAACTTCAATTGATTTACCAAGCAAATGAAAAATCATAAGTCATTTGGCCTGTTGTTTTTGTCCCCTCTCTCCACACACACACATTTTACAGCAGTGATAGTTGCAGAGACACTTACAGTCTAGATACCAGATGTCATCCCTACACTGATGACACTATGTAATGGACTTGGCCCAGCACCTCAGGAAATTAGATCACCATTGCAAGCTGACTTTGGGGTATTTCACAAGTGCTTGGTGAGTAATAAATTAGTGCTAAATTTTGAGGAAAAGTTATAAAATTCTCCTTTAATTCCAAATTCAAATCATTAGTTCTAATTCTGCTTTTAGGTAATGCATATATTGATGATTTTTTTAAACTATTCTATTTCTTTAAATAGCCTCTTATTTGTCCATCTAAATTACATTTTACCTGGCTTGGAGTAGGGAATGTCAATGTGAAAATTATATCTGAATGCATTATCACTCTGTCACTGTTGCTGTCCATGTAATCACTAGCAACTGATTTCCTGAGCAAATTCAAATAAAAAGCTTTAGATCTAGAAATCACATCCCTATTCTTACCTTCTGAAAACTATTAGAGTGATTTAAAGATTTTTTAGAGGTAATATTCATTCCACACCAAGAATAGTTTTTCACAGTCGGAAAGATCTGTGACAAGTCTGGACCATTTGTGTCCTCCTTTGGAGAGTGGGGAGTGGGGAGTAATGCAGTTCAGACAAAAGTTCCTCAACTGTGAACAGGTCTGCAGGATTTCTGTTTAGTCTGGTTTCATTTTCAGTGCAGTACATGCAGAGGTTCCTGGTCTCTGCTTCAGAACTTCTTATGTCAAGTTGAATGAAGTTTCTAATGACTATTCCTTCTGTGTTAAAGTTGTTTTTAATTGTTTTACTGGATGTATTAATTAAAACTGGTTTTCTTGATAGTGGCATATCTCTTCATCTCATAGTATATATTAATGATTTGCATATGTCTAAGTCAAAAGTACTCTCAGTTCATGGGGTATTTCAATGAAGTAGTAGTAAAATTGCAGAAAAATTCTTAATACAGATAATTTTCTGCATTTTCACAGAGAACTCTAACTCATACAATTTTACAAAATAAAATCAATAATGTAGATGCAGCACATTTTTTTTCTTATTCTATTTGTTTGCTGGTAGACATTTTCTCTATATGCCTGATGATATC
Organism: Sialia sialis; assembly: GCA_009812075.1. Lineage (NCBI taxonomy): Eukaryota > Metazoa > Chordata > Aves > Passeriformes > Turdidae > Sialia > Sialia sialis. The sequence goes on along the minus strand of VRYO01002772.1, from coordinate 14,136,005 downwards.
AATCATTGCATTCATGAAACATATTTTAATTAAATTTGTGACAAATTTTTATGTTGAATATGGAATTTAGTAGTTACAATTACACTACTCAGTCAGGGAATATTTCCATACTTAATGCAAAAATTTTTATATAAATTTTTATATAATTTTTAAAAATTCCACATATGAAGTTTTATATAAATTTTTAATACAAAATTTAGTTTTAGTGTTATTTTCATTATTTTAAATATTTTATTTACAATGGTATAAGAATAGCTTTAATAATGATGATATAAGAAAAAGCATGAAAAAGAAAGAAAGGAGGAAAAATATATGAAAAAGTAGTAGGCCAAAGCATCTACTCTGAGAATAAGGAGAGAGTGGGTTGCCAAAACAAAAATGTATGTACTTGTATGAGTACTTCCTGTTGAGAAGGATTTACTATCTCATTTACAATCCCAGTTTTGTCTACTTTCATTAAATGTACAATAGAAGAATGAATACTAAAAGGAATGATGACCAAAGTAAAACTGATTGTTCTGCATATGTCTTTAAAGGAAAATGATAATAATAAATAAATTTAAATAGTAATAAACCACAAATTTCTTAGTGCAGTTACACGTTAGCCATGCTGCAGGGAATATAGCAATACAGAATATGTCTGCATCAGCAAGTATGTAGTAAGAACAAAGAATCCTCTTTTGGCACAATCATAGTAGGAGAAGGTTGAGAATTGCATTTAAACTGGACCTATATGTGGTGAGTGTAGAAAGAAACTATAGCACTGAACAAACCTAACAACAGGGGAAAGTCTTTTTATGAGCTGAGTTAGCAGAACATTGAAATATGAAATAATAAAATATCAGTAGGTACTGTTGATGCATATTCAAGAAAAAGTAAACTTTTTCTTAAGAAGTCAAACTTCTTAAACATAAAAGCCCCTAAAAACAGTTTTTAGAAATTGCAAGTAGGTTTGAGACTCTTTCATGTCAGCCTGTCTTTTGCTGGTCAATGTCATAGAAACTATGATTATAATGGCAATATTGTATCCTTTTCTTTTCTTTATTTTATTTCTTTTCTTAGCTCAAATCACTCTGACATAACTCTGTAGAAATTTATTGGAGGGTCCTGGAATCTGAAGACCCTTGGGTGTCATCTTTAGGCAATCAAAGAGCTCAGGACAATAAAAGGTAACACTATCTGAGAGTGGATGAAGCATTTTCTGGGCCTGCCCTGTCCCTCAGTTTCAAAAGATACCCATAGACTTAGTTCATAAATTCAGTTCATAGCCTCAATCTTCTGTGAATATATAAAAGTTGCACACCACAGTTATCAAATCCTAGTGGTCAGGAAGGTGCCCACAGCAGGGTTGCTATTATGGAACATACATTAACTGTCTCATATAACTGAATTAACTTCTATATTTGGTTTGCAGTTTTCTTATGGAGGACGGGGAATGTTTCTTTATTCTTAAGAAAAGGTATTAAGAAGACTAATTATGAAAGATATTCTGACTATCCTGCTGGTTAGCTGCCTGGAGAGTGCCAAGGAATAACATGAGTATTTACAGGAGAGAGTTTGAGGCAATCCTCTAATAGCTGTGACAGAAGATTACTTGATGAAAGTTCCTAGTCAGAATAGATTTTCTGTCTATCACATGAGATCCAAACCGGTTCCTTCAAGAATCATTAATTTTCATAGCATTCAGACTTTTAGAAATAGTTCACTAAGCACAGAGTAAAAAGCTTTTTATAAGACTGACCAAGTTCATAGCAGCTCTAAAGCTTTTATCACTAATTGAACAGAGACATGCAGGTTGAAGGTTACCATACATGAATGGGTTATTATTTTCTTCCCCACCATACATATTTTTCTTTTCTTTCTTTCTTTCTTTTTTTTTTTTTTTTTTTTTTAACTTCTTCTTCTATGTGTAAATACAATGCTTCAGTATAATAAGTAAACTGCTGGGCATGTCAAATTTTGTTACCTTGACTACTGCAGCAACTTACTTTATAACCTTTTGTTTCTATTATTGCAGCCCTCACCTTCATCTGGCAACTGTCACTGAAATAATTTTCCTTTGTCAGTGCTCAGATGATATCATTCCATGGCCCTGTAGCTCCCTGCATTGCTGTCTTATCTTTTGAATCACAGCTATATGTTTTATCTCAACTGACAAGGCCTTTTAGAAACAGCTTACATTTCCATTTTTGATAATAATTAGGTGCCTGATTCAAGTTTATTTTCTCTGGGTCACCTTTCCCAGGTACAGTTATGGGGAAGTTTTCATCTCATGATGAACTCAGTCCCCAGTAGCTGGGAGATGGAGGGCATCCTTACTGCATGCTGTACCCTGTTCTCTACTGTATGAAGCAGAAGAAATTCAGGAGTTGAAGTAGACCAGCAATACAGCCTTTCAGTTACTTATTTTACAGATTCCTTGTCTAACAATACTAGTTAAAAGGAAATATTTGTGACAAGCAAAACTTAATGTTTTACCTATTTTGATAGCAACAAGAAAAAGAGACATTTCTTTATAGCGCAGTAATTTTTTTTCAATTGTACAGTTGCAACACAGGTACAGCACTCTTTATTTTTAATTGGGGGGAAAAACCACTGTGTTGAAAAGAAGAATTTTACTTCTTCCTTCTCATCCATTTTGGTTTTGTTTTGGGGTTTTTTTTCTGACTTATCCATTGCATCAAGCAACAGGAATTTTCAAGTAGTCACATTTTTCACTGAAACAGCTAAAACCAGATCCACATTTAGTTTTAATTTGTATAAAAGTTTTGCCTGAAGATCTGACTGTGCATGAAACTCTTCCCCCTGGTAATGATACTTAACACTGCTGTGCAGCCAGGAGTAATGTTCCACCATCTCAGACTAGTGTGATTTAACCTGCACTTAAAATAGACTTTGTTTTACCGGTCCAAGCAAGCTCAGCAGTCACAGAAAGACATAAACACCGTCCTCAGTTGCTCATTTACCACCTCTCTCCCAGTGTGGATTTTTCTCTGTCTTATACCATCACCCAGGATCTCATATCCTTTCATAATACTTTGTCTTGAAGAATGACTAGAGCTCTTTTGGCCATAAACCTGTACTGAGTATTTGACAAAATAACAGCCCAACCTACAGGCTGAGTTCCTTCTCTGAGGCTGTTTTGAGTACATCTGACAGGAACTTTTGCTATTTGCCTTTTCTAAAAGAGATAGAGATTTCAGCTGAGAGATAGAAAACATTTGACAAAGTTCGCCCATGTTACAAATAGATAAGCAAAGAATCATTAAAACAATTTTGGGATTAGAATTTTGGAAGCAATATCTAATCTTAGAAAGTAAATTACAATGGAATCCAAGATGACACAGATGAATTGATTTTCATACAGTTATATCAGCATGGGAATTTAGACAAGTGATAACATCAGAAGACAATTTACAACTTAAAAAATACTTTTCTTAATAGTAACACACTTGAGGTTTAGGAGTCAAGTGAGGTGAAACAGGCAGATGTAAAAGGGTTTTCTGTTGCTTTTTTGGAGGGTTTTTTTTGTTGTTTTTTTTTAAATTTTTTACAATTTGGAACAATTCCAGAAGTAGTTTTAAAATAAAAATGAATTTGACAATCTTTTCCTACAGCATTTGAAATAATAGAGCAAACTATGGAAGAGCAAGCAAATTTTATAACTCGGAGAAGATTATGGAGAAAAAAAATCCCCACAGAAAAGCTTCTGGTTTTTGCAGAAAAGAGAATTGTTAACTTATTAACTTAAAATTTAACCAGTCCAAGGGTGGTTTTTTCTAGACCAAGCAATGCTAATAAATCACTATTCTAGCTGCTGTCCCTCAGTGCCCTACTGGAAATTACTGCCACCATTGGCCTGTCAGGAGCTTGGTTCATAAGAAAACCTTGTAATGCGCTTCAGGCAAGAAAAATCAGACAAGCTGGAACCACCAAAATTCAGTGTTTAGGGAAGCCTGTCTGATTTTTGCCTGAGGCAAATGAAAGTGACTTGCTGTTATCCTGGAAATCATGAAGAACTGGAAGTACATTAATTTCACAACTATAAGGCTCACCCTTTTGACTAAAATTTTGATCGAAACCTGGAAGTGTGCCTTATAATCTGGTGCACCTTATATATGGACAAAATTCGGAAATTTGCCGACAGCCCGGAAGTGCGCCTTATAATATGGTGCACCTTATAGTTGTGAAATTACCGTAATCCCTTCCACTGGCACATCTATGTCAACTGGAAACACATTTGTCCAGAGTTGGAAGGGAGCTTGATTCTGCTTTTCTTGCTCTGACAAAGTAATCCTATATTATGCAAATGCTTTCATGAACTGAGATGGTAGTGTGTCTTTAGACATTTTGCTTCATTGCACAGTCACCTTTACATAACTGCTGTCTTGTAAGCTATCCTGAAGGTGTCAGTTATCAGAAACCTGAATCAGAATATTGACCCTTCAGTAATAGGGTCTACATTGTTAGTCAGACATAAACAAAAAAAAAAAAATGAAATCAGGGCAACTTTCAGATATTAAGGGCATAGTGGGCTTCAGAAAGTACATGTAAGTCCTCATTCTACTGGATTTCCACTTTTAATGGCAGTGTATGTGGAATAGGTTAAATAGGTTAGTCTGACCCACCACAGGTAAACTCAGAAAGCCCTTTGTCCTTCAGTTTATGGCAGGACAAATAATATTGTATATTATGGGCCTCTTTGGTGAAGTCAGCTAAGATTTCTGGAACCTTAAGAGATTCCTGGTTTTTTAAGTAGGAAGACTAGTCTATTTTTATTTACTATTATAATTAAACCAAATTAATTGCATGGGGCATGGACATGAGAGAGACAATAAACAGAGTAAATATTCAAAGCCCTGACTAAACAGAAAATGTTAGGATAATAGGATAATTTCTCTTGGATGAGTTCTCAGGGGACTTGAAACAAGTCCAACCTCCTGCTCACAGCAGGGTCACACAGATGACCATAGCAGATTGCTTAGGGTTTCATCTGGTCAGTACTTGGAAACCTCCAAAGACAGATACGGCTCAAAGTGTCAGGGCCACTTTCACCACTGCTCTGCTGTCCTTATGGGGCAAGAAAACATAACCTTTCATCCAGCCTGAACCTCTCTTGTTTCCGCTTGCGCCCATTGCCTCTCTGGCTCCCGCACAGCTGTGTAGAGTCTCCTCAGTGACATCCCTGTTGGCAATGGGATGTAGCTAGGCATCCCTAAAGCCAGCTCTGCTCCAGGCTGGCTGGGCCCTGCTATTCCAGCTGGATGTCCATGCACAGCTTCATGGCTTTTTCCACCTGAGGGCATGGAGCTGGAACACTTCACGTCTCTCAGGCTGTTGTGTCCAACCTGATTTCCTCTAATATTAAACTGTGAAAAAAATTCTTAGGAGAAGTAGTGAACACTGTGTTACTGAAAATGTATTACAGGGAACCATATGCTGTGTCAGGAAGGTGATTTGTTTACATAAGCAGCCATTACATAAAGCCACAATAATTTTGTTTTAGGCAGTAGCATGCATTTGTATTTGTGATTTTATTTACAAATCTTTTGGGTTTAGAAGAGGAAGAAGATTGACCTACTAGTAGAAAATTTGTGCTTCATAAGTTTATATAAGTCAACAAAGCTCTCTTAAAACCCTTATGCGTATGTATTAGACAACATTTCAATGACATTTGTAATTATGTGATCTTTGATCAAGTGCAGGAGAATGGAGGTATGAGAACAAGAAAATGTGATATTTGATAGGTAGACCAGTGGTTTGCATTTTTCTCCTGGTTTCTAATCTTAAATAATTGAAAGGGAAGTGAGAGCATAGCAATTGCTGATTTTTATGTATTCTCTCTCTCAATGAATAGGTCTAAAAATACATACACTAAGAAAAGAATACAAGCTTACATACTATGCTGTCTAATTTCTTCATTTTCACTCTACCATGAAGACATTGAAAGGGATTCTTTCAATGCTTACTTTTAATAGCAGAATGTGTTCTGGCATGTGAAGTGCATTTCAGAAACACAGGAAACTAAAACTGCAACGGATTAAATTGTACCCTGAAATCAAATACTACTGACCTAATTAACAAGCTGAATTAAGAATCATCAAGTATTCATCAAGAAGATTTTCCTTTTCATTAATCTCTCTAATCACAAAATCCTCTGAGTGCCAACCAAGTTCCTTGGTCACATCAAATATTATGAGGATAATTAAACTAAAGCAAGAACTGAAATTCTTTTAAGTATCCACTCATTCCAAAGTGATAAAACCTAGTAGTGCCAATGTTTCACAGTAAAAGGATTTCTACATTTCCTAGTAAAACTTATGGGCCACAAACTGAATGTGTCCAAAATTCAATTTCCTCCACTATTTGGGAGAGAAATTAGGACCTCCCATCTGATAGATATGGGTTTGCCTGGACAATAAGGCTATTCATCTTCTCTAATAGCTAAAGAATGTCTTACTGCAGGATCAAGATGCAATCTCTTTGCTGTTATATTATTATAAGTTTCATTTATATTTGATATCTATATTCAGACTTATATGTGATCATTCTGTATTTCATTCTCGTTTCAAACAACTATATGTGAATTGCCAGGTTCCACAGGTTGCATGAAAAACCATTCTTTAGTCTCCTTCCAGAAAACAGAAATTATTGTTTCAAAAACATTCATCTGTGCACTCAAGAGACTCAATATACATATAAAATTTATGAAAGAAATCAGGAACTAATGTGAGAAAAATAAACCTTACAATGAGCCATTTCTTTCCTAATTTCTCAAAGGACCTAGACATGATGAAAAACCAGCAATGTTTCCTTCTTTATTGTGTCAGCTGTGTTTTCAAGTATAAATCTTACTGTCTCACCCATGTTGAACAAAATACACTAAAGCATTCAAGTGTGTGCTTCTCCTCACACACACACCCTCTCCTCCTTTCAAGCATCTCTCTTGGGCAACATAATTTGTCCTAATATAAGAACACCAGGTCAGAATGATGCTAACATTAAAATATTAATTATGAAGAAAACACATAATTAATACATTCCAAAGATGGTGAGCTGTGATGATTGGCATTGACTTTGGTACACATTGGTCTGCAAAAGGGTATTAAAGACTGGGCCAATGGGGCAAACTGGTCTCCTGAGGTTGTAGGCAGTATTCCCATGTGGATCCACCCCGGTGGGAATGCCTGCAGAGCATGTCCAGTTTGAACACTGTGAACACTTTTGGATCGCTGTGTAAAAGCTCTAGGGTCTGGTCACATATGGTGACAAAATCCTAAAGTAGTTTCATCATAGAATCATTAAGGTTGGAAAAGACCTTCAAGATCATCAAGTCTAACCTTGGAATGAACACCACCATATAAACTAAACCACAGCATCAGGTACCACATCAAGTTTTTTCTTAAACAGTTTCAGGGATGGTGAATCCATCACCTCCCTGGCTAGCCTGTTCTGGTGCTTGCTTCAGTGAATAAATTACACCTGATATCCAGCCTAAACTTCCTCCAGCACCACTTGAGGCCATTTCCACTTGTGTTGTCCACTTGTCTTGTCACAAAAGACCCTCACCCACCTGGCCACCACCTCCTTTCAGATGGTTGTGGAGAGCAATAAGGTCTTCCCAAATCTCCTTTTCTCCAGGCTGAACAACCTATGCTGTCTCAGTTGCTCCTCATCAGACTTGTGCTCCAGAGCCCTCCCCAGCTCCTTTGCCCTTCTCTGGGCACTCCCCAGCACCTCAGAGTCTTTCCTGAGGAGGGATATACAAAATTGAACACAGGATTCAAGATCCAGACATAGCAGGGCTGAGTACAGGGGAATAATCCTTTCATCAACGCTGCCTGAATCTGAGTGCTTTTAAAAGTGAATTTAGGATAGGTTGATCTCAGTGGACAGTAAAAATAAATGAAACGTCTTATAAAATATGTAAGTAAAAACAAAATAAAATCAGATTTGTGTTTAAGGGGAAAACTGAATATAGTCTATTTCCTTATTTTAAAAAAAAATTGAAACAGAACTGGTTTGTCAGTTATGTCATGCTCAAATAATTATGTGTAAGTAATAGGCCTGGCTTTTTTCTAGCACCACTTCCATTTCATAGAAAAAACACTTCACTCCATACACAGTGTTCCTACAACATTAAGAAAACTAACTGCTAGGTCTTGCTTTCAGCAAAGTCCAGAATCTTTGGTAATATCCTCTTAAAGTAGCTATCAGTACACTAATATATTAACATAAATACAATTTGCATATTGTTATCTGAATATTAAATGAAGGTCACATTTTTGTTTTTCACAATTGTGGCTACATTTTCCATTTTTATGTCAGTAAGAAAGAAGTTAAAATTGTTTCCATTCAGGACATGTGAATAAGTATTATAGGCAATGCTTAAATTTATACGTTTTAAAAAGTCATTAAACATCTAATACAAGCCTTGGATCACATACATTAATGCATGCCACTGTATCTTCCTTTTTTAAGTAACAAGGTGTAACTAACTAGAATATTGTGCTTAATATTGTATCTTTCATGCATACACGAAGCCTGGAGATTCTATCTTGGCTCATCTAGTAATTTCTGTGTGATAGGATGTAAAATTGGTATGTGTGAGTATGCACATGTGTAATTAAACATGAATATGTACATGTGCATTTCCATATGCATATACAAGTATATTGTAACCAGAGCTTTATTTTTCACCCAAATCAGAAATATCAGTCTTCTGAGTTTCATTCACCTTTTACTTCTCTCCTGTCCATAGATCAAAAGAATAAGAAATGGAGAAGATAGATCAGTTCAAGTACTTCAAACCCTCCGGATAAATGCAGGATTGTTGCCTACACTATATCTCATGCTACCTCTTCTCATTATAAATGTCTCAAGTGACAGAGTTTGAATATTTCCCTTGCAAATTTATTAAATAGATTTAAATCTATCACTGGAAAGTAGTTTTCTTCAGATATAGTATTCTTTTTTCTCTCTTTAATATCAGTTTTATTCCTGATAATCACACATAGTACTCCCACAGATCATGCTTACTATCTCTAACTAGTCATATCTTTCAAAAAATGTACTTTCTACTGAGCAGGGTGTAATTTCACTTGTTACATTTCCCATTTCTGAAAATCTTTGTTATTTATTGCCTATTAATATAGACTTGGTTCATATAGTGTGAGCGAGCAATTATATCGATTGAAGAAAATGGAAAAATTACATGACTTAGAGGAACTGTAGGTTTGAATATGTTTTTCTAATTTTTGTCCCAGGTTTGCAATAAACCCTGGTATGAACCAGTTGAATAAATAATGTGAATTAGAAGCTGGAGATACACAAACTCCACAAAAAGTATCTTCTATAACTCATGTGCTATCACTCCTGCTATCAGTCTTTCAACTCTGTTTGTTGTGACCTTTTTTGCTGTTGACATCTATTTACAATGTGGGAGCTTCATAAATAATGTTTTATTCTTTTGTCAGCACTCATCTCTGAAAAATATATGATCAGAATTAAAAAATCTTCAGTGGGTACAAATCTGATTTTATAGATTTATCTGTGTTGTTACTCAAATATTACTTAATTCTGAGTTGGTCTAGTGAGAAAATTTCTTCATGCTCATGAATTGCATGTTGCTAAATTCTGTTTTGTTGCCAAACATAAGCTAATCCTCTGCAACATTTAAAGCCACAAAACATATGGTTATCATTTTAGTAGGAAGCCAGAGGTTTTGAATTAATTTAACAGTATATGTCTCAGAAACAGCTGACCCCTGCCTGGATGTGGGTGGTTTCGAGTTGATATTAGGCTACCTACTCTGAAATAGCAAAATTTTACCTGTGACATGATCAATATGTGACTTTTTTAGTATTATTTCAGGTTTTTTTATGATTGTAGAGTCTCAACATAAAACTTATAGAGGCTATTGCAGTGTTTACTGGTAACTGACTCTGTGGAATAATAGCGAAAGAAGCATTAACAATAGATCATATGAAAATTTAAAAATCACCAATAGCACTCAAAGAGAAAGAACCCTTCACCTTCAAGTCATACTACTCTCAGTGAAGGACTTGTTTTGAAAAGCTTCTATAAAAACAGAAAAGAAGGATGAGTAAAAAAGAAAGGGACTGTTATTAAAAAATTGATGGAAATGCTTTTTAGTTGCATTTTAATAGAAATTAGAATTAATTGTTAGTTTTATTTAGGATTTTTCCCCCTTTGAAATGTTACTATCATAAATGTAATAATGTAGGGCAAACATCAATTTTTCACCATGTTTTGAGGGGAAGACTGTTTATTATAGGTGGCTCTAAATGTAGGGGGAAAGAATATTTTTATCCTAGCCACGAGAGAGAGATTAACTAGGATAATAAGCTAAAATAACAGCGCTGGAATGTCATTGTGCCTCTCTCCATTGCCTGCCATGGTGACAGCTGCAGAGCCACAGCTCTTGCCTCATTAGCAGTAATCTCTGAAACCCCAAGTTTTCAGGACTCTGGCATAAACAAGCTAGGCAGCAGGCCTGTGGCTGTTTTCCTGCCCTTGATTGTATGCTGTTCTCCACATCTGCTTACATTTTTTGTGCCAGTGGAGAACTCTAGGTATTTCTCATCCAGTTCCCAACTCCCACCCTACCCTCGCTGCATCTTTGGCATTTTCTGAATTTTCTGTAAGGGTTGTCACTTGAAGCACCCCACAGTGCTTATCAAAGTTCCTGAATTCATTCATATTCATCAAGTCTCCAGGTGACCACAGCTCTTTCCTAGTCTGAACTTCCACTGCATCTCTCTATCTGTACACTTGTTTTATTTGAATTCCCATCTTTGTGAGAAATTCTCCTCCTGGCCCTTCTTTAACATTTTTATAGACTGATAAATAACTTCATTGATACTCTGGTTAAAACCATATAAACTTATAAAATCAACACATGCTTCCAAGACAAATAATCAGAGATTCCTTCTTGTTATGATATTATTGCTGGTGGGTTGTCCCTTTGTAGGGGGTAAGACGTCAGTTCTTTCCTGTTTTCTAAGCTTCCTTTTAAAACTTTGTCTTCTGAACTAAGAAGTCACAATTCAGAGAGAAGAATTAGAGAAGCTACTGTGGAATGCAGATGAAAATATTTTATATTTTAATAGAAAGAAAATCTGACTTTCCTATCTCTTGAATGTTGCTTTCTTTTAGGGTTTCTCTGGCTACAGGGAAAACATGTGGCCCTAGGGTTCTACCTAACTCCAAATTATGATTGTCTGTCTTGGCCACATGTTAGGATGAGATCTATATGTCGAAAATTTTACTTCTGGTTCCTTCCTTCACCTGTTTCAGACTTGTAAAAGAAAAAAACAATGAACGTGGATGGTGAAGTGATGAGCTATATTGTGTTTCAGGAAATACCTGTTGTAGAAATTAGAAAAATATAATGGAAAGTGAATTTTAAAGCATGGCCTTCCCCAAGTTCTTGGTCTGCAATATGAGGAGCATGATACTGCTTATGAACATGCTTGCTAATCCATTTTTATCATTACATTGAAAGTAAATATTAGGGCAGATTTTTCTTAACATTGCTACTTATACTTGCTTTTATCAAGATGAATCCACCTGAAAACAAACACTGGTTGAAAATCAGAGGTTTTGGCCCATAAGCCCCTTATGAAACTGTACTTTGTTTCACTTAGTTCAGCACTTTGTGCCAGGTAGTGTGGGGGTTAGGTGGTTAGGAGGGTTTTTGTAGATGGTTTTATCTCACTAGAAGTGGTAACAGAGAAATGGCTGGTTAGCAGAGAGGCTGTTGTTAGTTGCTGAAAAAAGGCTTGTGCAATCCTTGCTCTAGAAGGTCTTATGAAAGGAGGCAAAGCCAGATTAATACCCCCTGCTTTGCACATAGAAGCAGAAAATCACCTTGGTTAGAAATAACCCCAAAGACCTTTGAGCCCAACAGTTAACCAAATACCTCCAGGGATGGCGACAGGACAGAGCAAATGGCCTCAAGTTGCACATGAGGAAGTTTAGATTGGAGATTGCTTTGGATATTAGGAACAAAATTTCTTCACTGACATTCTTAAGCATTGAAACAGACTCCCCAGGGAAAAAGTGGATCCAAGGTCAAAGTGTTCAAAAAACATGTGGATATAGCATTTGAGGACATAGTTTAATGGTGAACATGGTGGTGGTACAGCATTGATGGTTGGACTTGATCTTAAAGGTCTTCAACCGTAACAATTCTATGATCCTTTTTAATAAAAAATGATGCTAGACTTACTACCTAAAGAGCTAAAAAGTTTAATTTGAATAAGTCTTATTATTTTGTTTTAAAGAAGTTCTGTTTTCTTCCTTTATTTGAAAATATGAAGAGATCAGGAGAACTTTTGTAGAACTTGTCATTGGTGGGTTTTGTTTGTTTATTTGTTTGGGTTTTTTTTCTCCGTTTGTTTGTTTGTTTGATTTTTTTTTAATTCCAGTTTTAATTATCAGAAATCTACTTCCTAATTAGAGCAACAAAAATATAATGAAAAAGGTACATTACTTTTTTCCCAAGTTAAGCAGTTAAAAAGAAGGAAAAAAAATCAAAAAGTTAAAGTTTTTATATGAAAAAGAATTTTGGTGAAAAACACTTTCTGCCTCAAATGTTGCTAAAATGTAAGTGAAAAATTTTTATTAGGTAATTATTTTCAGGTAAAATATATACACAATTAGGATTAAATTTGACATTTTCAAATTCTTTAGTTTTATTATTGTATGACAGTGCTATTGGAATCACATACTCCATTCAAAAGTGAAAAGATGAAAACATGCACTTCTAAACTGAGTCCTTAAAAGTTAACTGATCAACAAAACAGGAAATACCTTCTTTAATAATAAGAATATTAATCAACCGTTGCAATCAGAATATTTAGAAAGAGCGGCAGTACCACACTTGATAGTACCAAATTTGTTCAGATTGCTTTATAGTATTTCAATTTCCATAACATTTTAGCCTGCTGTTGTCTTTGTTTTTAGTAGTTTGAAGACATTCATTTTCAGCTGGTTTAAATTGGATACTTAAATTAATGCATTGCCAATTTACTCTTATGGCAGAATGAAATTAAAGTAGGAAACATAGATGCATTGCAATGATAATATAGTTTTAAAGATGCTCCTGATTGCCAAAAATACACATTGTTACTAGCCAAATAAACTTAATGACACAAAATAGTGTTGGTGAAGGCTATTAACAAGATGTTCTCTTTAAAAGTCAAATTGTTTTCAAGAAGAAATTATAATATTGAATTTAACTGGTTGAATGCACACCTATTACTTTTGCAAGTACTTTAGATAAGGCAAATACAAGAACAAGATGTAATAGTAACAATTAGTATTGCCACATTCTCAAACAATTGTTTCTTTGATATTTAACTTTGAAGTTCTTGGGGTAAAAACTGGAAAATACTAAAGCACTTATGTAGTGTTTAAACATTAATTTTATGAATGGGGAGGAAATCAGTAGGCAAGAAGCAAGAAGTCTGAAATTTAAAGTCTCAATTTTTTTTATCTCCAGGAAGCACTGCAGTGTTTGCTAATAGCTTGTGTGTTGGCCTCTTGCTCATACCACATAGCTGCATGCGCAGCTCCTGGTAGCCAGGCTGACATATCAGCATATCAGACATCACTGCTTCTCAGGTCTGAACTTGTGCTCTGCATTGCTGAATTGTTACCTCACAGTGAGCCAGTGAAGCTACACAGCAGGCGGTGGGGTTTTGTTTAAGAAGATTCTTCTTTTTAAATTTCTGGGGGTTATTCCCAGTATCTAGTTGAAGCCATTTTGATTATATATTTGTTTTTAAATTTTGCCCTTCAAAATTTTCTCTATACTGGTATTTTAAAGCTCGTCACTATAAGATTTTTAAGCTGCCATTCAAATTCTCAAGTCTAGGGTTGCAATTCCACTTTGTTTGGGTTAGAGATAATATATAGTAGAAAATTTTAAATGCCTACTTCTTTCTGAGAGTATAAGCATCTTCGTATGTCTACTGCATGTGAAGGTCACATTGTGCCCATTTGTGTCAACAAAGAAAAAAACTGCATGCCTAGCTGAATTCTGTGAAATTTCTGTGAATTCTGTGTGGTGCAAAAGTCCCAGAGTAGGAGGGACAAAGCCAGTTGAGTTCTTGGTGCTTCCTCTGTTTTGGTTGTGCCCCTACACACATACTTGAAAAATTATGAAGGTGTCCCTTTGCACACATCTTAGGAGTGGGCCACATAGTATCACCTTTTGAAACCCAGTCTCAACTTTGCTGCAAAAGTATTAAAACACATAACCCACAGAAACTGAGCTAACATTTTCAAATTCAGGCTGGAATCCCACCTGAGAACTGTTAAAAGGCTGGGGATAGGTTGAGTGGCTGCTTTGCACTTCTGGACCTGGGAGCAGCAGTTCTGGCACTGACAGTGCAGCACAATCTTGTGTTGCTAAGATCAATAAGCATGTGGACAAAACAAAACCCTGGCACCATGCTTTAATAAAGCAGTTCAATCGTCACCTATTCTTTTTAACAGACATTGGAAAATACCATGTAACTGGTGTGGCTTATTTTAGTTTAGTAACACAGCTATGCTTCTTATAATTTTGCTTCTCCTGCTTAGAGATCATGTACTGTCTCTGTAATTTGAAAATAATTTATCTTTGAATGCCACAGAGCATTATGCACTCTTTCTCAAATTCAAATTTTCTTAATTCATTTAACTAGAGAGAGTCATCTTCCCCTGGAGACTAGGTCACTTTTTTCATATCAAGCATTTTCATCATTATGATTGAGGTTGCCACCAGTGCTTGCTGCTGAGAATGAATAATTTTCCTACCTCTAAGTCTTTGTTACTTTAAGGGATTTCCCACGGAATTTTTATTGGTGTGTTTTGGGGTACATTTTCATATCTTGGGGAAAATCACTGGCTTGGTTGGGGTATGTGCATGTGTGTGTGTGTGTGTGTGTTGGTATTACACACAAGTAGTTGCTTCCATACATTGGAGTGGAGAAGGTAAATTACAATAACTAGCAAGAATATACATATATAAGAATATATATATATATATATATATATATTTCTAAATGTAGTAAAGTTGGCGCAGTCTTCTTGACATTTTCAAATTCTAGACAAATAAGTCTAAACCTTTTTTGACCAACCGAGGCAGAAAAAAACCCCATTAATTTAATAAACTGCTACATAAAAAACAGGAATCAGGGATGCTGGAACATATTTCTTAGTACAGATATTAAAATTCTGAATAGAAAGTGAAAAACTGATATTGCCCTTCAAATTATATTTTTTAAAATTTCTTATTTTTTCCACAAGGAAAACATTTTAACACTAGGTTGTCTTATAATTCTAGATCAATAGTACACATGCACGTGACATCAAACTTTTAATCATGCCCAAACCACATATAAAACTTTAAATTGTGTTTCCTCAATGCAGATCTGTTCACAGCAAAGCAAGTGTGAGATGATCTACAAAGATGAGTAAGGCAAGTGGGACCCTATTTTATGACAAATTAAAGTGAATCTATCTGAAGCACTGTGCTTGAGTGCTGTAATAGCATGAACTGACATTTCTAAATGACACAACCAATGTGGTTTCTGGTAGCATTTTATTCTTTTGAGTCAGATCTGGAAGAAGTAGAATAATTGTCTTGGGTATTGTTTTATAATCTGTGTCTTTTGGCCCAGAACTACTTGGTTTGATGGAAGTGTAGGGATCTACACTGCGCTGCAGTTTGTGATCTGGGTAGGCCCCAAAAGAATTTGGTTTATTTGTTCTACCAAACAGAGGTCAAGAGAGATCAAGATTGCTTGCCATAATTATATGAGAGAGATAAATGCCAAAGAAGGAAACAAATCAGAACAGTTTAAGCTAAAGGACAGTGTTGGCACAAGAACAAGCTTGTTTAAATATCCTTGAATGAGTTTAGACTCCAAATGAGGACAGATTTTCCAGCCAGCAATAAGGTCCAGAATAGCTTTCTGGCAGCTAAGATAAGTAGGTGTACAGAATATTAGCTATTGTTAAGATGAAGTGAAATCCATTTATGAGACTGTTTTATGCAAACAACTGAAACAAAAGAGAAAACATAAGCTCTAGAGGATTTCTTCAGTTGTCATATCATCCTCTCCCCTTCCCCTCCCAAATGACAGACATTAAACCCATTCCCTACACTGAACCTTTAGCATCTAGCACAATCTGGTCCTTGCAGCTCATTGCACTGACAGTGGAGAGAAAAAGTGTTGTGCAGAAAGCTGCCCATTCACTAAAATTTGAATTGTCCTGAGCAGGTAGCCTCACTTTCTGCTTGCCATCTATAAAGCATAGCAAGAATCTATACTTAAAATAATTACCTAAATCCAGCAGTATCAAGCTGGCCAGATTTCAGCATTTTTTCTCCAGCTATTTGTTATTTTTAATATATGTTTAAACTACAGTCTTCAGGCTTCAGGCCTACTGCACTAAAGGATCATAAGTAACTAAATAATGTCAATGCATCATAGAATTTTGAATAATTACAGGAAATTGCTATTTAACGTATAAGTAATGGTTTCATGTTTTTTAGGTCAGTATTTTTTCCTCATGTGGTTAAGTTAAAACCAGTATTTAATATGTTTGCAATCTAACCCTTCTTTCAATGATAAATACAAAAAACAACCTTCACAATGTCTAAGTAGTCATGAGTACAGCACACTAATGGAAGCCTGACAAATATTTCAACATAGTTAAAGAGCTGAAAAGAAAATCCTTAGGACCAGGGAATCTGATGAAGCAGCAAGTGCCTTTGCAAGACTATAACTGATTCTCCCCAAACTCAAGGCAAGATTTTGCAGCCTCTGTCAGATATATCATAAATAAATAATGACTGAAGTTCTGCTGGATAAGGAAACATTTCCAACTGTGAACATTTAATCTCCAATTAAACTTTTAAGAGGAAAATTTTAAAACCAGCATAGCATTAAATTTAATAAAAGATAAAGGTCAGCTTTTACCAGACTCATGTGCTTAGCTGCTTTACCCAGTGTACCTCTGCAGTATTTGTTCCTGTCTAGAATCACCACCTGAAAAGTTCCACCTTCTCTGAACAGTGGAACTGATGAGACAGAAAATCTGAAGAGATGCTAAGACTGAGCTTCGGTAAAGCCACTTTTCAGTTCTGCTGTATTTCTTTCTGTGAGGAATTTACTAGCATTTCAGCATTATTTGTCTGCAGTGTTTATCTCTGCTACTCAGTAGTTCCACTGAGGCCCCTCTGAATTTGTCTTGCAGTACCATGAAGGCTGTTTTCCTAATTCAAAACATAGAGCTACATTTGCTTTAGAGTTACCTTGTTACTCATCCCAGCTACTTAAGGATGTTTTGATCCACCATAGAAGACTATGCTGGCAGCACAGTGGCACTGCTGAAGTGTTTGCAGCAGCTGAGGAGCTGGGGTAAATGCAGATTTGTATTTCCACAAATCTAGGCTGGGACCAGATATGAGGAGATGTGATCAGGTATCTCAGAATTTTTATACTGCTCTCTGTGAAATGTCAGTGCTAGTGAAACTCTGCCCAGAATTGGGTCCATGTGGGGATTGTCTCAAGTGGGAAAATATATTTTGACAGATCACACACTCTGAATTTCTTACTAATCTCTTTTACCACAATAATACAGTGTTATCTGGCCATGCTCTGGTAACATTGGTAATAGCTACAGGTGAAGATTTCCCACACCTCCCTCAAGATAGAAAGTCATTTCCTTATTACTGCATAATGAAAGTTCGTAAAACCTCTTGGAGAAAAAAAAAATTGTCTTGTTTTATCCAAATGGATCTTCCATTGGAATGAACATACAGTACATTTTTAAAATAATAATTAGCCAATTATGAAATGGGAAGTAAAGAATAGCCTGAGACTATCAGTGCTTCAAGAAACAGAAACAACAAATCACAGAATTTGCTTTACAGATTTCCAAAATATGAAATGTAATTATCCAATGGTAATTTGACCCTAATATATTATTAAATATTGAACCTGAAAATTAATTTTTCATATCAAGATTAATTGGAATCTAGGGGAAAAAGAAGGTGAGCTGTAATCTAACAAATTCAAATAAATGTGCTCTTCTTGATATACTTTTGCAAATAGCCGTGGAAGCTTTTTTGCTTTCATTACCTGCACAGGCCAAATCTATTGATCACTAGGCAAATATATGAGGAATTTTTTTCAGAAAATTAACTGTCTTGAAATGTGTGGTGCAATCTCAATACAAAGAGAAGATGCAGAGTTACAGAATAGTAAAACCAAGACACTAAAATATCAATTGAATTTCCTGCTCTTACAAGTCAAATCCAAGGTGGCAGAAGAAATCTATGTATCTTTCATAATTTTAAATGCTGTTTCTAAGACATCTGAGCCTAGAGGCTGTGCTTTGCCTTTAAATAGTGAAAGGCAGGTAACCAAATTCTTTCAGGACTCATTTCTTACTGTGGCTACCACCTTTGGGATGCAATTGACAAGCTTTGTCCTACATTCCTTTTGCATTAGTCTTACTGTGTTGCCTATTAACACGGCTTACTATCTACTTTATCATAGAAACACTTTCTGAAAATATACAGCATATTTACAGATGTATAAAGACTTGCAGATACCTACACAAATTGTGGTAAAATTTAGCCCATTACTTCTATTTTTCAGCCTGCACACAGCAGGTGGGAAAATGTGAAAGAATATTTTTATCTTCATTATGTCAAAATAATACTGAAGTACTATTATAACCAAAGTTATGTTTGTAGGTACACAGCCCTTTTCTGTAGGGAAGCGAGAGTTCCTCATTGATCTTCAATTGCTGTACTCATCACTCTGCCTCAAAGGAGCATCAGCCCATCACAGAGTTTGAAATGTCCGCTCTTTTTTTTTTTTACATTTATGTCACTTAAATTCATCCTAACTTGCTAGTTCCTCCATGGGAAAGATGTAAGATTTAAATAGTCATCCTGGTTCATTCTTCTTACTCTCATCTTTCATATTACCTTTGGGGCAGCAAAAAAAACAATCAGTTTCCATGAGTGATCCCATTAGCTCTAAGAATATTTAAGAGGGTATATTGGGAGTAAAAAGCCAACCCCTTATGTCCAGGCATTGATTTTAGCCACACTCAGAGCCACTTCTTTTATTACAGCCTACTTGAACATCTGAGATTAGGATGGACACAGTCTTTAGATATCTTAAAGTACATAAGACATGAGACAAAAAGATCAGAAAGTCTACACATTTGAGCTTTTATAGTGCATAAGCCATTACTAATCTCTCTCAAAAGAAGGGGGTGAAACAATGTTTGCAGTTTAGCAATAATAAAATAAAATGGCCATAGGCATTACCATTTGTTATTTATCAGATGCTGAGGATGTTGTCTAGAGTACACTTTTCACTACAGATTGGATCACTGAGTGTAATGGCAATTATTCCATGGAAAAAAAAATCCTAGTCCTTTCTAAGTTAACATTATTTTTCATGATACAGTGGAGGGAAAAGGGTACCAAATAAAATGACAGTAAAAAGTTATGTTTATCAAAATGAGCAAATGATGGGGAGAACATGTCAGCAAAAGGTTTTTGTACTTTCCCACCCAAATATGCATGCATGATTAACAGAGCCATGCTCCAATTAGCGCCCAAGTGAGTTGGTGCAGCCAAGCCAAGTGCTCTGCCAGACACCCTCCAGGCTTAAACTCCATCCAACCTGCATTCATTGCAGGCTCTTGGGTGACAAAAGCACAACACCCCACAACATCATCCCATGGGCAGGAGTTACAAGGCATCAACTGAGAAAGGCTAAGAGAAGAAATGTCTGAATATTGCCTAACAGATATCCTGTTGCTCCTTTGCAGAGCTCTGCTGTCACATAGCCCATTGACATCAGCCTTCCAGCACTGCTGCCTTGCTTCTCCCTACACCCAAAGACAGACTTCCTCACTGGCCACATGGTATTTTCTTATCAGAAAAACCATATCTGAATATTTAGAGAGCTTCAGAGAGTTTGGTGTGGGCATTTGGGCATTTAGGCATTCACTTTTTTCACTTTTCTTATTTTGGTTTTTTTGGGTTTTTTTTTAATCATTACAGAAGATAATAAATAAAGCCAAGTAACAGACAAACACAAAGGCAGTAGATACTAAGCTTCTGATTATCTATCACAGGTCATTGTTCATTCAGTGTCCAATCCCAGGTCTTCATTGCACTATTCTTTTTCTACCACTCTACTTGTTGGAATTTCTCAGAGGGAGAAAAAGAGCACTCGAAAAGCAGTTTCAAATAAATCCTCTTAGTGTGATCATTCAGAGAGGCTTTAATCTCATTTTCACCCAGTTCTGTTCTGGTATGGACACAGAAATTTAATGACTAATTAATTGTGGTTTTTTTTCTGAACATACATTTATTGACATTACCAGACATTTATGGTGTTAATTACAGACTTTTATGGTGCAAGCCAAGATCATATCTGCATGCTAAAATGCATTTGTTGATGTGAAAAAATAAGAAACTTGCATGATACACACAATGTACTGCAATACAAGGTGAAAAATGTACAAGTCTTTAAAAGGGTGGTGTACCCAGATAGGTAAATGGAAGTGAAAAGCGAACCTAGAGCTGCATAGCACAAAGTTTCTGCTGCAGAATCTCTTGCTTGAGCATTGATTTTATCCCAGTAAAATTTAAACAAGGTGCCTAATTAGAAATGTAGTCCTGTAAGGTGTTATTATGGTAAGAAAAAGATCTTGCTGCAGGCTTTTATAAATATGAATAAGTTATAAGTTATTTGATTTAGCAGCTTAGGAGGTATAAAGTGACTACAATCTTCATGTATGTTCTTTCAATAGGACCTGTGTCTAATTTTGCAGAGTTTCTGGCAGGAGTTTCAGATGTCAGAGGTTATTTACAGTTTTTTTTTTCTTCTCCTTGCTAACTTAGGAAAAGATTCCTTTTCTATGAAGCTGCATTTTAAGTATGGTGGAATATTTTGGCTTTCAATGTTTAAAATGATATTGTTTTGAATGAAAAACAGTAGTAATATAAAAAATCATACACATATTAGTCATGTCAGCTTGCTCATAACAGTTATCTCTAACTCTTTGCTCTGAGACTATCCCTGACAGAAGGCTTAATTTAAAAGAGGAAATCTTCATCCAAACTCAGTTGTATGTTTTTGCAAGGTCAGAATCTACAGTGTGGTAAAGCATCACTACTTCAGTTTGAAGTGTAAAAACAAACCATGTATTCTAATTGGTGCTTTCCTTCCTATGAAATCCAATAGCTGATTGATAGGGAGTGGGAGGGGTGTTTGCTTTTTTCTTTAATGACAGAAATTAATTCTAATTATCCACACACAAAGCTGAAAAAGACTGAAATGGTATTATTCTAAGTTTACTACCAGGAGTTGTAAGTGTAAATAGGCTGCATTACTTTATCTTCCTCAAATCATTTTGAACCATTGCCGAAATTTTATAGACTGCTATAACACCTCAACTATATACTACCTTAAAAATCTTTAATTTTAAGCTGTACTAGTGTCTCTGCTTTTTAACATCAAGCCACAAGTACCAAAGGTGGATCAGCAAGGCCAATATGTGAGATACAAATTTTTATAGACAAATAAATTTTGTAATCGTTTATTTGGCACAGTTCTGTAATGTCAGGCAGTTTCATTTGAACAGTTTGAGATTACAGGTCATGAGATGAGTGACACTAAAAACACCTATGAGAAATGCTCATTGATAGTATCCTTCCAAACTTTGAAATATATTCAAACATGCATTTCTGGAGAAAAAAATAAAACAGTGTACTTGGAAAAGTATAAAAATTTCTTCAGTATAGGCCTAAAAAACCTCCTATTCTTATCATGACTGCACAGGTAGTTTGGATGAGCTAGAGAATTGTTTTCCTCTGATGTTTATACATAGAAATCTCATGGTGGAATCATGTTCACGAAGTAACTTCTGATCATAAATTTTATTCCTGGAAATACTGTGTCTCTCCTGTGAGACTTTCCTTACAATAGTAGGAAAGCAGCTAGCAGTGATGCTATTTATTTGGAAATGAGCTGTGCTGGCTTCTCCTGATTTTGACTTCAAAGCAAAAGTGTAAATGTTAGGTATATTTGCTTTATATGTTTGGCTCTCTTTTGCTTCAGTCTTATACAGACTTTGTCTTTTGACTGCATGACAGTGACTGAAGAAAAAGTAATTTCTGACACGTCCATAAAAGTTTAAATATATGTCTCTCAGAGACAACTATCTCTACATCTCATAACTAAGTCTCTACCTTCAGCTCATCTTTCAAGATCTCATTTCCTCTTGTCAAATTGTTCTATGGGTTCACAAACAACTCAACAGCAGCATCAATGTTTCCAAGAACTGGTGTTTCCAATAGGTATAGTTCTGATTTTAGGAATGCAAGGAAGGAAATCTGGGGTTGTTTTTCTGTTTTCTTTTCATTCCTCATAATGAGCAGCAGATTTATACAGAAATGCAAAATCATGATAAGAAAATGGAAAGTGAGCTATTCTGAACAGGAAGATGGTCAGCTAAACTGAGACAGAAAACATGTTCTTTCCAAGGGAAAAATGTGGAGGTATTAGACAGTCACTTTGTACTGTGAGTCCTGTTCTCCCTTTTGGAAAGGTGAAACAGCACATCTGGAGATTGCACAGACACAGATGAGCAGTGGGACTAGTAAGAGAGTGTCAGGCATAGAAGTGTGGGAGAATGTGCACCTGAGTTACAAAATGTTTCAGGGTTATCTTTTTGCTGTTGTTTTTGAGGTCCTTTAGAAGCCTGGAATGGGATTAATTTTATCAGATGCATATTTAAGCAGTGTAATTCTACACTGAGCCTGCCAGATGCTACCTTTAATTGAATAATAGAGAAAAACAGGTTTTCTGCGGTGTAGTTAATTTCCTTCTACAGTAGACGTCTAAAATTTGTTAAAAGGAAAGGTAAAGTTAATTAGCTTAGGTGAACACATTTATGCTGTAAACTTCTCAAACTAACTGAGATGAATCTCACCTTACATGTTTGGAAACTTTATTTTCCTAAGTTTTTCAAGAAAAAAAGTTTTGAGAAATTATTTTGATTTAGTCAAAACACTAATTTCAGTCAAGAAAAATTTTATGGAGAACTGTGCACTATCTCTAAATGGCACATGAAATCTATACTAAAATATTTTATATACATTTTTGAGTTTTGATTAGTTGATCTTGAATTTAAAGTAATTTGCTTTAGACCCATGGAATCCTAGAATATTTTATATGACCTTAAAGATCATCTAGCTCCAAATCCTACTCCATGAGCCTGTACACTCTCCACTAGACCAGACTTCTCCACACCCCATCCAGCCTGGTCTTGAACATGTCCAGGAACAGGGCTTCAAGAGCTTCTCTGGGAAACTTGTCCCAGTGCCTCACCACTTACAAAGGTAGAGAATTTCTTCCAAATATCTAATCTAAGCATACTCTCTTTCAGATTAAAGCCATCACTTCTTGTCCTTTCACTACATTACCTTCATTTTTTTTGTTTTACTGTGTAGTTTCTCTGCAAATCCTCTTGAACACTGAAGTTGTTTACCACATTTTTTGGAGCTAAATCAAGTGGTGTGTAGTTTCCCACTGTGCTCATGGCTTTTCCATCTCTAAATAACAGCAGTACAGCTATTTGCAGGCAGAAGGGCCTTTTCTGCCACTCAGTGGACTTGTACAACTGTCATCTACTGCTAGACATTCCAGTTCAAAGCCCATAATGTTGCTATTCAGTCCTGTTTTTCAAAGATATTAAAAGTGTATAACCACAGCATATTTGTTATAATCTTCTAAATATATATATGTATACTTCCATTTATAGAAAAGTTTTACTATTTGCCATTTTAGCAAATAAAAATGCCGAAACCTATCAGGTTTTCATATTGATTTAAAACAAAACTCCTATTTTGTTCCTACTAAGTTAAATCTTCAAAATCTTATTGTTTTCAATAGTGCAGAAGCTGGACCCTAAATACCTCACTTATTCTAAAGCTTTAGCAGTGCTTCTCTTGTAGTCTGGGCTAAAAACTCAATTCAGCTGTTCTCCTTTTCAATTTCTACTTTTACCTTAAATCATCTTAATTTGCTTTACAGCCAGTAGGAAGATATAAGAATTCATAGCTCAGAGCAGTGACCAATTTAGACAAGTGAGCAATTTACACATTGATTCAGAAGAATAAATTTCATTTGAGAAGTGTCAGGCTCTGATCACTAGAGCAATCCACGAGATTAGGTGAGATGTAGGTATCAATGTCATAGACCTTCACAGTCAATTCAATTTTCTAAATAGGTATTTAGTAGCAACTGGGATGTCCCAAGGTATTCATCTGGTCTCCAGCTGCCAGTCCAGAATGGTGAAAATCTCTTTTATTTTGTCATATGTCAGCACCTTACAAATGGTTCAACTACTTTGTAGATTCCTGGATGGATGTTTTAGATAACTAAATTACACTCTACTCTCATCTCTCTCAGATCTCTCCTGCAGGGCTGGCTTCAGCTCCATGTTGAGAGATCTACATATCTACATGCAGATGTATACATGTGAAGGTCTAAATTGCAGCCAGCAGCTGGGGTCAAACTTATCTAACACAACAAATGTTGGAGGCAGACTTTCAGCTCATCTTGGAGTTGATATTAGGGCTTGAATCAATTGCTTCAGCACATTCATCTAGTGCAAGTTGAGGGTTGTTAAGGAATCTTGTTTGACCATTGGAAGCTGATCAGGGAACTCAGGTGCCCCAGCTGCCGCTCTTGTGCAGGTGTACTGGATAGTCTAGCAAATGCAATTTGTCCTCACTGGAAGACAATGTAGTGAAGCTATTCTTTTGTGAATTCTCTTTTTGGGAGAAAACATATAAAATCCCACTCTAATTTGTGCAACCAAAATTAGTTTTGATTTTTATTTTTTTTTCCTAATGTCTAAATCTATGCTTTTTTACCTAGTAGCCTGGCCAATTATTCTGTCTTTACTTCCTTTTAATATGTTTTTGTCTATGTTTATATCAATCTGGTCAGTGCAGTCAGAGTAATGTAGGATTTTTCAAGGGTCTCAGTTTATTTTTACCTGAGCTCTATTTCCTGCTCCAGGCTTATTCTTAGTTACCTTCAGAAGTGAGTTCTGAAATGTGAGATAATGCCAGCAAGAGCAACAATGTTCTTTTACTTCTGGGGCACATTTCGTAATCATGCTATGAGCATGAGATGACTGAGATGCAGTCACCTCCCTCAATAGCTCCACAATCACAGTCTGAATTTTGTCTATGGGTATATCCCTGACACCAGTAGTTTTACATCATTAGAGTATTTTACTTAGCATTGAAACAGGGGAGCCATGTCCTTACCACAATGGTAAAAATATTCCAGTAAAGTAAGATTCCCGCTCTGAGTCTTTTCTGACACTATTGAAAAACAGGTTTCACATAAGAATCCCCTCATCATGAAATTAGATTATACTTTGTAACTCCTTTTTCAAAAATGGCTAATGATGTATGACGTTATGTGGTACCAGGTCATTGCCTCAGAGCTTAGCAGAAGACAGGCTTTTGCTGCCGAGCTATCCTCAGCAGAGCCTGAACCAACACATTGTCTCCATCCTGCTGTATTTCTTGAAAATCATGGAATCATAGAATTATCTAGGTTAGATCTTAAAAATCATCAAGTTCTATCCATCCTACCATGGATAGGGTTATCTTCCCCTAGGCCAGATTGCTCAGAGCTCCATGCAGCCTAGTCTTGAACATGTCCGGAAAGAGGGCTTCCACAATTTCCCTGGGAAACCTGTTTCCCACCATCCTCACAGCAAGGACTTTCTTCCAAATATGTAATCAAAGCCTAGTCTCCTTTAGTTTAAAGCTACCAGCACTTGCTCATGCCCCTGTAAAAAGTCCCTTGATGGATGCTGGAGTATGTTGTAAGATCCTTCTCTTCCCCAGGCTTTAAGAAAGAAACAAAGACAACAATGGGGAGAGAGATAAAGAAAGAGAGACAGATAAAGATAAAGACAGATAAAGAATGTGTGGTATGACACTGGTTCTTCTTCACACTGGGCCACAAAAGGGGAAGAGGAAAGACAGACATTGACCCCTTCTCTGTGATGACCAGCGACAGGATGTGGGGAAGTTGACCTGAAGCTGTATCAGGAGTGGTTTATGTTGAATATTAGGAAAAGGATTTTCACTCATAGGTGGTTGGGCACTGGGACAGGCTCCCCAGGGAAGTGGTCACAGCACTAGCCTCACAGAGTTCAAGAAGCATTTGGAGAATACTCCCAGGCAAGGTGTGATCCTTGGGCATGATGCTGTTCAGGGCCATGAGCTGGAATTCATGATCCTTGTGGACCTCTTCCACCTCAGCTTACTCTGTGGTTCTGTACTTCTGTTGCTGGTGGGGGTCACAAGGTTGTTCAAAGCTTGTCACTATTTATATATTTTAATAAACAAAGAAATTAATGCTCATTGGCTACACATTTCTCTTATATTATTGGTTAAAGGATTCCCTCACTTCTAATGGTAATTGGTCCTACGATGAGTTTTCCTCTTGTTTTCCTACTCCAGTGCATTTCTTTAGTCCATGAGTTGTGGTTGGTGGTTGCATTTAGTCCCTTCCAGAATTACCTTTTATTAAATGGGAGTTGATTTCAATACAGTTTCTGAGTTGGTTTTCCTTGTGGCCCGTAAATTCTGCATTTTTGTGTCCATTATCAGTAATGTGCTCTTTTCCTGCAGCTTTGTAAGCACCTGGACAATAGCTCCACCTTTATCTTATCTGAAGTTCCTGTTACAGTGGCTTAAAACAGTGCAAGTTCCATGGAGGCATATTTGAGGGAGCTTCAGTGGCCACAGGTGCCATCTGTCCCATAACCTGGGGTGATCTTTGTTTGACTGTGATATGTGTATGAGCAGTTGCTTCTTCACGCTGTTTGCCACAATGGGAATTTTTGTCTGGATACATTACCCAGGATGTGCCAGCCAGACATTGCCTCTGCCCTGCCTAGAGTTAGCAGCATCATGTAGCTCCATTTGATGCTTTTCTCATGGCAAAGTAGCCTAAATGGTGTTTGGGACAGGCAACAGGGCATTGACATGATTCTGCAAGGGTACCTCAGGCTCCAGGAGAATTCTTTTCCTTATGCAGGTCCTTGTAATCTCTAAACAGACTTGTCAGGGGAAAAATTTCTAAAGCTTGTTGAAAATCTACTAGGACAACTAGCACTAAACAGAAAGCTTTGGATTGATGCACAGTTTATTTTCTGACTGAAGTTTCTCCAGAACTGTGTGTTCCCTACTGTGCAAATTTATTACTCCCAGCCTTTGGGATTTGTTTGTTTCCCTTGCAGTTTATGCTGCTGACTATACTTCAGCTATGCCATCTGTTGTTCTTCTTTCCTCTTTCTTAGTGCTTCTTTTTCCCTGTGTCCTCATTCCAGGCTACATTAACCACTCTGTGTCTCAAAGGGTATTTAGGAACTTTCATCTGTACTCTGCAACTGTGAAGTGCCAGTGCTGGAGAACTTGGAGTTCCTTTTCACATCCTCCAAAAAGTATGAAATGGCTTCAAAATATAAATTAATTTTAGCCTTCTGGTGGGTTTCTTCATCTATACTTGGTTCTTGCACCTCTATTGCAAAAATGTATGTAGGTTTCTTCTTTCTACCCCGAGAACAGATTTTCCTATCTCAATATTGACAGCTCTTGAAAAAGAAGGAATTTTTTGGTCACAATTTGGACTTTTTTTAGTCCTTAGTTACTGAAATCTCATGCAAAAGAATTCTTTTATTTTAAAACATATTTCCAGGTCCTTTGTTTAAAAGATATAGTTGAAATCCTGCCACAAATACACCCACTATGAACATGGGCTGGAAGATTGGAACCCTGAATCAATAACAGACAAGCAAAAATTTCTTAACTCTCATAATTTCTAAAGAAATAATGCTACTAAATTATTTTAAAAATATGGTAGATGTACATTTTAAGGAACAAAAATCTGTTCTCAGGTGTAAATTTTGAGGGACAGCTGGAACAAAACGGAATTATTTCAATTTTTTGAGACTGAATTGGCATCATGCATAGATGTATGTATGCTCTATATTTAGTCTCAAATAGCTTGCTTTTTAAAGCAAGCCAGTAATTTTAAACACTTATGAGTGCATGGAGTGCTGGGATGCTGTGTTAGTGTGGTAATGTGCATTTACTCTATTGTTTGGATTCTTGTGTGTGCTTTGTAGCTTACATCCTCTGTGCACAGCTTTATTTACCTCTAAGTAGTAACCAGGGTGACTTCATCAATCATAGTTTAAGTAAAAGGGAGAACACACTGAGCTGCTTTACTAAGGAGACACTGAATAAAGAAGTATCTATTTTGTATATAGCTGCAAAATAATAAATTTATGTCACAAATACTCTGCAATTTTGCAGAGTATCACATTTGCTTGTTTTCTTGCATATAAACTATAATTTTATATTGAAACCCCAGACTTTGGTGACAGAATTCTTGGCACAAAAAGCCTGGCCCATTCATAATAGCGACTGATAAATTGCAAAAGATTTGCCATCTAGGCAGAAATAGAAATGATATGAAAGGATATAACATGGACTTGTACTATTTACAGGGTCTTGTACTGTCACATGGAATTTTTTACATGATTACTTGATTGGTTTTTATTATAGGGATGGAGACTAGTGCCCCTGAAATAGCATTTTTCAGGTGTTAAAGCATGTATGTTGAAATTATCTCCCTCAGCTGAAGAGGACAGCAAGTGTATTAATGCAAATATTAAAAAACTTGATCAGCTTAACAAGTCAAACTATTTACACTGACTATATGATGTAAGCTCTGCTACACTGTAAATTATTGTCTTCTACCTTTTGAATATGGCAAGCAGTTGATAAAGCCCTCTGAGGAATTTGCCACCCCTCTGCTTATCCATCTGTCCTACCATCTCTGGCTTTTGGAGAAACAGCTGTCTTTAAATATTATACAGTAATCCATGCCAAAGGAATGCATGAATTACTGGAGCTAGTATTATCTTGTGCATCCTAAAAATGATTAATTTTTTAACAGGTTTCAAGAGATGCATTCATTTATCCAATAGGCTGAACAATAAGCATGGACTGTGGAATGTAGATGACTTCCTGTTTTTTCAGCTGTTAAGTAGCTGATAAATCCCAATGTAAAAGTAAAATATTTATCCCACAGTTTCTGTCAGTGAACACAAATGCCATACATAATGAAGAAATAGTAGCAATGCCACATTGTTTTGAACAAACGCACAGTGAATAAACTTCAAAGTTCAACAGTTTATTCCAATAGGAAAATTAGATTTTTGAAAATTGATACAATAATCCTGTGAGTAAGTTATAACATACAGTCCATAGTATTTACATACTGTTGTTATTGAATCAGTGTTTTTCAGCTGTGTGGCTAAACAAGTTACAGGAGCTATGAAACACTAAAGAGAGAAGATAATTGCTCAGAATAGGACATATTCAGTCACTTGAACGGGATTCACTATGTCTAAAGGTGGAACTTGACTACCTAACTTAGACAGTTGGGGATTTTATACAAAGTCAAGGGTACTTCCCACTACAGCCTTCATCCATCACTAGAGAATAACCTACAGACCTTGTATCATATTTTTGAGCCTTGTGTAAATGCCTTAGGTGTGCTAGGGCACCTTACATTACATTACAGAGCTATCAGCTTATGAATGTTGATCTAGACGACCACAGTATAGATATCTGCACTTGACCTAGCCATCCTGTTCTACTACTCATGGAAGAAAAGACAGAAAAACATTCGGCCGTGATTTCTATTACTGTGCTGTATGTAGTGAACTGCCTGCTAAGATGCTTATTTTTCTTTTCTGTATGAGGAGCTTAGTGCTCAGCTCAGACCCAAATTTACACATGGTCAGATGAATCTCTGAATTTTTTACAAATAAATGAAAAGTGCCTGCATTGGCAATCTAGATCTACTTCTTGATTGAAAAGAAAACCCAGAGAAACTATAATCACAGAAAGCTTTAGCTTCCTTGTCACTGTTAGAAAGAAGCAGATCAATCCAATTACTCAATTAGTATGAAAAGATGTGATAACATTCACTTATACTATTTACTGGGCCCTTATTTCATCCAAGTGGTTAGTGTGTTTGGATCCCTGAAGTGTGCTGCTATTCCTTTTGAAAGAAAAATTACTGGGCAGCAGACAGGGAAGTAGTAAATTACCTTAATCTCCTTTTAATTATAAATGTGCAGTTCCTGCAGACAGGCATTGCTGAGTGGATTTTAATACTAGAGCAGCACAAACCTGGCGTGCACATTAGAAATTCAAAGGTAAAATTCCTATTGCTTGGGCAAGCCATGCTTGTTTTTTTTGTGCAGCAAAAAAAAAATAAATCTTACTTTAGTACAGCTTCTCTTTCTTATCTTGTTGTCAGTGGGATCCTTCCCTGGAAACTGTCAGTGTGATGGCTCTTCCTAATATGTATGCTTAAATAATATTGTACTCTTAAAGCAATTAGTGACTGTACTGTTTTGGACTGGGACAGAGTTAAACATATATATAGTAGCTGATGTGGGGCTATGATTTGTGCTGAACACAGTGTTGATAACAGTGGGATGTTTCCATTACTGCTGAGCAGGGCTTACACAGAGCCAAGGCCTTTTCTGCTGCTCACCCCGCCCCACCAGCATGAAGGCGGAGGGTGCACAAGGGATTGGGAGAGACACAGCTGGGGCAGACAATTTCAGCTTACTCCAGGGATGTCCCATAATGTATGACACTGTGCACAGCAATAAAACTGGGCAGAAGAGACTGTTGGGCTGGCATTGCTCTGGAACTAGCTAGGCATCTGTTGATTGGTGCAGAGCAATTATTTTCTTTTGCATCACCCATTTTCTTTGTAGTTCCCTTCCCTTCCTCTCTCTGTTTTTTTTTTTTCATTCAAGCTTTTATTTTCTTTTTTATTTATTTATTTATTTAATTTTTAAAAAATTATTAACAGTCTTTGTGATCTCAACCCACAAGTTTTCTCATTTTTACCCTTCCAAATCTATCCCCATCTTGCTATGGGGGAGCAAGCAAGCGGCTGTGAAGGGATTAGTTGTTGCCCTGTTTTATCCCCAGCTGAGAACTTAGTACCAGACAGCTGCTCACTCACTTCTTCCCTCTCCTGGTGAGAGAGGCAGGAGAATCAGGAAAAAAAATTAAAAGCCATGGTTTGCGATACAAACAGTTTAATAATTAAAACAAAGTGAAATAGCATAATAGCAATGATACTACTAATAATATTTGCAACGAAAATGAGAGAGAGAGGAAAATAAAGCACAAGAAGGCTGAGTGATGCACAGTACAGCTCACCACTTGCCAGTTGATGCCCTGTCCATGCCCAGCAGTGCTCCATGCCTTCCGGCCCTCTTTCCCCAGTTTATAAGGTGAGCATGACATTCTATAGTGCGCAATATGACTTTGGGCCGTTCGGGTCAGCTGTCCTGCCTGTGCCCCTCCCCAGCTTCCTGTGCCCCTCACTGGCAAAGTACTGAAAAGTCCTTGATAAATGGTACTCACTGCTCAGCAGCAGCCAAGACAGCAGTGTGTCATAATCATTATTCCCATACCGAATCCAAAACATGGCTCTGTACCAGACTCTATCCCAGACAAAATCCGGACAGCTGCCTACAGGAATTAGACCATGACACTGACCCTAAGTTATTGGCTGGTTTAAAATAAGTCAGAAGTCACTCCAATAAATTCTCTGATTTGAAACAGAGCATTGGATTTGATTGCCATGTTAGTCTCTTCAGATTATGAGTAACTGGAGTAAAACCATGTTTTAACACAGCATTGAGTAGGCATAAAAGAAATTAACAATGTGCTCAGATTTGTCCCTTGGCCATCAGGTTTACCCATTTCACTAGTTTAAAACTGCCTTTTGATGATTATTTACTATGCTGGCCAGAAAGTATAAATATGATCTCTTCAGTGAGATTAGACTGATTTACTGGTATAGTCAAGCAATAATTAAAAGAAAAACAAAGAATCAGGGAGATTTCAGCAAGATTTCAATTGAAATTACAGGTAGATTCCTGAAAATACCTGATTTTCTGCTGCATATTGCCAGCAGACCCAGTTTTAAGAGCTTCAAGAGGCTTTGGGATAATATATCTGGTAGCTGCTTTAGCCTAATGTATACTATTACATGAACTTATCAGAATGTCTGCTGGCTGCTTTCTATTTCAGTTGTGTCTTAATACACCAGCTCAGCAATTCATTCAAATTATTCCTTTATGAAAAAGGGCATCAATAAAATTACACACTGTTAATTTTGCCTTTTTATTTTTAAAAACTACACAGAATTTAAAGGGATAAAATAATTAGATGTATGATAACATTCATCTTTATATGTTGTTAATTAAAATACTTCATTTTGTGTACCTAATTTTTTTTTGACACCATAAACTTTTAAAGACCTTTCTTTAAAAAGGCTGGAAACCTAATAAAAACACTCATTATAATATAACAATTTTTTTTTTTACTTTTTTATTTACTCACACCTTGATTTTTTGGCTGACTGGTACATTTATATCTTACTTATTTTTGATAATCATTCTATTTCAATATACAAATATTAATTAGCAGAGGTATTTGCAAAATATAGAATAAAGGGAGTTTAGACAATTCTGTAAAACTTGCTGTTTGTAACTCCAGGTATTAAATAACAAAACCAAGTTTGTATGTAAGACAAGAAGGAACTTCAAAAAAGTGAAAATCTAAATAAATGAAAATTCATGCCATGTCTATCCTTTTTATTGTGAGGCTGCCCCTTTTTTTCTGGAATTTTCAGACTACTGTCTAGGCTTCTTTTCACCACTGTCAAAAGGCTGCTGGACATATGCAAATCCATTTCATATTTCATGACCAAAAGAGGGTTGTGACCTAGTCATAGTCTCTGCAGTGGATTCATACATGTACCACTAGACTAACAAGCTTTTAACTCAAATAATCCCAGACAGAAATAATGGACACTACACCACAGAAGCAAAATTCTTTTTTTATTTTACATATTAGCAGGTATGGAAATGTTATAAGGGAAGGATAGGCTGTCTCTCATCCCTATGAATCAAGAAATAATTCATTTCAGTCTCAGTAATCTACAAATGAATAATGATTTCAAATATACATTTCTGGGTTTACTATGCAAATATTTTAGTCACTTAAATAATCTCTAATAATTGTATTTTACATAATAAAAACAATGTTGATGCATGTTTACAAAAAATAGAAAAAATTGTGCTCTTCATATGTTGTTTATCATGCCCAATGAATGAATAAATGGAAAAAAAGACAACAACATTAAAACCACAAAAAAATCCCCATAGGTAGCATCACCATTATAAATGTATGTTTATTAAGCCACTACATTTTAGGAGGTACAAAAAATGTTCATCTCATTCATCAATTAAAAATATCCATAGTATCAAAAGAATGTGAGGAAAGCTCATGTTTATGACAATGTTTCCATATTTACTTTGATAACTGTCTCTATGAGATACTGAGGTGAGTAATTTTTTCTTTTTTAAGCTTGTTACCTGGCTCAACAATATTCAGGGTAGGTAAGTACACAGTAATTTCACCATTATAAGACACACCTTTTTCATTGAAGAGTCCAGCCTGCCCCAGTAGTGTGGCTAATCATCAGGTGCAGCTTATTTATGGACAAATCCCAGCGAAATGCCAACCCAGAAGTGAGAGCCAGCCAGGGAGTGCGCCTGGGGCTGCCTTTAAAAGCTTCGCTGGTCTATGAAAACTGTTTGCAACTTGAGCACCTGACACAAAACCCTGTGCTGGCGCGATTCTGCTACTGACTCGTTACTTTGTTACACATGGATCCTCACTTAAAAAAAAAAAAAAAGCGGCTTATATTCGGGTGCAGCTTATATATGGACAAATCCCATGGGCTACCTGGATGTGCGGCTTATAATCAGGTGTGGCTTATAGTTGCGAAATTACTGTTGTATGATTAAGCTGGGGTTTTTGACAGTGATCACACTTTGACAAGGGATTTTGTCTGTAAAGATTAAAAATGTTAATCAGCATGGCCTCATGGAAAATGTACTTTGTCAAACCAATGTGGGATTGTTTTGCACAATAGATTTGGTTGATAACTGCAGCAGATAACTGCATTGACATAATGCAGTTATACTTCTGTAAAACATTTTTCCTTGTCTTTCTTCCTTCTGGTGAAGATACTCCTATGCAAAATCAATGAAGCTTAAATATCAGCTATGAAAGATGTTTTAGAAAGTAATTAAAAATGAGGTATCAGTGTCAACAGGATGCATAATCAGACTACTGAAAAGTAAGTTCTTGCTTTTCAACCTCTTCATCAATTATCTGATCAAATTTGCTGATAATGGATAATTAGTGAACAAGAAATAATGGCAAAGACCTACTCAACTAAATTATATTGCTGAAGGAAATTACTTTTCTTTGGGCAGCATAAGTTTAACAAAACCAAATGAAAGGGCATGAAGCAAGGAATAAATTGTGTAGCTCACACTTGAAGGATGAGAAATGGCATCCTGGTGTTCAGCAAAACTGATAGATTTAGAGGAAATAATAATTAAGTAAGCATGAGCTCCATGAGCAACACTACAGCTAATTAGGTGGACGTTTTTACATGCATGACTAGAAAAATATTAAATAGAAGTGGAGGTGTACAACAATTTGTGTAAAACACTTTTTTTTTCTTTTTCTGCCATGCCTGCATGCTTTTTTTGTGATTGTCTTTTAAAGGGATATTGATATATTAAAATATTACAGAGAGAAATTACAAGGGAAGGTCAAGATATGGGTAACTAGCAAGATATACCCAAGGTAAGATTATGAAGTTGTTGTCTGCAACTTCATATGTGAGAAAAAGCAATTCTGATAGGAGACAGAGCTTGAACACATTAAAATGGCCAGCAATTGGAAAGTAGCCAATTCAGAAAATAAACAAGAATCACCTCTTAAAATCATAGATTCATGTACTCATTTTGGTTAGGACCTCTGGAGGTTATCCAGACTGTTCTCCTGCTCAGAGCAGTACTAACTTTAAATTAAGATCACTTTGTGCAAGGCACTGAACACTCAAATTTGAAAGCCCCTGAGGGTGAAGTTTTCATAAGCTTGTTCAGCATCCAATTCAGGCCCCTACCCATTTACTTTTCAATTTTTCATCTTATATCCAACTGAAAATTTCTATGGCTTATAACTTTTCCTTCTCATCTATAGATTGTATAGCATGAAGTGTAGTCTGGCTCCATAATATTTTTTTATTTCCTGTTCATATTAAAAAGAGTATTTAGCTACATATTTAGGTCTAACATAATTGAAAATTAAATATGATTTGATGAAAAGAAAATGTCTCTATTTCACAAGTGCTATGAATGGGGTTTCCAAAAGATCTAAAGTTCATATAAATCATGAATCAGATGCAGGAGCTGCTGGATAAGATTCTGTGATTCCTACAATTTAATTTAGCTAAATTAAGTTTTGATTTACTGAAAAAGTTCATGCTAGGCATTAAACTCATGATGCTATGAAGTCAATCAATTGCAAAAATAGCCTGGTTGTGTATTTAACAGAACTAAAATGTTTCTGGATAGCAAGCAAGCGAATAAAGTGTTTCCTTGTCCTATTAGTGATGCTCTTCATTTTCCCAACAGTGCTGAGCTGTAGATTCACTACTGATTTGGACTCATATTTCATTACCTTGATACTGGTATTTACAATTTTAGGTAGATTAAAGCATAGGCTTGGAGCATAATGTTGGGATGGTACTTACCTTCCTATATATGTCTATAAGACAGACATTCATCCCTTTCCAGACACTGAATAGTTGTTTCAATCAGTGAAGAGAGAAAAAGGTATTTCTAGTTAAAAAACAAACAAACAAACAAACAAATAAAAATAAAAGTATTGTGAACCAGGAGTTTAAATTAATTTTGGTGAGATTAATTTTGCCTCAAAGTGCCTTCTGCTATCCACAGATCAGGAAATGATGATGAATTCACCCAGGTGAATGATTTGGGAGCTGATATGTACACATCTAAGTAAGAATCTTAAGTTGTTCACAATGAGTTCTGAGAAAGATTGTGTAAGAAAATAAATATTCATATGGAAAAAAAAAAAACACATAAACCCTCAATTTTCATTTCACAAACTTTATGTTACAGTTGTCTCCTAAGAATAGCAACAAAGATGATGAAAGGACTCAAGGGCATGACTTATGAGGGATGGCTGAGGACACAGATTTATTCAGCTCAGAGGAGGGGGGGCTGAGGGGTCACCCTTTTACTGTCTATCACATCAATATGTTGATGGAGTAAAGTGGGAGGTGCTGTTCTTTCTGATGTTTGGTGATAGGCTGCAAGGGGAAGGCTGAAAACTGTATCAGGAAGAATTCAAACAGGACATTAAGAAAAAGTTCTTCTACTGAGTATGAACAATCAGAAAAAGCTCCCAGGTAAATAGCCAGTGCCCCTAGCCTCTCACTGTTCAAGAAGCGCTTGGGCAGCACTCTTAGGCATATGGTTTAACTTTTAGATATTCCTGTGTGGAGTTTTGAATTGGGTTTGATAACTCTTGTGTCCTTTCCAGCTCAGGATATTCCGTGATCCTACAAATCTAATCTTTCATGATCATGTATTTGGATAGATTGACATTTCAGCTGCTATTTATAGTTCGTGGCTCACAGTGACATTTTGAATAGAGACTCTGCTAGTGCATGTACAGAAGAATTGTACTTCTTCAGGTTTTTTATTATAATTTTATGTATATGCTGGTAATTATCACTTCGAGTATTTCAGAATCTATTTAAAGACAGAATCAACCCTTTCATTCATTTAACACTTTTTCCCAAATACTGATTCAGTTTTGCCAGGGTTTAGTGGGAGATCTGCTTCAAGTGTCTGTCTTAACTAACCTAACATAACTTACATGTGAACATTCATCAAAATGTAGTAAGTACACTTAATAACCTGAAATTATAATAGAAAACGGTTTAAAACATTGGGTTTTTATAAATACTTAGACCAATGTATAATTAAATTTTCACTGTTTTCATTGTACAGTGTATAAGTGTATGGTCATACTGTATCCAGGTAGCCCATGTACCGTATTTTCACGACCATGAGGCGCACGGGATTTCACCATGCAGTATCAGTTAACAGCAGTTTTTCAAACTATTTCCACATATAAGACGCACCAGACCATAAGGCGCACTTTTTTTTTTTTTTTGCAGTGTTGATCCGCGCACAACTTTTGCAACTTTTAGCGTAAAATCGGGAGGGAGGGTCCCGAGGGATTTGTGCTTTCCTGCTCATGGTCATTTGATTGTGAGCTTCATGTTTGTTGCTGCACAATGTGAAACAGAAATTGTTTTGAGATCACTTCAATACTCAAGGTTCATATATAAGGCGCACCAGATTATAAGGCGCACTGCAGTTTTTTTATCAAATTTAAGGATTTTCAGTGCACCTTATAGTCCGATTAGCAGCATTGCTAAGATTCACCTCAAATACACAAAACCAAAGATTAAAAACCTAGATTTAATCATCAAAATGTAAAAAAGATTGCAACTGAACAACCTTCTCTTCTCTGGACGTGCTTAATACACCTTTTCTTTAACTTTAGGGTTTCTTAGAAGCAGTGAGCTAAAAGTGAAGATGTTAACTTTATTAGAAAGAGAAATACTGCTAAATTGTAATTCTTGTTTGAGCTCCAACAGAAGACAATAATGAATAAAAATATTTTTAGTGGAAAGTACCCTACTTCTAGTTCTGTCGGCTTTCCTGTTTCCAGTTTATGATGACTGGCTCTTACTTTGTCTCCCTTTGCATATTAGAGCCTTCCTCTGTATTTCCACATCATCTGATTCTGGTGCATGGTTTCATGTCATTTACTGCATGTTCTACCTTCTGTCATCCTCTGCCCTGAACTTTGAGACAAGAGAAGGTGGCTTTGCTAACTGGGGACTTGAAAGGCAGCATGTGCCTCTCCAGGCAGAATAATCAAAACATTTGTGTATCCTTGCTGTCTCAGAGCCTGTGCCTAACAGAGTTCTAACACACTGTCTCACCACCTATCCACTGGACTGCATCTGCAGGTGGCAGGTACAGCTTCAGAAGTCCTAGGTAGACCATATAAATAATCTTTCTGTTGCAGTTATTATGACTTATACTTGTAAGATACATCTCAAATGTTGAATTGATACAGTTTTACTGAAATGTATTAAGAAAGAAGATGACTGCAATATCTGGTAATATTCACAGAAGTTCATCTCTAGGCATTTAAATTTACACCTTATTGTCAAAATTTTTCTTTGTTCTTCTTAACTCTACTGATTTAATGTAGAATTTCTTGTTAAAGCAAGCAGAAGTGTACTCAGAGAAAGGTGCTTCTGCACATATACCAGCACACTGTTTTCTTTTTACTTTCATGCGTAACTTCACAATTAAACAGCTTTAGGGCATTCTATTACAGACCATAATGGCCACCAGTCTGTCCTGTGTAACATCTTGCATGCTGTATAGTCATGAATGTTTGTTACACTGCCAATTAATTTGTAATGATGATATTTAACAAAGGATGATTTTTCCAGCTGGAAGCAAAGTTTTTCCCTATTCCCTATCCTCCCTAACACCACTACCAACATGTCCCTCAAGACAGTATAATGAGATCTTTATTATCTCAAAGTGATTTTTAAAATAAGCAGATGGGAAATCATTTTAATATCTTATCTGGAGGATAGCATCTCCCAGTAGTGCAACTGCCCTCCTAATGTTGGACCTTGGCATCAACACTGCAGAAACCTGCTCCCAATGTGTGGTACTTTCTATATGCCCTCTTTAGAGGTCCTTTGTTTGTCTCCTTTATTCAGAGTTTCATCATGACAACTGAAAGTGACATTTCAAAAGCTAAGAGGATTTTACATAACTGGACTGCAATTGTCATTCTTCAGTTTCTTTCAATTCAAGCACCTTGGCTGCATTTTCATTTTGTGGGAGATCATGCAGCATGTCAGCACACAAATTCTCTTCCTTCCTGCTGGCAAGGTACATGGAGAGTAAGTCTCAGGGCCAGAGAGTTATTGTTGCACAGAATACAGAAATGCCTTTTATTAAGGGAGGCTAACAGCCTATGCCAAAAAACTAGTTTGACATGCATAGAGGAGGAAAATAACCAAAAGCTTATGAATTTTGTCATATAAAACATTCATTGTGGCAACAATGCAACAGTGTAGTGATGTAGAACAGATGCAAAAGAAAGGTAATTGGCTATATTAACAGGCATGAAAGACCTACAACTATAATAGAAGTTTGGGGCTCATGTCTCATCCATCACATCTTAAACAGGTTGAAAAAAGAGCACTTAGATGTGGTCAGAGCATGGAGAAAATTTGGGGAAAATTCTTCTGAGAAGAGGAAGGATTATAGGCTTCTGCATTTCTTTGCAGATTCTAGCTTTATGATTTAAAGACCTCCATGACCACCAGTTTGATGCTCTAACACGACTAAAAATAGGGAGCACACAGTAGTGCTGAGCTATTTGAAGCCCTGCTGAGAGTCCTGTGGGATCTACTTTGCCCTGTTCCACCTGTGATTTCTTTTCTGTTCTTCTGCTTCTTCTTCACTAGGAAAAAAGAAGTCTGACCATTTAATCAACAACATAGGAATAGATGGATTCTGTCTCACTATAAGAAAAAAAAAAAGCCCAGAGTGTCTCAGATTGAGGAAAATGCATAAAAGTATAAAAGTAAAATCTGTTCCCAGCCTGTTGTCAAGGCCCTGATATCTGAAGATACAAATGTAAACACATACGTCCTTCTATGTCTTCTGTATTTCATTTTGCCCCTTATTTTCTCTCTGAATTTGCCTTTGACTATCTTGATAAATAGGAAGAGTGAATCTAAATAGCAGACCAATCATATTCTTACTGATACAATGGTAGAAAATATAACAGAAATCCTCAATCTCCAAAGGGAATTCTGATATATTTTGATTTATTGCTCTTCACAGCTATCTCAACATGTTCAATGCTGCCTTCTGAGAATTTTTTCATCTGATCTACCAAACACATACACTTACTCTGTAATTTTACAAACTTTCATAAATGCACATGTATGCTTGCCATCTCAACCAGAAATCTGAATCTTGTCTGTTTAATGCTGTAGTAAAATAGGATCATATTTTTGATATGATACCTGTGATAACCAGATTACCAAAAATTATACTCTACAAGAGAAGTCCCTGATCAGAAATAATTTGTGCCTACTTTCCTTGATAACACCAATGTACTGACCAGGGAGTGAATCACAAAATAATAGATTGGTTTGGGTCGGAAGGAATCTTAAAAGCACATTTGTTTCCAAGCACCCCTGCCATGGGCAGGGACACCATCCACTAGACCAGGTTGCTCAGATCTCCATCCAACCTGGCTATGAATATTTCCAGGCATGGGACATCCACAACTTCTCCGGCCAACCTGTGCCAGTGTCTCATCACCTGCAGTGTAAATAATTTATTCCTAATATCTAATCTAAAATTAGCATCTTTCAGTTTAAAGCCATTTCCTCCTGTCCTGTCACTGCCCTCATAAGAAGTCCCTCCTCAGCCTTCTTGAAGAGAAGAGAGAGTGAGGGGTGTGTATTCTTTCTATTCATTAGCTATTTGGGAGCATTCCTTAGTAAGGCATGATTCTTTGTATTGCCACATGTACTGGGATTTTCCCAGGTAATTTGTAAAAATGCTTAGGCAAGTACAACCAGGCCCTGAAACAAATGATTATAGATCTTATTGCTTAAGGATTTCGAGTTACAAAATTAATTTGGGTGTATGACAAGTACAACTCGAAATATACACAATATTGCCAAAATGTTTTGTGGTCTCAAACCAAATGTCCTGCAGTTGCCACTACAGTCTGTAAACACTATTATTCTTTCCAGGTGATCTTCAGTATCTTTCAAAAAATAGGCAGAAGAAAGCAGTACATAAATCTAGCTTGTCACAATCCATTTCATATATGTTTTTCTGGATTTTGTTTAGTAGTTTGGGAGCTTTTTTCTCTTCTTCTTGTTGTTGGGGTTTTTTTGTTTTGTTTGTTTTTTGGTTTTGTTTTGTTACTTTATTTCTTTACTAATCAAGTACAAGTCAGCCATCAACTTCAGATTAATTCTGGATAACAAAACTCTAATTATCCAGGTAACACATCTATGTTTTCTTCTAATTAAATAAAACACACTCAGTATTCTCACTTTTCGTTCAGTTTTAAAATGACAAGAGATTTTTTTCTATTTGAAATTTAGGCACTTGGACATGTACAATTAGTGCAGATGCTTGGATTTCATTCAAAAAAGAGGGTTCAGGTCTTTCAGTGGACTAGTACTGAACTATGTAATTTCAAATGCATCCCAAAATTGCAAAAACGTAAACAAGCAGCAAAGAAATTTAGGATTTATTTCTTTTTATATAGATGGACATATACGTTAATATCTGTTACAAATAAATAAGGTATATTGTCAATATATTTTTTATATATATATATTTAAGACTGGTGTGAAAAAAAATTATCAATCCTTTCATGCAGTACATGAAACAAAAATCAAGACATTATAAGACATGTCCTCCTCTCTTTACCTTGTTTTTTTTGTAAATCATGATTTTTTTTTAATTGCTGCTTATCTATGTATCTCTTCCTTTGCTTTCTTCACTGATTCCCTGACTATGGAAATTATCTGGAATTGTTCATCTCTATCTCACTCTAATTAACTAACATCTCTTTTAACAAATCTGATTTGCTCCAGTATACATAAAAAAAAAACCCTGAAAATGTTTTGAAATAATTGTTTGAAAAACAGTATGTCATTATATATGATCATGCACAACTCTGCTTTTGCCTTGGTATTTTTTGCCTCAACAGGGTTGTTTTTTATTCAGACTGTGCTACCTCAGTTTAGATTCCACCTCAGATTCTCTCTTAACTCAGTTTCATTTTTTTTCCTCAACATTTTGCTGTTTCATGCTGCTTTTCCACTTAAGTTTGTTGGTTTTTTTTACTGAATCAATATGGCAGCAACCTGCTTTACCCTTCAATGACTACAATGTTTATAAATACTGAACTATTGAGTCAGAATGAGGAGAACTTTTCCATTTTATTAATTATGCTGCTTTCAGTGGTATTTTATTTCTACAGCAGTGATACAATTTTCCAGTGCAGGAGCAATGGCAACTTAAAGGAACTGCATTTTATGAAGAGATTTCATTTCATATATAAATTTCTAAGTCTGGGGAAAAAACCTCTGGTGGATTTACAATTCAGTCAGACTTCTCTTTCCACCATCCTTGGTTGTTAATATATTCTTCCAAGCAATTTATATGCAAATATCTATTGAGACAAAGGAGAGTGAGTGAGGTAAACAGACAAGCTATACCACATACATTACAGCATATTTTCTTCAAAGTTCTCCTTTCAGCTAAACCAGTAGAAAGAAGTAGCAACATCAGTGCCTTTGATGTAGGACCCGTTGCTCTGTTTCCATATCACTGCATCAGAGAGCAAATCAGGGGGTGTGTAGAGCTTTTGGTCAGGTGAGCTGTGGTATCTTTGCATGTCTGCACAAGTTCTCAAGCCACCTTTGGTCAGTCCACATGGCAGCTGTGGTCACCTGTGTGAGCCACATCATCCCTACAGGCTGCATAACCCCAAATGCAGTTGGGTTTGGGGTAAGCCCAGCTAATCTGTACTTAGTGCCTGAGCTATTTTTGACCTACCTTACCACTGCTGCAATCACACTTCTGATGACTGCAGGCTCATGGCTTTTCACTCTCATTCTATAAGGTAAAATGCTGAACAGATTTCTTAAAGCAATGGGATAAAGGGGAAGAGAAACCTCTAAGGGTTGATTCTCGGGAGAAATATAGGAAAGAAATGAGAGTAAGACTTTGGAATTTCACAGAATCAGAATATTATGAGTTGGAAGGGACTCACAGAGATCAAGTCCAATACCACAGTGAATGGCCTATATGGGGATCAAACCCTCCACCCGAGCATTATTAACACTGTGCACAAACCTACTGAGCTAATGCACCAATACATAAGAGTTATTTACACATCTATATCATATCTGTGCACATAAGGTCAAAATATGCAACTCTATATACTAAAATGATCTGTGATTTATGAACAAAACAGAAGAATCACTGATCAAGTTTCTCAGAAAGAAACAAAACAAGACTAAATATAATATTCCAAATTTTGTTAGCTTTGAGAGGTACAGTATGTACTCCACTTTTCATATACTGTTGCTGAATCTGCAATGAAAAGGGCTAGTCTTTTTTAATATTTTTTCTTCTTTGCCCAGCTGAGGAGGGAAGTGATGGATCAGCTTTGGTGGGCACCTGGCATCTGGCTAGGTTCAACCCACAAGGGCACTGCACTTATATAAGTTCCCACTTCACAGACTTTTTTTGTCATAAAAGGACAACTTTTAAACATTCATTTTGCCTTTAATATGTAGATTTACAAACAGGGTGAAAAAAATTGGTTTGGCTTAGACAGATACAGACCAACTTAATTGCCCAGGCTTCCTTATCTGCCTGGCTTTTGGCTTCCCTCCTGAAAGGCTTGACCCAGGTGTCCTCAGTTTCTTAATCCACAGCATCCATCCCTGTGCAGATGGAAATCTGAAATACTGCCTGCTGCTTACTTTTAAAAACAGGAATTAAATCTGTACATGTGGTAAGCTGAATTAAGGTCTACTGCTTATCTCACCTCCATTGACTTTAACAGGAGGTTGCACATGTGCACGTTGGCAGCTACTGGATTAAGAATCAGAGCTTTGATCCCTATTGTACTGTTTTATGTTAACTTCTGGCTCCTGAAATGTCTTCTCCCCCATGCAATTTCCTTTTCCTCAGAGTCCTAACATCTTCAGTTGTTTCCATAAGTGGTTCCTCCTCTTCCATCTGTCCTCCTGGAGCTAATGGTTTGCTAAAAACTTTCTCACTCCAAATCCTTCTGTGATTGGCAGCTCAGAAAAAAAACCTGCAGGTTTTGCCAGATACATGACATTTTATCACACATCACTTTGATAAAGATTTTTACCACATCTGGGAGTTCGGCATATGCAGGAATATTTCTGCTGCAATTGAGCAAATTCAGTTCCAATCACACTTAAGCATAATAAAGCAATAGGCATGCAACTCCTTCTCTGTTCTTTAGTTAAACATGAAAAGTGTGCATCTCAATTTCTCTGTAATTAATACCAACTAAAATGATTCACATAAAGTTAGTGGAACAATTTTTTTTTCAATAATTATGTCTTTAAACATATGTTTTACCTTTATCATC
Source organism: Sialia sialis (assembly GCA_009812075.1). Taxonomy (NCBI): domain Eukaryota; kingdom Metazoa; phylum Chordata; class Aves; order Passeriformes; family Turdidae; genus Sialia; species Sialia sialis. The sequence goes on along the minus strand of VRYO01002772.1, from coordinate 14,091,556 downwards.
TCCTTTTTAAGTAAACCAAACATTTTAGGAAAAAGAAAATAAAATCGTCATGAAAAACTATCAGACCATTTCAAACATTTAACAGAAGTTGCAGAACAAAACTGATATGTCTAAAACATTTTTAATTGCAAATGTAAACATCAGCGTTGTGTTTGCAAACAGACATATCCCAATGTAAACGTTAAAAGATTTGCCATGTGAATAGTTCTAAATGCACCAATAAGCTCATTAGATGGATCAGAAACTTTCATTTTGCCATCAATCTTTATTAGTTGCAGTTGAGTTCTGGTATTGAATCACGGTAGATTAAGTCAGCTCAGGTCACAGGTATTTACATGCCTGAGCACTTTGTCATGTAGATAGATTAATCCACTTGCAAAAATTCAGAACCATGCTTAAAGGAGAGGTTAAAAACCCCAACAATTTGGCATCATACATTGCAAGCGTGAATTACAACCACTGCAGACTCCAAGCTACTGTAATATTTTCTGGTTTTCCTTTTCTAACAAATATATATATATGACACAGCTAATAACAAGAAATGCAATCAGCAACCCTTCACAAAAATTTTTTTTAAAGTAGAAAAAAAGTGTAGACTAGCATTTGGGAAAGAAAGATTTTGGCAGAGGACTGTTTCAGGAAAGAAACTCAAATGCATACACCTGTCATCCTCTTGCTGTATTGGAAGTTAGAGCCATGTAAGTGATTAGATGACTGAAAGTTTTACATATTTATTTCCTGAAGTCACTGTTCCTGTTCAATAGCTACTCCCTGTACCTGAAAATGAGTATCACTTCACTAGACATGGAAACAAATGTCACCTTCATTAGTCTTTCCTCAGGGTTATGGTCTTAGTGTTGAACAGGCTGCTTCTGCTCTGGTTTCAGGATACTGAAATCTGCACATAATCACATTGCCTTAGAACCTCCACACCATTATGGGCTAGTAGAAAAGACTGATCACTGCAAATTAAATAATAAAGATGGATTTTTTTTCATTGAATTAATATAAAATTATTTTTCAATACATAATTTATTCAGTAAGAAAATGGGATGATGGTATATGACTTTGGTTTTTAGCCTGTCAATCCAGGGTACACAATATGTCTGCTTTTATTTTAAGTCAGTAAAATATTTTATTGACACATGAATACCATAGATTGAAAAAAAAAAAAAAAGATGACTTGTACAATTTTGTTGGTATATTAAAACATCAGATATTTTTATTTGATGACGTGGACAGATATGATTTACACTAGATCTCACCTGTGAAATAGCTGATTAGCACATGGGTGAAAGACTTCCAAGTAAACGGCACAACAGCTGATACCCTGGCCCAGAAGAGGAACAGATACTAAGTGAAGTTAAGATTTCATCTGATCAGTTTTCTCCAAAGCTACCACTATCTTTGTAATAAAAAAAATAAGGAAAATTAGTTCCTAAACAACTGCTTCGTTAGCAAAGGAGTTTTTTCAAAAGCTGATGAATCCTAATGGTGCCTGATCAAATTCTTTTCTGAAGAATGTCCCCACACATTTGAATTAACCTTTTTTAATCACACTTATATTTTTCTCCTTTTTGTAAACAACTGTCTTACAGTATTGTCATACAGAGAGTTTGTCTTCTACCTGCATTTTGAATACAATGATTTTCTTCCTGTCTGTCATCTGTCTGTTCATTCCCTTTAGCATCTGTGCAAGTAAAGATGCAGTTTTCCATCAGATGATACAGTAAGAAGGTAAATCCAGCCAATATCTTACTTCCAACAGCAATCAATACAAGCTCAAGAAAGAATTTATAGTAGGAATTTCCTATATATAAATATCTCTCTTTGGGGATACATTTTCTGATAATGTATTTTTTAAAACTCTAATATCACCAATCTAAACCTAAATTTGGAGCAGAGCAGCAACCAGATGATCAACTGTATAATGCCACAGGGGATGTGGCTTTAGTGTGTATCTCTTCATTCTGCTAACAAAATCCAGCATTTTATAGGAGATCTTTGTACTCTCAAAGGCATGAGAAAACTGATCAACTGTTTCAGCCTCTGATGTAATTGCTGAGGTCAGTGACCTTCAGACTAGAAGTCCGTTGATGACAGTGACTAAGTTTGCAACACTTCTGTTATCAATAGGAGACTGATAAGGTTTGGAAGCAAAAAAACTGGAAAGTCAGGCAAATAGGAAGGACAGCTCTAAGAATTGAAGCCTGAGTAAAAGTGGATTAATGACATATAAACAAAACCCCTCAGATCCATGAAAAATAGTAAATCTGAAATATTCTTTTCCAAACATAGTACAGTAATTTCACACTTATAAGCCACACCTGGGTATAAGCCATACGTCTGGGTTGTTGGAAAGTCCAAGGAATTTGTCTATAAATAAGCTGCACTGGGTGATAAGCCGCATTTTTTTTGTTTGTTTTTTTTCCAGTGAGGATCCAGCTCCGGCCAGCCCCGTCCCGCTTCAGGCTGGCACGGCTCTGGCCGGCCCCCCTGCCGCGGCAGAGCTCCAAGAGAGCCTCCCCCCACCCCCGCAGTGGCAGCTCCGGCCCCACCCCACCTCGGGCCAGCCCGCCTCACACTTCCAGGTTGGCATTTTCCTGGAATTTGCTCATATATAAGTCGCACTCAGTGAAAAGCTACGCTTCCGGGATAGGCTCGAAAATTCAGTTAAAAAGGTGTGGCTTACAAGTGTGAAATGACTGTATTTACAAAGTTACTCCAGAAAACTGGAGCTGTCTCATGGCTCTTTGGTCTTGACTCCTCTTTTGAAATACAAAGTGCTTCATAAGCATTGCTTGAGTGTGTTTATGCAAAAACTGCTTTCTTGCAATTCTTACCAGCACAATGACAGTCTGTTCAGAAAATTTGTTATTCAAAGTGGATAATATTATGGTCCATGTGTTTTGCTATGTTTTCTTTCTCTCTTGCTTTGGATTGTTTTGATTTGCTGCTGGTTTGGTTTTGAGAAAAGGCAAATGGTGCAACAACTATAGAGTATAAGCAAAGAAGATATATCACATCTTTCCTGTTCTGTTGTACCTGAGAAGGTAGACAGAGAGTTCCAGCCTTCTAACTCTGCAGATTCCATGACATGCTTCAGGTCTACATACCACAAACATGAACTAGAAAAACAATGAAAAGCCTCTTCTGTTGAAGCCAGTTGATATTTGTCCATTTAATGCAATGTACTTGTTGAGAAGTGAGTGAGAGGAATGCACAATCATCAGCAAGCGAACTTCAAGAAATATTAGTTGTTTAGCTTAAATAAATGTTTTATGGAATGAATTATGCAATTAAAATACTTTATGTTTCATATTTTTGTCTGCCTTACCATGAGTAACTTGGCTTGGTGAAGCCTTAGGCTGCAAGCTGTTAGCCTACACCTAGGTATGCTTTTGGCTGGAATAGATTATAGGAATACAAAGTATGTTACCTAGTAGCTAGTACAGTGATTTACTTTGTCTTTAGTATGAGAAAAGCATTGAAACACACCAATGGTTAGGTTGTTGATAAGTAGGGTTTGTTGATAAGTAGTATTTAGCCCAGACCCATGGCTCTTTCAGTTTCCCATATTTTACCAGAGAGCAGGTGCAGCAGCGGTGCAAACATGACACTACAACTGCCAGCAGAACTGTAGCTCCATGAGATGAGAGCACTGGACAACCTGCCTGCACAGACAAAGTGAAAGAATCCAACAAGTTGTTAAAAGATCCCAAAATTACCATTAGAACAAGAAAACCACACAAGGCATGGGAAGGCATGAGGGTTGAGTGCAGAATTCATATGGGTATAATTACCTGGGGATTTCTTTGTTCTGTGTCCCTCTCTGGAGACACCCAGCTTGAGATGATCTGCTGCTGTAGCACTCTATTAAATTACTTGTATTTATAAATCCATTACCTGAGACTCTGCTCCGGGAAACCTAAGGTCAAGCCCAAAGAAGGAGGAAGAATGGCCATGAGTGAGTATGCATGTGAGCAAGGAGTTGGCTCTCTGGAGTCTCCTGCTGTGAAGGGACTCTGGTCTTAGCAGTTAAAGTTTCAGGTGGTGTATGTGACTCCTTGGATAGTGTGAGGATGCTCAGGCTGCAGCTTCTCCTTTAACAATGAAACAGGTGAATGTATGTATGTTATATTGAAATGCTTCATCAAATTTTACTCCATCAGCCAAACATACTAAGATAATTTTCTCTTAATCATGCGTAACATAATACATCTATGCATTGCATTATTTAATATTAATTAATTTTATTTCATTTCAAAATGCAAGCATGTTTAAATTCATGGTGAAAATTAATTATTGTGATTCTTGTGTGGTGATGTTCCACATAGAGATCTTAGCATGTACTAAATAATGATTTTAACCTCAGAAGAACTTCTGTCAAGTACTAAGCAGAGAGAAGACAAGTGAATTGTTCAAGTTCATACAGAAATAGAAAGCTAAGAATAGAAATCCAGGAAGAGAATTCATGGGACAGAGTAACAGATCTAAATGAGGCAGAAACTTGGCCTTTACTCTTCCAAACAAGTTTCGTTCTGTGGTTGATAAGAATTACTGATTTCATCTGTTTATTTTTTGCTAGTAATAAAATATGTCACATGTGAGAACCGTTCTTTGTTTAAATTGATAGAACAGTAAACTGAAGAGTGACAGTTTTATGAAGCAAGCTCTAGGTAGCCAGGGTATGTTGTGGGTTGGCCTCTGGGAGGACACCAGGAGCCACCCCTGTGTCTGACAGAGCCAACACCAGCAGGCTCCTTGTCAGACCCGCCACTACCCAAAGCTGTTTCCATCAGTGACTTTGGTGGCACCTCTGTGATAATCTATTTAAGAAAAGGTAAAAAACACTGAGCAACATCTGTGAGAGGGAGAAAACCCTGCAGACACCAAGGTCAGAGGAAAAAAAGGGAGGGAGGAGGTGTGCCAGGCTACAGAGCAGAGATTCCTCACTTCCACGAGCCCATAGAAAACCACAGTGTCTCAGATATTTACCATGCAGACCATTGACATCCCCACACCAGAGCAGATGGAGACCCCACAAAGGAAGCTGTGACTCACAAAGAGCTCCAAAAGAAGCCAGCTCTGGGCAGGACCTTGCAACCTGTGGAGAGGAGCTCAAGCAAAAGTAGATTTTCTGGCAAGAGCTGTGTCCTGTGAGGGGTTTACACTGCAGCAGTCTGTTCATGAAGGACTGCATGCCTTCATGGGGGACAGGGCAAAAGGATAGTAAGTGAAGTTCAGCTTGAGAAAATAAGAGGGGTGAAAAGATGATTTTACTTTTGTTCTTATGTATAACTATCCTACTTTGTTATTCATTTGCAATATAGTAAGAACATTTCCCCAAAGTCAAGCCTATTTTACCCAGGGTAGTAAGTGTTGAGTAAGTGGCTGTCCTTTTCTTGCTCCATGAGGTTTTCATCTTTCTCCCCTTGCTCCACTGAAGAGGATGAATGATAGAGCGGCTTGGTTTAATTTCCCAAACTGTTATTTCTGATCCTGTATGAATACTTTCAAAACAAATATGAAATCTCTCTTTGGATCTTGCAGACTTTAACTGAGGTTAGGCATATTCCTTCTTGGATTTCATTCCATTGAAATAAATTAACTCATATGAAATCAGATGGTAGAGAAAGATGGAAGGTGGCAACAAAGAAAAAAAAATCCCTCTCAGCTGAAAACACTTTTGTTTAAGCTGAATTGTTTCTTCATTACAGATTAATGTGAGTATTCTTAAGTATCACTTTGGAAGGTAAATCATGGTATTGTCTGTGATTTAAAAAAAAAAATCTTGAAATTATCAGCTCACATTATCATTGATGTTGCCTTTTGCATTTTTCTTGTGTCTGGGCTTTGGTGTGTAGGAATTCCTGTGTAGAAAATTGACTGATATAAGTGAGAATCACACAATTGTTTACATTTTATGAAGGTCATATCTCTTCATGATCACAAGTTACACATTTCTTTTCAAATGAAACCCAGAACTGGAAAAAAAGATTGATTGCACATCAGAGTTAAAATAAGTGACAGAGGCCTGAATTGAAATTCTTCTCTACTACTTGGAGCAGGAAGAAATACACTCACTCCATGAACTTTCACATCTTGGATCTACATGTGTCATCAAAACTGTTCATAATGTGAAGAACTTTTCATTTGTGAGCAAGAAAATACATTTTTTGGTTTTTTTGGTAAGTCTTACTCTAAGAAAATGAAAGCTATAATAGGCCATAATTAATTTATTCTGCCAACAAACAACCTGAAAATCAACAAAAAGCTTCAGAAGGTATTTTCTTTCTGTCTTACAGTGATTTCTGAACTGCTTCTGGAATATTTTTCATCACATTGTTCTCCAGGTTGAGCATAAAGTTTGAATCTAGCCTGTAGCAATAGTCTCAAAGACAGATGTGTAAATATTTCTCATTTACTCTGCTTGGAACAAAAATTTTTTAGAAAATTAACATGGCTTAGAAACAGATCATTAATGTAACAGCAATGAGCCCAACAGAAGGTCCAAAATATCATATAATATACTGAATGCCAGCTTCAAAGTAGCATGAAATTAATCTAAATAAGATGAACTCTGACTTTCACTTATGCTGCTTTAAAATTATTTACATTTTCTTCTGTGTTGGTGAGATCAGGTTTATAAAACCTGAGATAAACCTGAAAAGTGAAATTAATGGAGTGGTGTTTAGTTAGATATGCTATTCACATGCAGGGGAAAAAAGCACACAGGAATGCAACAGAACAGGGTGAGAAGCAATTTTGTCAGCGAGATAGTTTCATCAGATAATCAACAATCTTGAGGATAGATGACTCACTGCAGATCCTTTTGAGATCATTAAATCTTCTCTGAAAGTGATAGGCACACAGCTTCTATGAGATTTCATTTTAAAAGTAACTTTAAAAAATCATGTCAAAACTAATAATAATTTATATTTTATAAGAGCATCTCATGTTGGGAACTTCACAGAGATGGAGCACTGTCAATCTCTGTCCTGAGAATCCACAAACCATGTGCAGCTGGTGGTGCTCAACCAATGCAACAAGCAGCTTGCACATGCAGTAGAGACATGAGAACAAGTAGAGGATGATACAGACAAAGTGATAGTCTAGGAAGATTATCTGTGAAGCGACTTAATGAATAGAAGAAAAGCTATAGCTGATAGAAACAGAGTGTGGTGCAGCAAACAGAAAGATTATAACAAACTGGAAATTTTCATTTCTTTATACAGTTATTGTTTTTCACACACACATAGCCAGGCTATAAGGACAAGCAAGGGGTCAAAATGATGCCTAAGACATAACTCAGATACTGATGTTCTCCCGATTGATTGAGAAAAGGAATTACTTACAAGAGCTTGCCTAAGCATGACCCTCATTTTACCAACCTGTTTCACCAGACAGCATGTAGACCTTTATAATCTAAGTAAGTTTTAAAAACGGAAACTGAAGCAATTATGAGTCATCTCTCATCACTAATTACTCTACATGTGGAAGAACCACCATTAATTTATTCCACATTTATCAAACTTCATCTCTATGTTTCTCTAAGAAGTACATTTCCAAATGTCTATCGAAGGATTTTAGGGTAGTTTAGGGCATTGGTACATTTTTAGTGTTGTTGTTGATAAGAATTCCATAAAAACTGCAGTTTCCCTGCAAATACCTAGCATGTAGATCAGAACCTTTTAAACTACATATGTGAATTAAAAGGAGATTAACAATTATTTTGGTTTATATTCTGCAGAGATGTCCTACATTTATGCAAATTTCAAACTGCAAACCTCCTCAGAATCTGTCAGAATGGAAAAACTACACTATCTATTTCCAAACAAAAAAATCTTTTGGTAAATAAGTTCTCTGAAGAATGAAGTTTTCTTTCTCCAAAGGTCACTTTATTTTAAAATAATTTCAAGGTCTTCTGATAATTTACCATTCAATAGAGAGATTGAAGAACAATTAGATAATTTTTTTCATGCTATGAATTCAGTTTCAAGAACAAAACTCTCCCTATAATGAATACAATTAAAAGTTATGCAATCAAAGGAAAACTTTCCTTTCACGTTTTACAAAGCAGGTACTTTGGTCAGCTCAAAAAAAAAAAAAAAGCAGAATAGTGTACCTTTTGCCTCAGATATCTGCCTCAGGAGAGATTTCTTATTTATCTTTGAGTACCTTCTTTTGATTGCAATGTAGCATTTGCAATCATTTAATACTTTTTTTTAAAGTTTATCAATGACATAATTGCAATGGAAAGTATCTTAAAATCATCCTAGGATAACAGATTTTTCTTTGCAGTACACAAAAAGGTTTTTGCATATCAAGACTACTAGAAGACTTGATATTAAAATAGTGATATGAAGGAAATCACAAATAAATGAAAGAAAATTCATTGAAATGAGTCTTGAAAGGTTTAGGTGGGCTGTCTTTCTGAGGAAATTGAGATCTTTTCTCAGGTTCATTTTCAGCCAAGAGATTTCTTCAAATTTATTTTTGTAAAATGTCAGTGTTGAGATTTGGTCACTCTGGTAAATGACGTGCAAAATGACTTAGCCTAGGACAATAGGTTCCTTGTTTAGTCTAAAGTGTCCAAGAACCATGAAATTATAACTAGTAATTATTGACCTTAACAATATATGTTAATAACAATAGGTAAAAAGAAAGCGAGTCACTATTGGTAAAAATTTTGAGAGAAGAGTGAAATGCAAGACCTCTTTTTTAACTGTTTATCAGATTTCTAAAAAAAAAAAATGGATAATGGACTAAATTACTCTGTGAAGCATTTGGGATATAGCAAACACACTCTTTACAAATAAATGGTGGATAGGCTGTAAGAGATATGTACAGAACAGACCAGGGTGTTTTGATTCACTCAATTGAACTAGTGCAGATAGGGTTAATTAGAAATTAATTTTATTTTAAATGTTTTCAATTTTCTTGGAACTTTGTTTTACAGGGTAATAGTTTGCCTTTTTTTTGGCCACTGAAGCAGTTTTCAGTTTGAGTTAAAGAATTTCATACTAATCTTCTACCATTTAAAATAATAGAATTATGTTGCTGCAACATAGATGAATAAAATGGATAATGTGGCCATTAGCTGAGCTATCTCTCAAAAAATCCATTGCAATGTGCCATAAAGGAAGAGCTCTGTAGCTGATCCCTATTTAACATTCTAAAAGGTACAAGTCTTCCAAAGATCCAGCATCCTATTCTGCATTTATGTACTAGCCCCCTGTGGATGTCCTGGATACCTTAGGAAAACAAAATAAATTATTACCTGTGGATCTGCCCCTGATATCCATTGACTGTGATGGCAATTTATGTATCTTAGTCACAATTGAACCCTCTTTAATAATGAAAAATAAATCTAAGAGTCTTAATCTTGAATGGAATACCAGTTTAATTTCACTTTGTGAAGTATCCATTGCAATTTTGTTTTATTATCTGTTGCTTTATGTTGAATTGTTCCTAATTATCTGAAAGAGAAGACTTTTTTTCGCTAGAAAATTCCAAAGAAAGATGTTTATTTTAATCCTGTCGGTTCATTGTTATTGGTTTTGCTTCCTACACAATTTTCAGGGCTGCACATTTCATCTCTATCCTAATCATCATTTGTGAAAAAATAGCACGTTTTACAATTGTTACTCTAGATTTCTTTTCTTGTTTTGTTTTGTAAGGGTTTTCACTTTTTTTGGAGGTGAAATTCATCTCTGCCTTCTGAACGAAAGTCCCAAAGCTGCCTTCTCAGCTTGACTGGTCTCTGGTTTGTTGTTCACCTTTACTGTCACTGCATTACATCTGCCTCCAAAAATCTGCTACTGTCTTCCCTTATGTCTCTTTTTGGACTATCCCTCTCTGGTCTTTCAAATGCATTATTTTCCTTGGTAATATACCTTTCCAGTCATTCTAGAAATAATGTCTATTATTCATATACTTATGTATAGTTAAAGTTTTCCTAGAGACTGACACAACTTTCTAACAAATGAAGTGGATGATCTGACAATAAAGATCTGATATCAAAAATTATCTCTGAAATAAAGTTGTAGACTTGTTTTTACAGACTTGGATCCAAAGTACCTACTTCAGCCTTTATGAAACTGAGTAAAGATGGGCAACCAGCCTTTCTTTAGAGGGAAGACTGGGAGAATGGAACTGAGTGCTATGGGAAGAGAGCCATTATCCTGCACATCTGTAGTCAAGTGGTTTCATTAAAATCTGCTCCTTATTCCTGGTGTTCTACCTCATCAGGGAAATACTTTGCAGTTTATTAGACTCCTGTTTCTCCTGAGAGACACAGGATATCACAGGACTTGTCTTTTTGAAGCAATATCAACATTTCCTCTTGGGAGAAAAGACCATTTTCACTCCCTCAAGTGAGCAGCGCTTGAAATCAGTTCTGATTAGTGTTCTCTCTATTTCATCCAGGTTCAATTAGTGAAGGATATTGAACCTGTGAATTACCTGTCATCCAAAGCATCATGGCATGTTTACAAAAGCAAATACTCTATATTATAAGAGTATTATATATTAAAATAGAGCTACTTATTAACAGGTTTTTTTTAAGAGCATCACAGTACAAACATTATCCTGGAAATAAACCATGTGTGTATTTTTCATTGCAGTTTATGCTTTGATTTCCATGCCATCACCCCTTCAAAATGCCACTTGAATACAGAATATTTTCACTGCAATTTCAGGAGTATTTTGCTGCAGAAAAATTACTTTGAGCTTATGGGAAAAGAGGAATTTTAAGAGGTCTAGTGGATTGTTTTACCAGAGAGTCGATTTTCCAATCTGACTCTCCACATAGTATCCATCTTTTCATGGAAGAAGGGCAATTGCATCATGTTTTAAAAGATGTCTGTAATGCAGTGAAAGAGTGGCAGTTTATGGCTTTTAAGTTTTTCTTATGGGCAAGGAACAGGAGACTGAGGCTACCTTTAAAACCCCATTTACCTGACCACACAGAGTTTCTTTTGAATGCTGTGCAGCCAAAATTTATGAAAAAAACAAGGCAGAAACAAAAAAAAGAATAAATGGGTAGAGTAAGTTTAATAGGAAGAAATTGGACACTTGGGAGAGGGCATATACTTTGGCTTTCTGTTTTTCTGTCTCAATAGAGTGAAAAGGAGTATTTTTGATTTCTTGAAGCTATTGATGAGACAGGTTTGTCACTCATTCAAGCTACATTTAATGCCTGAATCTGTTTTTTATGCATGTGAAGCTGACTGCTGGGTTTGTTAACATACTCCATAATCAATGCCTCCATTACTCATTAAAAATCATTAACAAAAATTACTACCCTGTGCAGTTCTCCACATCTATTCATGTGTCTGTAGAGTGTAGAGTGGTTCATTTGTACCTCTGTAGCACATCTGCTTATTATTGACTGTGAGCAAAAAGTCAGGCATTGATATTTTCCACAATATCATGCGCATGCCCATCTTCATTATTTTATAATAATATATTGTGGGCCCATGGCTACAAAATCATGCTACTCTTCTCTACTTAAAGAAGGATTGATAAACCATCAGATATTTTAAAACCGTGTAGGTACCAAAACATGTAAAATAATGCCTACCAGTATTTCAAAACCATGCAGAATCCTAAATGTCACGACTCTTCTGTGGAATTGATGCTTAAATTCCTGAAAATTGCAGTAGAATCCTATCTACCTCAAGTACCTAAATTCCTGTGAAAGTCTGGCCTACCATTTTTTAAATTACGTTGCATTACTGGTTAATGATTTATAGTACTGCAAATAGTCAAGATGCATACAGGCTTTTAATGGCATGGATTTATTTTCTTTGCATCAGTGCATCACTGATTAAACTAAAGGATAGAGAGGTGCAGCAAGGTGCTATCATCAGAATAAATAGGTTTTCTTAGAGTATTCTGTATGATAAATACATCTACATAATTTTATTACTTTCAGTATATTTAAGAAAATTAATCTTTAACTTTCTAAATAAATTGATTACTAACTATTTGATTTTTTTAAGCTCACATTTTTAAGTAAAGGAAGAACTATAATTTAACAATATAATACTAAGTAATGATTATTTTTCAGACAGTTATTGTTACTGTGATTTATTACTGCAACATTTATTTTATGTACTGGAAGATGGACAGTGGAGTATCTACATTTAAAAATCAATTACTCCCTAGTGATAATTGAAAATCCCCACCAATCAGAGCGCAAATGTGTATCAGGAATGTAATTGGAGTTTTCAACCTCATCCAGTGCCTCTAAGCCTGTAGAGGATGTGGAAATTTGGCTTCCTTTAGTCTTTTCTCCTTATTAGAAATAAAAGATTAGGCTTTAAAAATTATCTCCAAAGAATTCCTCATTACCATTTTTTGATTGTTATTATATCAGCATACATAATAAGCTGCTGAAAAATTCTGTACTAACATTCTTGGGAATGCATAGAACATATTTGATCACTTTGCTACCTCAGATTTCAGATTTTAGAAGTGCTCTGTATTTTAATGATAATACCTTGTTTTCGTTATTTTTTTTTTTTTTTTGGTGGGGGGGGGAAGAGAGCAGATATTAAAAATTTCTTTAGAGAAAATTTGGCAAGAAATAGATAACTGTCCAAGACACAGTTTTCCTAAAATAATACTCAAGTTTTATGTACTCATGTAAGCCTAGCAAGGTGAGTTTTTTAAACTTTTGCACACATTTTAGTGAGAAAAATAACACATATTTTTGGGTGCTTTATGTGCTGTAGTGATTAATTAAATGCTTAAAGAGAAAAAGTATACATTTGTATACATGTATACATTTCATGGCTTTAAATTCATGGATCTGCTCACTGTTTAGGTTACAGGTCAAGTTTGATGTTCCTCACGTATCAGAAAGGCAGATAGGAAGGTCAGCTTCTCTGGCGTATATGAATCCTTCTGGTTGTTTAAATTAGTATTTGCACTGCTGCAGAGCAAAATGGAAATGTTATGTAAGTAATATCAATACTTTCAGATGACACTGTTAGTTGTCATTATTAATATAATTTTCATATTTTCTCCGTAAATGTGTTTCAATTCTCAATAAGATTCCTGCTGTGCATTAAACAGTCCTATGCTTCTTGTAAGAAATATTGAATATGTTGTGTGATTTGCTACAAATGAAGAAAGAATCTGAAAAAACAGACATTTGAGTATTTTTTTCTCAGTTGAACACTTAACATTAAAAATACCTTTCTTTTAAATGAAGAAGCATAACACAAAAAAAATTAATCCAAGTTCTGTCAAATAGGAAAAAAAGTAAAACAAGTTGTTTAAAGCTCCAATGAACTGTAAAGAAAGACTTAAAAAAATAATTATTACTTTAAAGTAGCTAATTCTTCTGCCGAGACATCTCACTTTCTCATGAGTCTTCACTGATTTCTGAAATAACTTCTGCTTTTCTGTCATGGAAGTTTTACTCTGAGAAGGCTACTGCAGGGCAGTTTTTATGTTGTAGTGGTTTGGTTTGGTTTGGTTTGGTTTGGTTTGGTTTTGGTTAAGGATTTTTTTTTTACTGATACCTAGTTCATTGTTCACAACAAATCACCTTCGTGATTTATTGAAGCTCAAATGCAAAGTTCAGCACTCTGCTGTCCGACTGTCCCATTGCAAACTATTCACAAGGTCTTGGCTACAGAATCACATCAAGGACAGGATATTAGAAATTATTCCATTTTTCTCTCAGTCCTAACAACTTCCAAGATTTTTTTAATAAGTTATTCCATATACTTATATATATTCCGAACTCCATATTCATGGAATATTCCATATTTCATGTCAGTGGTTGGTAATAGGGACTATGTGCATCAGCTGTTCTTATTGCCTATGTTATTAGCATCTCATTTTATTTTGTGTTTGAGAAAGAACTAATTTTTTTATTCCCCACTGGAAATACTTTGATTTGGAGACATAGGTACTACCATGATGTTATAGTAGTACTAGAGACACTAGCCAGTGCATTAAAAATGCTATCATGTATTATTTGACATAAAGCACCTGATATCTCTTGGTTTGAGACCAAATAAACTCATAAATCATCTGTCCACATGTCTACGTTTACCACTTGCACTTGCACACTTCTTCCTTTTGAAGCTAGAACATTTCTAGCTGTGATCTCCATGTGCAGTGATCATTTCCCATGTTAATAAGATCTTTAATAATAAAAGGTTATTTTAGAATGTGGTCACAGTTGATAACGAAGCTCAATGAGGAAAGAACATGCATGTGAAAAACAATTTTGACTTAAAGTTGAAGCTATTTTGTTAAATATGTGTAAAAGAACACATGAGTTTTCACTGGTAATACCCTAACTGCTAGCAAAATTGTTCAGATTAGTTACAGTATTCCTGCTTATCTATTTCTTATCTATCACTTCTAGTGATGTGTCAGCTACCATCTCTAAGCCCAAAGAGCAGGACGAATTCCCTAGATTCAGGCCACTCCAGTCCATTCATTCATGTAGTGCACGCAAATACTTTAAAGCAATAAATACTTGTACCCTTACCTTCTCTGAGCCTGTGAATAATTGAGGTGAATTCTGCATCACACATTTACCAGATAATGTGTGATCACAAAAAGGCACCTTGTCATGCAATAATGATTTCTTAGGCCACTTTTTTTCTCCTGAAATCCATGTGAAACCGTATGTTGTCCTGTTGAAATACATGGTTATTAAAATTTTTTCCCATTGTCATCTACATCCTGGCTTCTCTTCAGGCTCACTCTAATTACCTGGTGTTACTGATCCAGAGTATCCAGGTATTTAGTATTTCATTGACTATTACTTCTAAATTGTACCACTTATTTACTACTAATTTACTACTAAATTGTACTGACACATACTTTTCTGTTGAGGCACTGCTAACTAAATCACAGGAATATAAATAATATTTTCAAGAATAACTGGGAAAAGAAGAAGAGAAAGAAAAAATCCAATAGTATCAATATTTTGTATTTTGATAGATGGACTGTGTTTATTTTTGATAAAAATCTGTATTTGGTAGAGTTATTGTGTATTTAGTTTATGTCAGTATGCTTCATGGATATAAATAGTTCTCAACAGAAAGCAGCAAGAAATTCTATTTTCAAGGCTAAATGTCTTTCTGGGCTCATATATTTTTTTTAAATGTAAATCATATTTGTAGTAAAACTGAAAATCTTTCTCAGAAAAGTTATATTAACGCTTAATTTTCTTCTCTGTCATCCCCAACTGACAATGCTGCCTTTGGACCTCCACTTTGAAGAGTAAGTTTGTTCTCTATAATCTTAACAAGGAGGGGTTTTTTTTATAGTTAGTTAATCATTATTTTAATTTTATCAATGTTTCCAAACCTAGCAGCCTGTAAAAAAGTCCAGAACCATGTGCCTTCCTTCCATTCTATAGTCCATCAGGAAGCTATTGCAAGTTATGATATTACAGAACCCCAGAAAATGCAGGTTAATTGTGAGATGTGGCTTTAAGACCCTAAGGCGTTATTGTAGCTTTGCTCTTCTGAACTCCATTTTAATGACATATCTTTTAACAACCTTTGGTTTTTGTTTTGGCACAATATGAGAGTTTAGATGGCAAAATTTATAATAGATCAGTTGTTCATGAAATAGAAAACAAGTTTAAAAATTAGGTGTTACATTGTGAGTTGAATAAATACAGTAATTTCACACTTATAAGGCACACCAGGTTATAAGGCGCACTCCCGGGTGACCGAGAAGTCCACGGAATTTGTCCATATATAAGGCGCACCAGACTAAAAGGCACACTTTTTTTTTTTTTAAGCTAGGATCCGTGTGCAAAAAAGTAACAAATTAGTAACAGAATACTGTCAGGTGCTCAATTTGCAAACAGTTTTCACAGATCAGCGTAGCCTTTAAATGCAGCCCCAGGCGCCCTCCCCATGCCAGGGGCCCCGGCACTCCTGGCACCAGCTGCTGCTGCTGCCCACACGGCAGTGGGGACTGCTCAGCCATGTGGCTGCAGCAGTGACCACGGTGGCAGCAGAGACTGCGGGGCCTTGGGAGGGACCGCGGGGCTGTGGTGGGGCTGCCCGCCTGGCTCACACTTCTGGGTTGTCAAGTTTCCGAACGTTGTCCATATATAAAGCGCACTAGCCTATAAGGCACACTTCCGTGGCCAGATCAAAGCTTCAGTCAAAAATGTGTGCCTTATCCATGTGAAATTACTGTAAATAGATTGTTATTTTGAAAGGGACAGAAATTTATTGTTGCACAATACAAAGAGAGTTATGGAATGTTTCCTCAGGAGCATCTTATACCTCAGGATGAGCTTAGATAGGTTCTGCTACAAAAATGGCAGAATGACATTACATTTGAAAAGTTAAAACACGTGACCTTCCTACATAATCAAGACTTAATGGCAGATGATAATTTATGTCAGGGTGTGGACCATGGACTGCCTTTGCTTGGGAGCTGTATTAAACTCAGGCCTTTGTATGGATGTTACATGAAGCTGCACATGTATATTCATTAAGTGCCCCGGGAAAGAGTGAGCATGGCTGTGGGAAACAGATTATATTCTGCAGATGCACCAATTGTGAACCTCAGATCTTCCTGGGTCCTCAATCAAAAGTCAGTGACAGTTCTACGCCTCATTCATGTGTCATTTTTTTTCTCCTCTTTTATTCCTCCATTCCATTCATTACCTGCTTCATACTGAGAGGTCACAGTAATTAATGTCCTCATTTTTGACAGAATGGATTAGTTTATTCTTGCTTTTAAAGAACCTGACTGTGCACTCAGCTTATTTCAATACCTTCAGTGATTGCAGCATAGGTTGACAGTAAGCTTCGTTTCATTCAGCTGTGGCTGATCTATTTAAAAAAGGAGGCTATATGAATAAACCTAATCTTTCTCATGCCAATAATCTAGCATGTCTCTTCACAACACAATACATTGTTAAAATTCATAAGCTCCATTTCACGAAATTCCCTAGTCTTTTTACACCTAAGCACAGCAGGAATATGACTAGGAAAAACACCTAATATGATTACCTGTAGCAGTCAATTTTAGGTTAAATAGATATGTAAATTGCACCAAGTATTTGTACTCTCACTTAACTTTCTGCTAAATTATTGTATTAAATGACTAGCCTGCTAAAGATAAGAAGACACAGTTATTTAATTAACTAGGACTCCGTGAAGATATGACGACCAAACAACTGCAATTTCTGAACTACAATTTTGGCCTTTATGATTATTAATTTCTAAAGTAAACAGATGCAAATTATAGCACTTTCATGTTGGCTCATTCTGACTTACTCAAATAGAACTTACCTGTAAGAAAAAAGCCTTACCTATATGAACTACCATCCCGTTCACAGGCAGGAATAGTAATTCTACTAAGCACTGTGAATATATTAATTTTGTAGATTGTGAAACATAAAAACCCTTTTTTTAAAAAAAATGAAATGAAAAAAAAATTCTATGTGAATTACATGCGCTATTTCTCAAGCTTTTTGATATACACTTCTCTTGATGTACTTTGAAAAAGACCTAGATGTTTTACTTACCTACTTCTGGAAATCCAAGATATATCTTCTAAGATTCAGAATGATTGTGTAGATGTGTAGCTTAATAAACATTTGATCAAAAACATAAATCTGTCGCAGAAAAAAAAGGATCTATATAAATAAATAAGCTGTTTGAATGGTCATCTTTGTTTTTAAACAACTTCATTCTGTGTCTTTTTTAAAGGATAAATTAAATAAAGAATATGAAAGATAAACTGAGAGAAAGCATGAGAATATTTTGTATAAAGCTTGCTTATATCATTCCGGGGGAAACTTGTTGAATATTCAGAGGGAATTGTAAATTTAAAGCTTGAAATAAACCAAAAATCTTCATGGGAATTAAGGAAATTATGTCTAATGGCATCTGAAAACATGTTTAAACAAAAGAAATATTGTGTTACAGCAGATAACAATTATGTTTGCCAAGAAAAACTTGACACAAAATTGGTTTTAAGAACACAGAGATTCCCCTATTATTATATCTTTCAAGGTTATCTACTCATAAGAAACAATTATCATATCATTACCCTTGTACTATAAAACTAATTTTCTCTTTCAAAACTGATGTTGATTACTTAGTTGATTGAAAGAGATGGAGAAAATCCATGCACAATTTTCTTTAATGGGTTGAGTCTAGTGAGAGTCTACCTTTCAGAAAATATAATAAAGACTGAAATGAAGACACAAAAATTTCAAGTTTTTAGTGCTGATCCATGCTGACTAACACCATACAATCATGTTGAAGAGATCAGTCATAACTTAATTGAAATGTTTTCTTATATTTCAACTATTTCAGATAATTAAATATGAAAAAAACTGGGGTTTTTTTTGTTATTTGCATACTGCTTTCTTCTCCCTGCCCTAACTGATTTTCAAACTTCAACCCTTTTACATTTGTTTCAATAGATAATAGATTCAGACAGTAAGCTGTTTTGAGAGGAATCCTTTTTGAGCATCTATTTCAGTAGGAATTAGGTAGATATTAGTAATTTTAAGGAAACCACAATTAAATGAGGTGAATATATAAAAGATCAGTGAAGTTCTGGAGCATGTTGAACAAACTGAGGGAGTATTTTCATGATCACCAGCACAGCTCAGAGCTGTTTCTTGGAGCCTGCCGGGATGAACCCACAGGTGACACATCAGTGCTCCTCACAGTGTGAGCTGGGAGTTATGTACTTCAGAGAGCAATTTTAAAAATATCATGTTAAACAGGAGTTAAGTTAGAAGGCTAAAAAGTGTTACTTATGCCCCACCAAAATAGAATGGCCTTCATTTCTATTTTTTTCACTAAGAAATGTTGATGTATTCACTGAAGGAACTGTTTCCCATACCCAGACACAGCCAGTAGTAACCAATTAATCCCAGATTCTTCTGTCAAAGTGAAAGTGCTGATTACTGAATCAGAGTCATACTGTCTTTAGCACTCCTCTTCAGCCTAGCTAATCTTTAGGAATTCCATGACCAGAGGTCAATTTTTGTAGGAGGGCTTAGTGTCTAAAATACTCTTTAGGTGTAGGCCGGTGAGTAAAATACTCTCCAAAGAATTAAAATAGCATATTTCTGTAAGATCATCTGGCATCTACGTGGAATTTAATGTAGAAAGAGAGAATAACTTTAAGGGAAAAGGAAGGTATTGCACAAGAGGAACATATAACATGCTGACAATATATAAATACAGTAATTTCACAACTATAAGGTGCACTGGATTATAAGGCGCATTTCCCAGTTGTCGGCAAATTTCCGAACTTTGTCCATATATAAGGCACACCAGACTATAAGGCGAACTTTTTTTTTTGCAGTGAGGATCCGCATGCAACAAAGTAACGAATTAGTAACAGCATCGCACGATCGCGGGGTTTATTAGCAGATGCTCAATTTGCAAACATTTTTCACGGATCGGCATAGCCTTTAAACGCAGCCCCAGGCGCCCTCCCTGTGCCGTGGGCCCTGGCACTCCTGCCTGCCCCTGGTGCTGGCTAGTGTGGCTGCCGTGGCGCGGCTCGGTTCCTGGCTGCCACAGCACAGCTTGCACTTCTGGATTGGCAAATTTCCAAACATTGTCCATATATAAGGCACACCAGATTATAAGGCGCACTTCCGGGTTTCGATCAAAATTTTAGTCAAAAGGGTGCGCCTTATAGTTTTGAAGTTACTTATAGTTTTGTAGCACAGAACATGAAATGGGATTTGTGTTAATCATGCTCTGCCATGACTAAAGCTGGCAGTGCCAGGTCAACAAAATATTTCAATCTGTGTGACTTTATTGTACAGAAAATGTAACAAGACAGAACATAACCTTAGGTACCAATTTGTTTATAGAATAACTGAAAAATATTTTGGTGACAAATATTTTAATCAATCACAGGTAATTTTGGAAAACTATCATCATGGTGATTTGTCGGAAGTCACATGAAATGGTTTTGAAAACACAGGGAGCAGAACACCTGTAGCTAAACCTCTCTAAGCACCTTATACCCCCTTCCTTTGCTCCCTCCTTGCCTGGTGATGGGGTGAGCTGCAGGGTCTGCTCTGGAGCAACTCACTGCCAGCTCTTGCCTCTCTCATGTGTCTCCTCACTCCCGTGGATTTGCACAAACCGTTATAGAGACTGGTGAATAAATATAATTCAGTTATTTGTTTGTAGTGCAATCAAACA
Organism: Sialia sialis; assembly: GCA_009812075.1. Lineage (NCBI taxonomy): Eukaryota > Metazoa > Chordata > Aves > Passeriformes > Turdidae > Sialia > Sialia sialis. Next base: position 14,071,358 of record VRYO01002772.1, on the reverse strand, counting down.
AATAGAATGGCATATTCTTCCAGTTTAAATAAATAATTAAATAAATAAATTTAATGCAGACCAAGATTTCTTCCCTGCCTCACCACCCTCACAAAAGTAATTCGGGAACATTTCAAAAGAGAACTATCAGAACACAATACTGCAAAAATTTCTCATTATTCAAATTCATTTGGAAATTTTCAAATAATAATTTTAGAATTTTGAAGAGTCTTCTTTTTTAGATTAATTTAAGTAATTTCAGTTGACCTGAGCCTATTGTTCAGAAAATAAGCAACTCTTCAGAAACATCTTGCTCAGCTATCTGCCAGCTGCATTCTCTTGAGATTTCAAGTAGCTCCCTGTTTTCTGTCATTGTAAAGAAGGGGGAAATGAAAGGAAAAGAGATGACAGATTTATCATTATTTCTTGTGTATAATTTATCATTGTCAAGAAAAGTCTTGCCTAAAAAAAAGAGGTTAATTCAGTACATGCTGGAACCTCTGTTTTGTTTACCTTCTCATTCTCAGGTACCATTGCTGCTTTACTCACCAGCACCTATAATGTGCCAGGAGCATTGGCAAGAAATGAGCAACAAGAAAAACTGCAGTGTTAAGAGGCCACAGTGAAAGGTGACAATAAAAGTAGCATTTCTAAGTATCTTATGCACTGCTAGCTATGGTTCAATCTGAAATTATTCCTCTTAAATTATATTACACTTAAGCATTCATTAGCATTATTTAGAGGTCTGATTGGGGTTTTCAGTTGTTGTTGTTGTTTCAGTTTTGTGAGGGAGGGGTTGTATTTATTTTCTTTGGTTTTGTTTGGGGTCTTTTGTTTGTTTTGTTGGGTTTTTTTAATAGCATTTTTCAATATAAAATCTTTATCTACTAGAAACATTTAATGGGAAAACACTAGGCTACACTTTTTATCTAAGCGCAGTCTAGTCCACCTATATTCTGAATGTTTTAATTCCAAACAGCTGGTGTTATCTAGTCTGACAAATGAAACATTTCAGACAGTTTCTCAATTGTTGTAATTAAAAACAGGAAACGGCAAGACAAAAAAAGGAATCAAGGGATCAATAAAGCATTATTATGTCAATGACAATCTCAGAAGCTCAGATCATAAAGTGCTGGCTCATAAAGTGCAGGAAATCTGAACAAGCACACAGTGGTCTCTGATGAAACTCTTGAGTAATGATCCGAACAATCTCAACAAAATTTAGGTGTTTCAAAATGGAGCTCTTTTTTTCTGAAATTAGCAAAATGGATTTCTGGGGAAATTTCATAAATGAAGATCATAGAACTATAGAAAGCTTAGGTTGGAAAGGACCTTAAATACAATCTCTTTCAAACCCTACTGCCATAGATAGGTAAGGTACCTTTCACTAGACCAGGTTGCTAATAATTGTTAAAGATGCTGATAAAAAATGTGAGAGGTGGAAGGTGATACAGGAATCATAACTGAAAGAGCAGATAGGCAACAAAACCTGATATTAATGTAGGGAGAGGTAGCTCCAGTGACAGTGGATATCAAATACCAACTCATTTTATATGAGGTATGTGGACTTAATGCTTGTGAGGGGAAATAGAAAGCTGAAGCCACCTTGAGTCACATTGTGCTCTCCTTGAAAAACAAAGAGTCTGTCAAATCAGAGAGGCTCCTCTAGTGTTGAATGCAGCAAATACCTCAGTGAGATGATTATGGGCTGTGACAGAGAGCAGGACAAGGGCAAGGACACAGAACACATCACACAATCCAGTGCAGTATTATGGCGGAGGGACAGTTTCTTTTAATTGTTTTCTCTTTATGAATCTTGTGGCACATCCTCTAGCATCCACAGTTTTCTCTCCAGTCTCTACCTCTTTATGCTTTACTCTTCTTATTCCTGGGACTCAGTCAGAAGAACTGAAATTGTTATGTCAGAACTGGTCTGTTAAAGAATATGATGGATAGTATGAATATTTGTGTAATTAAGATAGATGTGTACTTTTCTGTACTCCATTACTGTTCTGGCACAAACTGCTTTATTTGGCTAGCTCTTCTCCACTCTTTGGACATAATTTTTAAGTCTTAAAACTCTGATAACTATAAGAGATACATATTTGGCAATATTTATAGGTTGTGACTTGAAACTGATTGCCAAAGTGTTTGCCTTCTGAGGGTCAATAATTTTTCTGTGTATTGCAGAAGCAGCTTGGAAAGTTAGAGATTTATAAAAATTGTGATGCATTTGTATTACTGATACTGATAACCTTCAGATGAACTAGCAGTATGCTTATACTTTTACAAAAATAAGTGTAACAATAAATGCATTCTGCAGAATGTGATACATATTTAATATTTTTCTTCAGGATTAGTATTTCCTTTTAGTTTCTTTAAGAACAGTCAAATGAGGTCAAATTCTTAAAAAAAAATCTTAATAATAACTCGAGCAGGATTTTTAGTGAGAACTTTAAATATTGTGAAGGAAGTGTATCTTAAAAAATGCTAGCAGAAATACCATTGTAATCAACATAGTTACTTCATAAGCTCTCAGTTTGTGGGTTTAAAATACAAATATGCTTAATGTTAAAATGATCTTTTACAAAGCAGGCAGATCAAAGGCCATCCAGTGCCTATCTGGGTGTGCTGGTGAGCAGAGAGCAGTTCAAAAGGGAGAACAGATGAGAAGCTTGGCAAAAAAACTTGTAAAAAATATGCTGTGATAAGAGACTGAAGCTAAAAGGTAGGAGTAAAGGTAGACTAAGGTAGGAAATGGCAGGGAATAAGAGGATTATTTAAGAGGAAGCATCAGTCTGCAGAAAGTGAAATCTTGAATGGGAGATTAGGGTGCATGACATGAGAAGTTCCAAAGCACCAATTATGAAAAATATACAGAGTAAAGCTGGCTGAGGAGGAGATGCTGGTTTTGTATTGTGGATTGTGTAGATGAGCCAAATCAGATTCTCTAGATGAGAGGGAACTTCCCAAGGAACATACTTTCTGACAAGACTTTGTAAATTCAAAAAAAGGCAAAAGCTTGAGAATGCCCCTAACAATGTGTCAGAGGAGGGATTAACAAACATAAAATGCATGTTAATTACTCATTTGCTGTCTGCATTATTCATACCTGCTTCATTTCATGAAACTGCCAGCTTGGAATTCCTTTGAATCAAGATGTCATACACTAGAGGTTCTGATCCATTTTACTGTGCAAGGTTTGATCTTATGCAGTTTCTTGAAAAAAGATGTTGCTCTTGCTGCTGGGACAATATTTTAAGCTCTTTCTCCTTCATCATTCACAGAAACTGTTTTCTTGCACTTCCTGTTGGAAACTGTCATATAAATATTATTGAGTCACATCAAGCATCTATTGCTGTCCTCCTAGATGTGGCAGTAATGCTTGTAGGAAGAGGTCTCTGAAGAACTTTTATTTCCTTGAGTGTGTTGAGAGATTTATAAAGCTATTTATCAGTCATGTGGTTGAGTGAAAGCTTCACTGCAGCAATGCTTGAAACAATATTCTTGCCCATTTTTAAATTACTGCCATAAATATAAAGAAATAAATATACTAACCTTTATCAAATTTTTGTAAGAAAATATTCCACAACTTTTAGAAGTACAAAACCTTAGGTATACATTTAGACAAAATTCTTTCTTCTATTACATGAAAGCAGATCCAATGGGTTCACTGCTGTGTTATTAAAGTAGACCAGGCCATTTTTACTTGTCCATAATGTTCTTTTAGGAATGAAAATTTCACAGGTAATTTGGGAAATGCCAAAAAAAAAAAAAAAAATCAAACCAAAAAAATATGTGCTTTCTTCAGAAGATTTTTGTTGCTAATCCATTACCCATGGCAGTAAGCTGAGATTTGTCTGCTTTCTTATCCTGTAATTCATAGCACTCCATGAGTTTCTACTGAAGTGGTAAGAACACTCATAAGTGTGTATGTTTCTGCTTCTGATCATCTTTATATCATCAGTTTTTATTGTTCCTTGGTATTTTATTTTTCCCTATGGGTCCTTTATCATTTATTGGATTTTTAAAAATAATTTTTAGTAAGTTTATGATTCTAAAGAATTATTTCCATATACAGAAACATGCATCACTCCCAAGTAGGAAACAGTAAGCTTTACTAAAAGGAGAAACATTGATTGTGCTGTTGTTAGGAGGAAAAATAATACCAAACACTGAGACAGGAAAAACTGATGAAACTCAATCATTTTGCCTGACAGATCAGTGATCTTTCTAATACTTTCTAGTAAAGTATTTTTTTATTTGACAATAATCTGCAGAAGATGCTTAAAAAGAGCACTTAAAACTCTCTGTGGAGCATCTGATTGAGCAATGTTATGTTATTAAGAAAAATCCTATGGCCTTTAAGTGCTGAACAGCTTTTAAATTTGATTCATTTTGATTCCTAAACAACTCAGTTCACAAAGCTTTAAATATTTAAGATTTAGCCATATATTTTAATGATGAGTTACTCAAGAATTTCGGAGTAGTTATAAAGTTCCTTTAGCCACTGTGCACAGGCATGAGAGTTCTGTGTTGACTTGGAACTACAAGCAAAAAAGCTCCACTCTTCTACAAAATCCTCTTACTTGGTGTGGGAATTTGCATTTTAAACATTGTTCTCTTTCTGTCATGGAATTGTTCTTCACTCTTGCCAGTGCAGAGAAGCAAAGACTGAATGAATTAATTTTGCAAGTGCAGTTAATGCAGAGGTAAATTCCTCTGGGGATGTGACAAGGAACTCAACGACAACAGCAAAAAAATTCCTTTTCTATCACAACTCTTCAGGTTGATCAATCTGATGCTGTGTGTGTGTTTAAATAATGTGCAAAATTAAAAAGAGATGATACAGAGGAATTAGATTATTTTTATCATACAAGATACCAAATTGTCACACAGTTTCATACTCACGTGCAAAAATATGTGACGTGTATGTTCTAATGTTTTGATCATTATTGCATAGGATGGAATGGAGGACAAGAAAATATTCACCTTGATTCCTCTTGATATCTTCTAGGCTCACTTGAGTGGCATTGCTCTTTCAGCCTTTAAGGCTTTTGATAAAGGCACGGACTCATGCTGAGCAGTATCACTTTGAGATTACCCCACAACTCTGCTGCGGATTCAGCTCTTGTGTAGTTTATCTTCAACACTCAGCTCAATGCCTTGCTGTTATCCATGGGTGGCTCCTTTTAGTCTCTTGACTGAAAGTTGCACCTGTACCACTTATCTAGACCCTGCTGTAACATTCCTTCTGCTATTTTTAAGCACACACACACGGTCATCCACACTCCATGCAAACTTGCTCTTAGATTATGCTGTACATTTCCTTTACAAATGTTTTATGAAAGCTTCAACTTGGAGAATGGTAAGGAAGAAAAATGAACACGTTTTAGTGGTCAACAGCTGTCCCTGCATTATTTATGCTTAATGCTGAGGTCAGAAGTTAATGAAAAATGTTTATCAATGCCTTTACAGATGCTAGAAGAACCACTCCTGTGAAATATCACTTTTAGTTTTGTTTTGCAATTGCCAGTCTGAAATTCAGGGACTGCAGCTTTCTCTTCATTACAGAGTACAGTAATTTCACGATTTTAAGCCGCACCTGAATATAAGCCGCACCTTTTTTATTTTAAAGTGAGGACCCATGTGCGACAAAGTAACGAGTTAGTAACAGAATCGCTCCAGCGTGGGGTTTTGTGTCTGGCTCAAGTTGCAAACAGTTTTCATAGACCAGCGAAGGCTTTAAAGGCAGCCCCAGGCGCCTGCCCCATGCTGCCGGCCCCGGCACTCCTGGCCCGGGGCTGG
>VRYO01002772.1:14051723-14064512 GCA_009812075.1 Sialia sialis | reverse complement strand
GAATCTATTTTTAAGGCATTAGATGATTTAACTCGGACTGTATGTTTCAGTATTAGAAATGTTTACTATATATAATGCAAGAGTACATAATATGTTTGACAGCCTCCAGGTGCTTTTAATAAGATTTGTTGTTCATATTAAAACTAGAAATGGCCTTGTCTTCATCAGGATACTCTTAATTCAATTTACCTCCATACCTTTTTCTGACAGGAAGACTTTAGCTATCAAAAATTAATTGGACCTTAAACAGAAAACAGATGTTTCCTTGCTTTATTCTGTACATGAGTTTAATAAATTCAAGTAGGAAGAAATCCTCCAGTTAATATTTAAAATTTATTTTGAATTGTATGAACAGCAGATCACATTCTGTTTAGATGTCTATTGTGCATCCACCCATGACCTAATGAGAGCATAAATTTTAGCCTACAGAAATCTAAAGATTGTAAACTGAAATGTAAGCAATGGAAAAAAGATGTTAAAGTAACAATTTTGGAGATCGCTATTTGCCTTTGGGCTTCTGAAACATTCAATTGTCATAATAAACTTATCATATACTCTAATATTTAGAGAGAAATCACATGAGAACCTTGATTGTATTTTGAAATTTAAATGCATGTTCTCACAGGATTTTAGCTGAAAACATTATTTTGTGAATGCCAGGTATCTCTAAGGGGAATAAAATGACCTTAGAAATGCACATTAAAAAGCCCTAGACCTGATTTTTAGTTGTTGAAATGTTTGAATTTAATTTAAAAAAAATTACAACCAAACATGATGAAGTGTCATTTATGTTTCCCCAAAGCTCTTGTAGACAGGAAAATTAATTTTCTTCCTGATGTTTAAAAGCACACATTTCTCTTCAGCAGTGTATATCATGGCAGATGCTATTATCTACTTCAAATAGAGCTGTACATGAAATGTCTTTGTTGAATTATAATGCTTGTAACACAAAATTTTGCACAGCTCATAAATTTCACAGTGCATTTAACCCAAGGAAAAAAATTACGGATTGTATTTTTTTTTTTAAGATCTCAATAGTTTAATACAATTTTGACAGGTGAATTAGTACGCAATTTTAAATTGGCAGGTCTTCAACCCCTGAAGTAGTATCAAAAAATATCTGAAACAACTTGAAAATTGTGTAATTTTTTCACACATGTTTAAACTTCTCTTTTTTCCAGTATTAAAAACCCTAATCCTAAGTAGAGAGTTAGTGCTTAAAAAAAGGGTAACTTGAAATTTCTCATTTTAGGTGCTAGACAGTACAACTTCTGCTTTTTTAATCCCATTGCTGGTTATTCTCTAAAATCCTACCTTTTTTTTCTTCTTTTTTTTTTTTTTTTCTTTTTTTTTTTTTTTTGATAGGAAATAACACTATGTGAAATACATACAATGGTACAAAAATCATTAATATTAGAATTTATTTTTTCACTAAAAAAATTAAAATGTCCTTGGTTATGCACATAAGACCTTATTGCTGCTGGTAAAATATCTGGGTTGCAATATCTTAGAATAATGTCAGGATGTGTAATTCTGAATATTTCGCCACTTAGGACTTTCTTCTTCCTAAACATACTGATTTTTATGGCAGACTTCTCTGAAGGGTAGAATTTGACTATTACTATTTTTTGTACTTAATAGTTTAAAAGGCACTTTTTATGTCAGAAGAGTGAAGAGTAAAAAGCAGATCACATAGGTAATCAGAATTTATCAGAACTGATCATCAAAATCACAATGCAAATAATATATAGCCCTGAAATCCTTCTCATAGGACACCTGCAAAATTCTTTACAATAGCCAATATGTGGTTGGAAAAGTCAAGCCTTGTTATTCACAGCCTCATACCACCCATTGAAAATTGACAGAAACATTCACAGGGGGAGGTGCTATGAAGTTCTGAAGAGTTCTGTTACTCATTCCACCACCCCTGTGAGGGAACAGAAGACAGGAATTCTGCTCTCACCTCCCTAATTTGACCTTATCATTGTGAAAGCCTGAAATATAAGGATAAAAATAAGCTGGATTTTACCTATAGAATCTTTTCAGTCACCAATCAATTCTCAAAAACTTTTTGATAGGGAGGAAAAGAGTACAAGAAGAAGACTTGCTCATGAGAAAAGTACAAAAAAGGTGGACAATCTTCAAAGGTTGTTCTTATCTGCTTAAAATGCTGTGTTGATCAAAGATTTAATTTATAATTACCTTTGGAAGAGTATGAACAGCTTGTAAACAACCTAGCCCATCAAATTTTTATTGGCCTGTAATGGGAAGGGTCAATTTTTATAACTTTTTAATAAAAGATAAAAAATTATCTAATATTTTCTACCATAAAACATTTTGTTTCCAGCCAAACTGATTTTAAATTGACATCTAATTAACTGAAGAATAATTAAACAAATTAATTCAAATACTAAAGCAATAACTGCCAATTAGTTGTATAAAACTTAATCTAAGAGATGGTAGAGAAATGGTGAATGGTTTTTGAATAACATTTTGTAGCTACTAAGATTTGGACAGCATTCCAGTAATTGGATGATTTATCCTTATTCTGTATCATTTCCTTCTTTTTAGTGGAAAAATGGAAGGTGGCTGACTAGCATATGCCGTGTCCACAGTACACATGCAGCTACAATCATCTTACAGAAATGGTGTGGGTATCATTTATTCTGAGGTGTGTCAGGTGTGTGAGATTGAAATGTTAAAGGTTAATGACCCAAAAATGTGGCCATTTGCAACAGCAGAGTGTGCTTTGGTGGGGCCAGGTTTGCATACCCCAGCACAAGGCAGGTAGGAGGGTTTATCCTGTGTGATGCTGAGACCTCTGATCTGATAAGAACAGCCCAGGTGAGGAGGGGATGCACACCCACCACCAGAGGATGACCACATCAAACCAGCCTGTGTTTAGTAACAAGCTGATGTTTTAGCTAGATAAGTGAAAATGTAAGAAAAGGACCCCGCAGAGGAGGGATAATACTTTTTTTTTACCATGCCAATGTCTTCCCTTACACAACTGCCTCACGTGTAGAAGTCCCAACTCCAGGGGAAGGATCAGGACATTCCCATTCCCGTGAAGGCCTGAAGATGTTCACCCCTTCTGATGGGGCATAACTGGCTACACTGACATGAGAGGGCAGCTCTGTGTCTTAGAAGGATTCATAACCCATCAAAGACCCCTAAGTGCCCCCACACTCACGTCAAGAGCCTTCCACCGGAGCACTGTGGATGATCCACAGTGTTACATCAGACACTGTAAAACTTCCCCCACTATTGGAAGCTGCTGGGCATTCTCACCTGCCCCTGAGTGTGTTAACCCACTGAACTTTGTGTTTCGTTGTCTTCCCCCAGCCCTGATGGACCATGACTGCAACCATCACCTCAACCAACAAACACTGAAATTGCAACAATCAAGTCTTGTCCCTGGATCCATTTCCTCTCTGCTATGTGCTCTTGTCCATTCTTTCTCTGTCTTTTCTGTATCTATTTAAGCAGTATTTTAATACTTTTATATTGCTATATGGCTTTAATATATAATAACCATATAATATAACTATTTAATAACCAAAATGGCTACATACCTCCTTTCCATTGCAACCAGATTGTTCTGAAATAAACCTGACATGTATAAATAAACACCATTCATTCAGTGTTGTTTCACTCTAATCCACTCCAGGGGATCTATTAACAAGCACCTCACTTATCCTCACCTTCAGAAGCAGGTCATAGCATCAGAATGTTATCCTTTCTTATAAATCACAGGGAATAAAAGAGTCTTCTAATCTAGCATTTACCATGTCTACATTTCATGGAGAGTTTTTATATTAATTAGAGGGGAAGGAGAATACTGAGATAAGAACTGAATTCACTGTGGGTTGAGCTGGACTATAGCACAGTCATCTTTTAGGTCAAAAGAGAGCCAAAAGGTGAATTTCTTAAAAAGGCTTATGTAAATTAAAACCCTCAGATTTAAAATCAAAGACTATTTTGTTCCTCAATGCATTTAGATCTAATCTTTCCAAATGTCATCTGCAGCTACTAATATTTTAAATTTCATTTCAAAAAGCAGTTTAGTGGTTCAGTTCTTGAAGTTTTATCGAAAAGAGCAGGAGAGCCTAGAGATGGTCAGAGGGTATTATCGCTTTTGTGATCCAGACCAGCTTCACAAATCTACCTACCCTTATTCTGTCTTCTGGATATGAATCCCTGCATCATTTTGCTCAGCCTGTTCCATAGGTGCCATCCATTGCTTCTTAATATTCTACTTTTAGATGTGTTGAGTGCACAGTGTTTGTGGAAGTTGCAGACGCATTTTATTTCTTGTTACTTTATTGTTCACTGGTCACAACAGGGCCTTGTCATTTCATGAAAGGCTTTTTGCATATGTATGCTTACCATAAACCAACTTAAGCTCCACAGTCTGCATGCAAATTTCTAGAATAGTATGTTTACTTGGGATTTTGTAAGTTTATTATATCCCCTCTTTTAACATAAGCAGTGACTTATACAGGTAGTCAGCAATATAATCTTCCTGTTGAGCTGTATCTTCAGAACACATTTTAAATAGCATGAAGTTTTTTGCCAAATAACAGTCCGGATTTGACTTCTTAGGTAATAGAACAATTTTTATATTTTAGTTACCTTTTCTTTCCTCCTCCACAACACAGATGTATGATAGATAACCTGGCACAAGAAATCCCTTTAAAATAATGGTCTTGAAATCCAAATAACCTCATGATTTTTATTACAGAACTTCTTATAATATTTAATGCACCAGCATTTAGTGTGTGACTATATATTTTTGGCTGCTGTATTCTCGACAAACACAGTTTTTGGACAGTGAAGTTAGTATCTCTGTCTGTGGGACACAAATGAATTGGTATGAACCTTGGATCATGTTTCACAGTTTTATTGAAAATACCATATAGGCAAATCGTACAACAACCTTTGCTATATATCTTCACCAACTTTTTGGAATATACTGTCCCATTATCTTCACAGCATATGGCTCATGCTGCTAACTTATTGAGACAGAAATCTTCTAGAGTGGTATTACATCTTAGAGACAGTATCTTTCAACTAGTTACCTTGGCATTTATGAAATAGTCATATTTTTCAAAGTTTTGATTTTTTATGACATCCATATTAAAACAGAATTTTGACAATCTAAATTCCACAAGATGAATCCCAGGCAAGAAAGTGTCTTGAGGTGAATAGGATTGCTGATAAATACAAATTAATAACTTGGGAAGAAGATTTGTCATGGGGAGTCTGTGGCTCCAGCAAAACCCCAGTGTTGGTTGTAACTCTAACACTGGTTGCAATATAGCAACGCTAAAGAAAGCCAACTCTTGTTGAAGAATATTCACTAGAAAAATGAATTTCCTCATTGTTTGGTAAAATACTTGAGGTTTGTTGTTTGCTTGATTCCAAAAGAAAAGATGGAGATAAAATTGCAAATACTTGAGTGTCTTTATGAAAAAAAAGCAAAACATCAACTCTCTATAATAAGTAGAATTTATATGAGAAAATAAACCTGCCTGAATTTCTACTGTTTCACTAGATTCTGAAGTTCTAGCTAAGGAGAATCGATTAGGATAATGTCAGTAAATACAGTAAAAACATTGTGGAGGCACATTTTTGAAGTCAAAAGTATCTTAGTTTAGAGATTTATCCAGAAGAAGAATAGAAACAACAGGTTTTCAGCATTGATGTCAACACAGACTCCCACATATATAAGGTCACTTTACAGTCACACAAGAAAATGCAACATTGCTGTAACCATGACTCTGCCACCTTTTGGTACATTATTCCTCCTGGACATTTATATTAAGTGTTTTTGCCATCAGCATAATTTTTACTTGTCTCTCAGAAATGTAACAAGAGCCAGACAGGAAGGAAAAGCAGAAAGTTCCCAAAGGCCAATTTCCATGAAACTCAAATATTGTGTACTGAATAAAACATTTTTTGTTTTATTCTTTGTTATGCTGCCATCAAGAAAGTAATTCACCATCTCCCTTGTTTCTGCAACTCTCCAGCTTTTCCTGAAGATAAAAGACAAAGAGCCTTCCACAACACAGGTAACAGTAAAGATGTACCCTTTTGGGCATTATCTTTAAATTACTGTATCCCTACAGTGACATAATTTCCTTATTTTTGTTAAATTTTGCATGCAGCTCGTTCGGCACATCTGCCTTGAAGTGAGAGCAGCTGAGATAGATTTTTGTGTGAAGTGGCAATTCTCTTCCCTTTGCAATCACATGGAGCTGCATGACTTCAGAACAGGGACCTGCTGAATGGATCAGATTTAAGTCACATATTCCCAAGCATGGGAAGCCTGCCAGACTTCTGTGCACTTCCCTAATTAACAACAAAGTAGAAACTTCACTTTTCCTCTGTGTTTGCCTGGAGATGCAATGTTTTGCACATGAACCATAACGGATTACAAATTTCAACTTTTAAATATCATTTTAACTGAATGTTTTCAGTGCTTTATTAAATCTCTGCCTTTTTTTTTTAACATGAAAGAAAAAGAAATTGTTTAATTTCCCAGGTTCTTGTACCATATTTTTGACCTGACACATTCAGTTGTACCAGTAATATTATGCTCTACTGTGTCAATAGAGTAATGAAACATGACTAAATTAACCAGATACAATAATGAAATAGGCCACAAAATGTAACTAAGTGAAGTTTTTTGAAGAAAACGAGAAAAAAAAAAGACTCAATACATCTGTATAGTTTCTTACCTGAGCATCAGTTAAAATAAATATTAAAAATTCCTTCACTTTAAAAAGATGTTAAATCCTGGAGTCATGGGAATTTTCCATGCTTGACCTGGACTTGCAACTGTTACCACTACATCATGCCGAAGGCGCTTTCTAATTTGACAATGTAGTTTTCAAAATGCAGTGCTTTGCAAATACTAAACAATACTTTTGCTCTGAATAAAGCATACGCATGCAGGTATGCAAACACACAAAACACCAGAAGGGTAGGTAAAGCTAAAATGTATCTATCCCTAAGGTCAAGCCTACACTGCTCCTTATGAGTAGCACAGTTAATTCAACAGAATTTTCTAGAGAAATTTCAGTCATGTTGACAGCGAGTATTTTCATACTTGTAGCTTATTCTGCATCAGAGGAGTCATTTTATTTTACCAACAGCAACATAAGTTTGCCCTGCTCTGACACACTGCAGTAATTTCCCACATGAGGAAGTGTTCCTAACTCTAATTAGAACTTCTGTGCCTGAAGTCTTTTCTTCTCTAGAACATAATACATGAACATGGGTTGAATGCTGTGGTTTAACCAGTCTTGACTGTATAAATCATAAGTATATATAGCATTTTAAAATGTACTCTGCCTTCAAAGTGGGATACCCCAAATCCCTGTGACACCTCAGCTGATATTTATTAGCTCAAACTTTTCTTCATTACCAGTGAAAGGTGCAGGATGCCTATTTATGCTTAGGATATGAATACAATATAAATAACTGTTTTCCCATATCCCATACAGTAAGCATTCACGTGAAAGGATAATTATTCCATTTGGTCAAGTATATTGACTAACTAAGGTCCTTGAACTTTGTCAATAAAAGGCATATGCAACACTGAAGCATCAAACTCCTGAAACAAGTGATTAAAAAATAGATTGTAATTTCTTATTGGTGGAAGGATGTTGAACAGTACTGAGAAACGTCTGTATTTGTTATAGCAGGGGAAAATTAGAGACCAAATGAATAACTCCTCTGCATATATTCAATGATTTCTTATAAAACAATCTGTCTAAATTTTCATCTTGAAGAGGCAGCACAGGCCACAGCATGTCATGATCCCATATGTGGGGTATGGTAACATTCAGGTTGGGAAAAAATGAATGAATCTTAGTAATTTTCAAGGGCTGATATTGAAATTGATGTTAATGTCTTCATTGCTGGCCGTAAAATGGGATGAAGTGCAATACCATACTCAGAAGGTATCAAACTGAGAGAGGCTAGCAGAGATTTTATGAAGTGTAACAAAGCTGAATGCAACATCCTGCAAAATCTGTGGACAAACTGGCTAGTATCCAGTTTTTAAAAAAGGATTTGAGATGTCCCAGTGGCCAAGTGAAACCTTATTCAGGAGTATATCCTGGCAGACATGAAGAATAAGCTCTATGAGAAAGAGTGTAGCCAATAGGCCAGAGTGATTCTGCATCCAAAGTATCATTCCTGTTTTGATCTACCCAGTACTCAAGAAATACTGGAATAGAGGAATTAGTCATTGAACAGCCACTGAGTTGTTTAGGGTTCTGGAACACAATATATTCAAGGAAAAGGAAGGAAATACTAAGGGAGCTGGCTTTCTGTATGGAAAAGAGAAAATAAAAGGAAGATGATTTCAAACACTGAGGAGCAAAGTGCAGGAAAGTTAGAGCCAAATTCTTCTCAGAGGTGCACCATAAAGATATTACAGGCTATGAACATGAGCTACAGTAAGACAAATTATTAATAGATTTTAGGGAAAAAAAATGATGACGAGAGTAAACAAAGACTGCAACAAATTGTGAAGACAGGTCAGAGATATTCTGTACTTCACTGTGATTTAAATTGGAAATGAAATATAGATTGGAGGTTGTCAATGCTCTGAGTGGGAGATTGATTCCTTGGAATTATGTTAACAGGCTCCATTATAAGTTTTCCCCTTGTCTTAGATGTTCCATTGCAAAGAAAATCTTGATTTTTAATACAACTATTTTATTTTGCTATTGCAGGGGCTTCAACCATTAAACTCATGCTGAAATCCTCTTTGCACGTTTAATGTTTTTCACAATGAGACATAAAGAACTAAACAAACCATTCTATCCTTTCCTTGCTAGGTTGATCTGTTTTTGTGGATATTCTGCTGCCAGTTACAACTCTCTGGCAAAATTACCCACTAAAATATGCGGGAAATGTTATAGAAGACTTTTGTTCCAGAAAAACTTTTATTTTACCTCCTTCTTTTTTTATTTTCATGGCAGGATAAAAGAATGAAGAGATATGCAGCCTCACTGTCTCTTTTCCCAATTTGAGCATTATTTTTCTAGGGGTCATATTTCCAGTGGTCTTCTACTTTTATGTTACAATACCTTTATGCTTGACATGATCTAAACCCAGTTGCATTGAATATACCATGTTCTTTCTCTAACCTCTGAATTTTTGTGTGTCAGTAAAAATTCTGTGAAAGTGAAAAATACACAAGGATATTTTATTCTCTAAAGTGGATTTTATCTGATGGGGGAAAAAAGGCTGAGGGTTCCATTTCTCTAAGTACATTTAAATAGTAATTTTTTTTTTCTCTTAATTTATCATTAGTCTAGAAAATGGTTCAGTGCATTGAAATCAGAGAAAGTGACATCCAAAAGTAGAGTCAAACAGCAACAATTTTTTGCATTTGCATTTGCATTTGCAGAGCACTTCCATATATTCTGTTTTCAAAAGACATCCAATGTCTTATCAAAGCTTGAAATATGAATTCTAAATCCAGAATCTTGAGTGTTATGAAATGGTTATTCCATTGTTTTTTGGGTTTTTGGTTTGGTTGCTTCTGTTCCTTGTTTTCTTGGGTTTGGGTGAAAGTGCTTTTTTGAATCATAGAATGGGTTGGGCTGGAAGGGACATTAGGGATCATCCAGTTCCAACCCCACTGAAGTGGGCAGGGGCACCTTTCCCTAGACCATATAGCTCAAAGCCCCACCCAACCTTGCCAAAACTTCATGCAGGATACAGGTTCTACAGACACATACCAGGAATTTATGCTTAAGAAGATGGTGGAGACCAGATCACTCTCCTGTGCTTTGAGGAAAAGAGGAGTGCATGGTGTGAACTTAAGTGGGAAATCAAGACCCAAGTGAAGCACAGTGTAGTGGCCTCTGATGTGCTCTGGCCTGAATACTGTTGGTCATGGGCTGTTGTTATGAATCAGTACACAGATGGGCCCTCTGCAAGTTCCTCTTTAATCATGGAATTCTGAGTGCTCTATGATCTGTTTGTGTAGTTTCAAAGACCATCAGCATTGCATGAATAGCATTGCATCAGCATTGACCATAGACTGGGAATAAATCTTTTATTTTCTCTTTCTCCTGGTAGGATTTTCTATCTTTCCACTTGGTGAAATAGTGAAATTATTCAACTAGAAAAAAGCAACAGGATGCTACCTGCCCTTCCTGTTTATTAACCTAAAAAGTGGGAGAATATAATTTACTTCATAATTCACCCATTTTTTTCAAAGCCTTTTCAGACTTTAAGCAGAGCTTAACAGCAAAGTTCCTTCCTCCTGTAAAATTCTCACATTGATCATTACTTTCTGCCTAGCCAAATTTCCTATTCACTTTCAAATGTATGAGTCACTGCTGAGCTGAGTATGTATTTTATTTTGAGTGCTGGAATTCCATCAAAATGTTATCAACAGAACTGCATCTTTCACTTTCTGTCTTATGCTTTCTGTGCACTGTTGCTATGCCCTGGTGAGTAATGTGCAGTATGGTACAGGATAGAGCATAGCTTATGCTCTATTGAACAGTGCTTGTTCACTCCAGAAATGTAAGTTTTTGATCAGTGAAAAGAAGTTCTGAAGTTCTGAAACCTGAAAGCATCTAAAAGTAATTAATTGTTTTGGAGGGACAGAAACATAACATTTGAATTGGGTATACTTCAAAAAGCATAAGTGTACAGAGTGCAGAAAGGTATAAAAGAGTATGTATGTATTTGTCACTGAACTTTAATTAAAAACTGTTCTGGTTTCTCATATGAAAGCGCTTGTGATACAAATGGCTGAGTAGATTCAAAGTCTGCAGAGACTTTGTTGCTAGGCTTTTCCTCTTTATAGGTATTGGGAATTAAAAAAATATGCCTGTTTGAAAAATAAAAAAGTTCTTAGTGCTTTGTATTTTGTTGCAATTCTTAGAAACAGAAAACAGAAAATTGTTGCACCTGATATGACTCAGGATATTTCTATGAAAAGAAAATCTACAAAGTGAAAATGAAAACAATATTTTAATTTTAAATAAAGAACTGATCCTGAAAACCATTTATGATGGACACATAACTGTGTCAAAACCAACCAACCTAAAAAAAAACCCCTCAAAATCCAAACAGAATAAATCACAATAAAGAAAAATATCCATTTTAAAGTTTACGAGGTTTTGATCTGCAGAGATTCCTTTCTGAGCCTTCATATCAGTATCTTAGTAAGCCACCATGTCAGAGGGAATCAAAAGCCTACATGCTGCTAAGCTGCTGCCATCTCTACCAGTACATCCTATATTTCATTCTCTCCATGTGTTGTGGGCTCTAATGCAGGCATCTGTCATGTGTGGTACATCAGGTATGATGTTCCAGAAATGAAGGGCAGAGCTGCTGACACTGGGTAGCAGCAGAAGGAATACAGCTTCCAGTGACCTCCCTTTGAGGCTTGGGATGAATGGTACAAAAGTCCAGGCTGACCTGCCAAACCATTAGTGACAGAGAGATAATCAGCTGGGAAACTCCAGCTTGTGCTGCTGCCTAACTCTTGCAGGCAGTGTCAATTACTGTGAAACTCATGGGCTGCAGCAGGTCAAGTGTACATGTGAAAGGGAGCAAGAGGACATGAAAGCACATGGCACTTCACCTCCACGGAGGTGGGGATGTGACAGATAACTAGGTTGTACTCCTGACATGACACTTTTTTTTAATAAAACAAGACTTCAGAAATTTTATACCTGAAGGTTTCATTATATCTGCTTTTGGTTTTGGATTTTCTGTTTCTTTCCAGCTGATAATAGATGAGTGACCAGCTTTTCTGTATTTGTTTTTGTCTTGCAGAAGCTTGTGAAAAGAACAGAAGCAGCCACATTACTTTTTTACTTAAGGACTTGATTAGGAAGGATGGTATCTATGGTTTTGTACATTCTTTTACTCTAGTGACCATGTGTTCTTAAGACGCTTGAATGCTTTTGTTCACAATGATCTATACTGATTTTGTGGGGTAGTGGGTGATGAGAGTTCTATTCATATAAAACAGACTTTTAAAAATCTGTTTTAAAGGAGATATGCAATATTTATTTTTGTCTTGAGAGTTTTGTTTGGTTTATTCTCCTTGTTCTATTTGTATATTTAGAAGTTCAAAATAAGACTTTCAAGCAGAAAATCCGAATCTCTCCTTTTGTGTCTGATGAAGAAGCAAAAGATAATTAAGATGAGCACTTAAAGTATGCATACTTTCAGGATTATATTTATTTATTTACTGAGAAATCTGTTCCAAGTAATTTTGGAACTCTTCTGTCACTGTTTTCTATTTTTTTTCTCCTATGAAATAGTTAATATAGAGAAGTTTTTAACACAGTCTTCTTCCCTTCCACCCTACCTTTTATGTCATTGAGATTTTATAAACAAGATAGTAAAAAGACAAGTAGTCAGACACTGATGTTGATGAATGACAGTGACTTCAAATTTGGTTCCACCTCTTCACACATATTAACACAGCATTTATTCATGTAAGCAATGACTTTGGTATCAGGAAGAAGGTGGACTCTGCCAGAATCTTCACTGCTTTCAAAACATGAAGCTCACTCTTTCTGAAAAGGAAACCATCACCAGTCAACTTGATTAGCAGTGCAAAAACAGCTTCATTTAAATTATTCATTGGGAAAAATGGGAAAAGGTAGAGGAGGAGAAAGGGTTTTCTGTTACTTATGTCATGGGAGCTACATGTAACATGCCCTGATAATCTCCTACTTCTAACAAAAAAATATAAATACAGTAATTTCACGAATATAAGCCACACCTTTT
>VRYO01002772.1:13954607-14050723 GCA_009812075.1 Sialia sialis | reverse complement strand
GTGCGGCTTATAATTGTGAAATTACTGTACCCAAACTGCTATAACAGTCATTGGAAGAAAAGGGTAAAATTAACCAGAGTAGAACATAAACGAGGTAATTAATTATTTTAAAAAATATTTACTGTCTCTTTTAAGATACTGACAAGTACTTGCCTTCTATTATCCTCATGCCTCATGAACATCTGGGAGTAAAATAACATGGAAGTTATGGGCTGTGATGGCATATATAAGAAAGTGCACAATTTAATTTAACTCCATGTGTCACAGTGTGTCAAACTCAGTCCCTATCTGACCTTAACTATATAACAAGGGGATTGAAATCAGAGGGCATGCTCTTGTGCAGATTATCCTTCCTTTCTAAGCAGCTAGTGAGTTTTAAACATCTGGTACCAAATCGAGAGTCTGCAATTTATCCTAAGTACTTCAGTGCTCAAATGGGCAGCTTGTTCAAAATCAAAAACTCTGTAGGTCGCTCCAAAGATTATTCTGTTTTCTTTCACTTTCTGCACCGTAAATTATATCAAGATGTGTTCAAAAAGTTTGGATGCTTAAATTATTTAAAAGTTGTAGATGGATATTACTAGCAAATTGATTCATTCAGATAGGGATGTAAGTTATTATTTTCCCACTAGCACAGAAAAAAAAAAAAAAGGTGGCAGTTTTATATGCCTGACTGCCTGACTTACCTACATGACTTAAGAGCCAGTCACTTCTAACAATCAGGGTTGAGAAATGGACACAACTGATGAGCTGAAATCCCCTTTTGGAGCTGACTGTATCTCCTTTATCTATATAGGATAATACACAAAACTTAGGTGCCTTTAGTTTGATGTATAAATTCAGACAAAACTTTCAATTCACTGTAAACTACACAGGGAGCATATATATATATTACCTTAGGTTACTCAAAATTCCATGTTAATCCCAGCATCTCCCTCTACCTCTTCTTCTACTGTCCCCAGATTAAGTTTGTATTGTTGATTAAAAAACATGGCTTATCCAGAATAAGAGACTCCAGATCTTTATTTTTTTTTGGTAATTGTTTAATATTTGGCCATGGATTGTTGTTTGGTTTGGGGGGTTTTTTTGGGGGTTTTTGTGGTTTTTTTGTTGTTGAGGGTTTGTTTTTGCAGGGGGAGTTGGTTTGTGAAGTTCTAGTCTCCTATAAAAGCTGTTTCGCAATTTTTAATTTTTTTTCCCATTGGCTTTGTTTCTCAGTTTCATGTTGTTTTCCTTCTTGTAGCATCCTTGCTTTGTTTTCCCTTCTCTCCTCCAGGGTTACCATAGAAATATACAACCACAAATTTCAGCAGAGAAACTCGGGTTGAAGTAATAAACTGAAATGTCAGGAAGAACTACTTTGCATAAGTCACAAACCAAATTGTACATTTAGATAATTCTTAATTATGGGATATTTTTACGGAATTTGGATATGTCTGTGGAGATTGTTTTTAATGTTTTGCTTTTAGCTTTTACTCCACTATTTGCATTAATAGCATTGGCAATAATAACACTGATTTGAAACATATCAGCTTGGCAAGCCCTTTATCTTCTGCCTACGATATTCATTTAAACAGCTATGAAAATAAAACTTGGCGCTTTCCAAAACAAGACTACAAACAAAACTAAATAAACTACGTGCAGTATAGATACAGATATAGATATATAGATATATATCAATATATGTAGATACATATAGAGAGATATAGAGAGAGATAGATATAGATATAGATATATAGATATAGATATAGATAGATATAAATATGTGCATACACAACACACACATGCACATGTGACAAAGATCAAATAAAAAAGCCCAAACTAAAAAACAAAAAAAGTCAACAACAACCAGCAATGTATTTATTTTTAAAAAATCATGTTCACTGCTAAATGTGAGGTCATCATGAACAGAATTATATCATTAGACATACAAAGCCATTTACAAATCTGACCTGTTTCTTCATATGCTGCATAGTGAACCAACCTCAATTGATGCAAAATGTATTTCGTGTACAACAATACTACAACAACTGTCTGAAGTGGCAATTTTCACCCCGTAGTTATTGATTGTTCAATTTGAGAGCTCATTCTTCACTTGTTTTGGAATCTCACTGGTCACAAATTGTTTCACTTCTAGATTAGTTTTTGGAATCACTGAAATAATGGCATTATATGGCCCTTCAAATAGCACTGAATAAAATATCATATGCTATTAATAAGATATATGTGTATATTAGTTCTAGGCTGAAAAATCAGACTATTTTTTCTGTCTTTTTTTTTCTGTCTGATTCAAAATTTTTAATGGAAAAAGTCATGTAAGTATTTATACGGAAAAGAGAATACAATCCTAAAAAAGGCTTAACTTAAAATTAATTTTGAATGTTCTTGCTTCAATGTTCGGGATTTGAAAATTTTATTAGATAAAGTTAGATGGATTAGAAAAAAAATCTTGTCTTTTTTGGAGCTCAATAAAAAAATATAAACTTATCCACTGTTACAATTATTTTGGTAAAAACTTCTGAGCTAATATTTTCATATTTTAATGCAAAGAATCTTGGGAGGGAAAGAAAAAATCAAAGGTGTAATTGTTCACAACTGAAATTGGAACAAAATTTGGATTAATTTTACGCTTCCAAGCTGATAAGAAAAAAACTACATATAGAATTGGAATCAAGAATAAAGTCTTCAAATTTTAAATATAAAGAAAACTTTCAATTAATTTTGCATCACTTGTTTCACTCCTTAGCATTAATTCCTGATTTTTTTTATAAAATTCAAAACAAAGTACTGTTTTCTCACAAAGATATATAAAAATGAAAAAAAGGAATTGAAATGTAATTGTTTAAATGTTTCAAATTTTTAAAAGATATCTTGCCCTAAGAGACTGATAATCTCTAACTATTTCTAGAAAAAAAAAAAAAAACAAAAAAAACAGTATGAAAAATTTGGAGTACAACAATGAAACATCAAAAAACTTACAGACATAATTTTCATAAGTCATCCAATAATTTTGAATGCCTCACTTCAGTTTTCAGTGTGCCTCAAATGTGAACGACTCAAAATAAGAAGTCAAAGTGCAAAAAGAACCACGGAACTCTTCTGGCTCAGATAATAGAAGATAATTTGTCAGAATAACATGATTTGCTCACAAAATCACAGGGAGAAGAAGGAAAGGGTGTCCGTGAGTTCACTGAGTCAAACCCTATCTTCCTCTGTCTGTATCACATGCAGGATCAAAGTCTTCTCAGTTGTGTTTGCCTGAGCTGTTTCTTACAGAGGTTTGATATATATTTTCTGCAAATATTTTTCAGAAATTATTCCAAGGTTTGGTTATACTTAATGCTAAGTCTTACTTTAGTGGTTAAACTAAGGGCAGTGGCAGATTTTTCTTGGCAGCCAAAATCAGGCAGATGAGGCTGTTAAAGTAGTAAATTGTTTGTCTCTTCTGCTGTCCATTAATGCAGGGATGCCTGATACCACAAGTCATCACCTGCTGACTTATCACAGCATTCAGTCCTGTGTATTAGGCTAAATGAAAACTAGATGTCTGATTTTAATCTTCTGCCACAAGCCTGTCAGTGCCCTAAGTATCTTTTGCTGCATTATAAGCCTATTGCTTTTTTTGCCCTATCTTCAAGTGAGCACAGGGAGCAATTTATTTATATCTGTTATGCCACTTCTACTGATGTATTTCTAGGCAAAGAAGGATGCAGAGTTTTAAACAGTATATTTGTCTGACTGCTCTCAAGGAACTATGTGTCAATACATAATAAGAAATGGGAAGAAGAAAATGTGGGATTAAGTCAAGCCATGGGGCTGGCAAGCCTTCCAGAAAGTTTGGGTGTGGAGTGCTCTGTCAGTGACAAAGAGGAGGTTTCATGTCTTATATTCTTTGTGGAGTTCACTGTAAGGCAGATGAGACAGGGAGATGATTCTATTTTTTTGTGAAAATCTGTGGATTAGGCAATTTTGGCCATAACTGGTGGAGTTTTCCTCACACAATTATCATGAGTCATTTTTAATTGAATCCTACAATCACATGTGTTGGAAGGCACCCATCAGGGTCATGAAGTCCAGCTCCTGCACAGAACCCCCCAAGAGTCCCACCATGTGCCCGAAAGCACTGTCCAAACACTACTTGAACTCTGTCGGGCTGCTGCTGTGACTTCTGCCCTGGGAAGCCTTTCCAGTTCCCAAATAACCACTGGGTGAAGAACCTTTTCCTGATATCCAACCTAAGCCTCCCCTGACTGAGCTTCATGCAGTTCCTTTGAGTCCTGTCACTGATCACAGGGGTGAAGAGATCCGTACCTACCCCTCTGCTTCACCTCCTGAGGACGCTGAAGACCACAATGAGGTCTCCCCCACTCTCCTCTTCTCCAGCTGAGAACACCAAGTGACCTCAGTCACTCCTTACACAGCTTACCCTCCAGACCCTTCAGTATCCTTATGGCCTTCCTTTGAACACTCTCTAATTGCTTAATGTCAAAAATGACAGATTGTGTGATTTGATTTCAGGATATTGCACTCCTTGAATGAATCATTCTGGTGCCAGATGTTTGAACACTCTGGAGATTCAGAGATATCTTTACTGAGTGCTTACATTTTATCCATCAAGGATACAAGATATGCTGGAATATTTCTCTAAAGCACAGAAGAGTGTACTAAAAGAAGCTAGAAAGAGACAAGACAGAATAAGTGATGCAACAATGTTCATTTAGCCATCATTCCTTAAAAATTAAACTGTTGAGATAAAAAGATTATGACAATGTATCAGAGTTAGTAAAGGTAAATCAGTATGAATGTCCATGTCATTGACCTGGCACACAGCTTCTCACCAGAACTGCTACAGTACAAGACCATACCACAGGAGGATCTCTTTCACCATTAGACACAGCTTTTGCCACCTCATTTTAATTTCACTATATAGCCCTTGTCTAATTGTCTATGAATACATATAGTTCACTCAGCTATCTCAGTTTTCTACAGTATTAAGGAAAAGTTTGTTTCAAGAGCATGCAAGTTATTGAAAGGTGTTCACCTGAGGATATCGGCCTGAGAGATGTGTTATTTACTTCTATCTCACAGAAGGCCTGTGCAAGCAGAAGTGATGAGTGGGCAGTCTGGGGATTCTTAAATTCAGAAAAATCTGGCCTGTTTTGGTAACTGTGCTGATATTGGTCATAAATACATACCTTCTGCCTTTTTACTTATTGCTGTAAAGCTGGGGTATAACTAAACTTAATGTATTTCACTCACCTGCCGTTTTGTTTGCCATGCAGCCCAAGAGTATGGTTTTCAGTGATGTACAAAGCCTCATCATAAAGAGGTGGAAGATATTGTTTGTGGCCTTTCTATTTCTAAGATGTGGGTGACTGCAGGGAATAGCAGAAATTCAGAGCCTCAGTCGCAGGCAGATGAGTGGAAGATGTGGGAATCCAGCCTTCCAGAGACATGAAGGCTACAAACCCATCACAACCAATCATCTGGAAAGTCAAGTACTAAGAGGATCACTGGCATTAAAAGTTGTCTTACAATTGTTTCCCTAAACTAAGCTGATGATGACATGGCTTTCTCACCATCGATAACTTTGAAAGGATATATTCTTAACCTGGGCACTGAAGCGGAAGAAAGGTTCTGAGGATTTCAGCAAGACACCATCCCAGATCATCATAACTACGTCCCTTTTTCAGGCCATGGGAGATGGACTGGGCAAGGACAGCCCACAGCAGTCACTGTGGACATTTTGTCAAGACTGCAAGTGAACTCTTAGGACGATGAGGAGGACCTGGCTTGAAATAAGTGATGGAGCTTGAAGTGAAAACCTGCTGGATGGGACACCAGGTGCTGCTGAACATAACAAGTACCTCTGTAGGAAGCAAGCAAAAGTCAGAGCTGTGACAGGTGCCTGAATCTCACAGGTGGTTAAGTGGGAGGATATGAAAAATTGCCAGACTTTGGAGATAATTGGAGGGGAGTATTGGGAACATTTGTGGGAGTACAGTGCTGTAAGGCAAACAGCTCTCAGGTAACCATCAGCAATACCATATAATGCCGAGTTTGCCTAGCAAATGGAATGAGAAATAATGTGTTAGTTATCAAAACTAGTACTAACTGAGAACGAAATTATAGGTTCAGGTGTTTACCTGAGGAAAAAGGAGGAGGTGAAAGGTAGATAGATGAGTGTTGGAAAGGAAGGCCAGAAAAGGGAAATGGACCATTAGGAAATACTGTGAAGGTGGTGTATGGGGGGCCTACCATGAGACCTGTTCTAGCTGGTTTTGGACACAAAACCAAATCCTCTAGTCTGACCCTGAAGCAAGTTCACCCTGTGTCTGAGTCAGTGGGTTTGGGATAGGTATGGGGCAGGTTATCTACCTCTCCAGTAAGGGAACACTTAGGGGGATTAACCATTCCAGAATCACTGTGGCGGTGTGTTCCCAGCTTCAACAGCCACCCACCTTTTCACAATAGGAGTGGGGTTTTTGCTCATGTGACTTCAAAACCTGTCATTCCTTCATTTCAAGGCATCAGCCTCACACATCTTTTGTACACATTTGCTTTTAGATCTCACTTTGCTCTTTGGTCTAGCTTTTCATTTATCTGCATCGTTGAGATAGCAATGAGATGCTATGGGAACCCTCTCTAAATGACAGCTTTTGTCCCCAGAGCTCTCTTAAGTGAAGCTCTTCAGCTGGCTCTCAAGCCCTGTTTTCTCAGTCCACTTGTAAGGTACCGGCTTATCAGCTCTGTCTCTGCTCTGGCACGAACCAGGTTCATCATCACTTGGAGTGGCCTTTTCAGGTGTCCAAAAAGCCTGTGAAAGAGAACAATTAATTAGAACGATTTCCTGTAAAAATCCCTAAACACTAACCGAGTCACAAAAAATCCCTAAAAAACAACAAAAATCACAACAACAAAACCTCAAAAAAAACCCAAAACAAAAACAAACAAACAAACAAAATAATAAAACAACCTCCAAAAAACAAAACCTCACAAAGAGAGGAAAAGGAAAAAAAACCAAATGGTCAATATACATAATATTATTTCACGTGGGCTTCAAGGTGTACATGCAAGTTAATTCAGAAACACTAAATCCTGAATCTTATTTTTCAAGGAAATTACATGGAAAAGCAACTACACATGCAGGATAGGTTTGAATTTGTCTCATTGCAATGATCACTGAAAATTCCCTTGTGAATTTCAAAGATTGTAATTTTACCATTTTCAGAGGCACCCTAGACTCCCACAAATCCTAAACTGGCCACCTCTACCCA
Source organism: Sialia sialis (assembly GCA_009812075.1). Lineage (NCBI taxonomy): Eukaryota > Metazoa > Chordata > Aves > Passeriformes > Turdidae > Sialia > Sialia sialis. The sequence continues at coordinate 14,043,446 of VRYO01002772.1, read as the reverse complement.
TTTTTTTTCAGTAGATGTGTCAATATCAGTCTTCCAAGAGGGTTTTTACTATATAGTCCACTAAGATTCAGTAGTAGAGTTACAGTTATTACCTTTTTCTGTACAAGAAATTTAGACTCCAAATCAAATAAAATTATAATATTCCATATTAAAAAAACTGCAGTACAATCTTCAAGATAACAAATAATTATACACTGTTCATAAAAATGATATGTTCTTGGTAGACTCCACACTGAAATTCAACTAAGGAAATGCAATCTTATTTCCTCAGAAAAAAAAGACATCTCACTTCAGATCAGATGGATTTTATCTGTTAAGAAAGAGGAAAGATTATCATAGCAAAGCAAATCATATTGGGATAAGTGGGGGAATGACTTAAATTAGACAATTTTCCATGCAGACACTGAAAGAGACCTTTCAGAACAGCTGCAGTTTTAGTACAGTCCTGTTAAACCACCCTGCTGCTCACTCATCTGGACACTCCATTGGCTGCTGTATTTGCCTCTTGCTACTCTACACAGGTTCCTGTGATTCCTTTGGTCTGGGAGTTTCTCTGGAAAATTCACAGCACAAATGCTTCTGCTATTTTGCCACAGAAATGCAATTATGTGAACCAGGTGACCTCACCCCACCGAAAAGGTACTGATGCCTGTCTCACCCCTCCATCTTTCAATTACATCATGTGTTGTGGCTACACCAGGCTTGTGAGGATGAAAAGTGGATAAGTAGAGAGGGCTGTCAATGAGTTTTAGGTACCATTTCTGTTTTTCAATTCAGGTAATAAGACTTACAGATCTATAAAAAAGTTAACGTTTTATAGCTCAAGATGCACATTTTCCCTGTCTCAGTATACACAGTGTTGCAAAGACTGCAACTTGAAGCTTCTAAGACCATGATTTCTCCTCCAAGTAGTTTCTGTAGCTCAATTTTCTGCTTTTCTCAGCTATGTATTTTCATTTTTCCATTTCCTTAACAATGCTTGTACCTCTATGATACTAAAAGTACATTTCCCCTTTTACCCTTGTGCTTCCTATAGGGAAGTTTTAAAGTTTAAGTATTGTTGTAGTGATCCAATAAAGTGCTTAGATTTCCCTTATTGGGAACATTTCAATCACTTGCACTAGTCCTGTACAATAAAAATCAAAAGAAATCAGATGACATCTATCCTTCCTGTTCAGTAGGAAAGCCCCACAAGTTTTCTCCAAGCCTCCTGTTCCAGATTTATTCAGAAGTCAATAGCCTTTCTCAAATACTTTTATTTATGTACTTTTATAGATGTTTTTCCTTTGTTTCCTGGTGTAAAAAGCATGCAAGTGGTATTAAAATACAGTAAAAAACAAGCTATAAATATCCAAGACTTCTTCATGGACCAACAAGATTCAGCACAGATCCTAGGGAAGACCAATGCCCTTCTAAAATTGTAGTTGTAAGTCAAACAAGTCTGCCTTAAATTACAATATATGTTTTCATAAAGAAACTGAATATAATTCCTGGCCTGTGCCACCTTGAGACCACTTTAGTTCACCTGAAATGAAAGACTAAGAAAGTGATTAATATTACAAAATGTAAATATCTAGCCTCCAACTGCTTTCATTTGGGATTCAGATCTATGATCTCCAAGATCACAGATATTTATCTCTGATGTGCTTGCATGCTTTGGACAATGCTAGGCAATTATGATTTCCACACTAATTGCCTAGTAAGTTAAATTTCCTGTAATGGCTAATCATCAATGACTATACTGGGAGCTTAGAAAACCAGCTCACATGTATGAACTACAAATAGACTTGTAAAACAGGATGATTTAATTTTGAACTGAATCCCTAAGTAAGCTGGATTGGTCCAAACCCCTGGAATTGTTAGCTTTTATATAAATTTGTTCATTTCATCTCAGGAACCAAAGCCATTTTCTCTTTTAGAACGGACAGAAATGGCAGAAAAGTTGAGAAGTTGGTATGGTTTTTGGCATGGAACTCACTAATTGATCTTTAGGTTCGTTCTTTCTCACATCATCTTTAAGAAATCCTCATTAAATGACGAAGGCTGGAAAACTAGAGAGAAAAGATGAACATCCAATCAACCCAATGGAAAGAGAAAATAGAATCACACCACACATTAAACTGAATTTTCTTTCTAATGTAGGGTTTTATTGTGCTTTTTTTAACATAATGTAGATAAAGCTAAGAAAATTACAGCAATCGTCATCTGATTTTTTCATTGGCCTGCTCCTATGGAGTCCATTGGACTACTTCTTGGGTGGACATAGGAGAACACTTATTTTTAGGTCACTTATTTCATTTAGTATTGCTTTATTCAATCAACTTTTTATTTGGTAGGCTACTACAAAGTCCATAAATTAATTTTTAAAAAGGCATTTTTAAGTAGAAACAAAAATTGCACTCTTGTTTTTTGCTAGATTACACCAAAAGGCGCTATCAGACAAATCCATGTTAAAACAGTTAAGAAAATAAAGACAGAAAAAAGCAAATGAGTGTTTGGAGAAGATGATGAAGAAAGAGATGTGTTTCACTGAAGATTTCATCATACTAAAAAAGCTTTTGCAGCTTTTTTATTATCATGGAAGTGTAACAAATTTTAGAGCTTTCAAAACATCACTCAAATGGCTAATATCTCCACAAAGTGCAATCTGAAATGAATTCCTGTTATGTTTATTGGGAAATTTCAAAAGTAAAAATAAGATTTTTTTTTTCCTTAAAAATTAATATATAAAAATGTACTTTATATTCTTTTTGCCCAAGAAGTGCACACAATAAGGTTTAACAAAAGCCTGCTTCCTCTCATAACTACAAAAGCCTATTCAATTTAATGCTCAGACTGCAATAGATTCAGTTGTTTATATTCTTCTTTGCCAGAGGAATAGCAGATGTGTAGAGACATTAAAAAATATGCTATTTTTCTGTTAAAGACAAAATTTTAACTCTTTGCTCACAAATCCAGACATTCACATCAATGGAATATATAAAAGGAATGTAATGCTTCAAGGAACCTGAGTTTTATCATTAACCTGTCAGCATTAGGTTACGGGAGTCTAATCTTTAAAACAGTCATGTGTAGTAGTTGGGGGATTTTTCTTTGACTAAAAATCTCATTTACATATTTTGCAGCTCCAGAAGGGATAAGAAAATTGTCACCTCATGCTTAAAACAACAAGCTTCTATTCAGAGTTCAGCTCCAGGGATGAGAAAATTTGCTTTCCACAGTATCACTTCACAGGTGCTAACAAGAGCAGCTAAAGAAAAAAAAAAAAAAAAAACAAAAAGGAAAAAAAAAATCCCTTTGGTGTTTGTGTATTTGTTTATTTGTTTTATTTGTTTTTTTCAAGGCTGTTTATATTCACACCTTCCCACCAGAATTCCTTTTTTTTTTTTCCCTAAGTCATCTGCCTCACTATTTGAGAAGAAGTGATAATGCTATACTTTATGCAAATGTAATATGATCCTAATTAGCATGTGCAGCACAATATTATTATCTTGCATTTCTAGGTGCACTTAAACAGAGCTAGTGTTCAACAAGCTTATAAACAGATCAGCTACTATTTATCTGAAACTGTTTATTTACTAAAACCTGTCCATACATTTATATTGTGCCATAACAAGAAAGACTAAAGCAAGGTTAATGTTTCTGACCTTTTTTTATTCTGTGCTTTCCTGGTACAAGTATAGTATATGGAGGGACCACAAATTCAATGTAGACGAATAAAAGGCTGGGTAGGGAAACAGTCCTGAGACACTGAAACATTCAGAAAGCAGCAGGTTAAATAGGGGCAGTCTCTTTTAGGCAGCTACTTCCTTATCTCATTCCTTATGCTGCAAGGGGTTGGAGGAAGTTAAGATTCCAACAGCACTGAGGAAAAGAGAATTTTATCTAACAGAGACAAAAACTTTCATATGAAATCAGCATTGGTGCAGTTGAATGAAGTGTGCTGGGAAGGCTTCTGCAGTTGCCTAACCAAGTGTAATATGCCATTCATAAAGCAGCATTCCCACATTTATCTTAAGGCTACTTATTGACAAGTGCTCAGCCAACTACAATTTGTAGTCTGATAGCTATATATTCTTGACAGATAATCACTATATGTAGCAGAACACGTTCAATGGCTTTGGTACATACCCGTTGACTGGACATAGAATAATAGAATCATTTACTTTGGAAAGTACCTTTGATATTATTGAGTACAGCTGTTAACCCAGCTCTGCCAGATCCCCCAGTAAGCTGTGTCCCTAAGCACCACATTTACACTCCTTTTCAACAGTGGCAGGGACAGTAATTCCAACACTTCCCTGGGCAGTCTATTCCTATGCTTGACCACATTTTCAATGAATAAATTTTTCCTAATATCCAACTAAACCTCCCCTGGCACAACTTGAGGTCAATTCCTCTTGTTCTATTCTTTGTTACCTGGCAGAAAACATCAACTGCCACCTGGCTACAACCTTCTTTTAGACAGTCACAGAGAGCAATAATGTCTCACCTCAGTCTCCTTTTCTTCAGGTGAAACAACCTCAGCTCCCTCAGCTGCTCTTCATAAGACTTGTGCTTTAAGAAACATTATATCACATTTTTGATTTCCAGAAATGGATGTGCAGGTTGTCACACTCCCATGCATTAATTTATAATAATGATAATCTTAACAACATTCATTCCTCTGTTTAGGATTGCTAGCAGGGTATGACAGATTTTTAGGATTATAAATCCTGTGTAGAGGTAAGCTATTCAGTGCTATTTCCACTGGCATAAGTGAGAACATTTATTGAAAGTGGTGGTTTAATTTTTGTAGCACAATTATTTACCTCTATAAATTATTTTTAATTTTGGTAATTGCACACACACACATTGGCATAGGGAAATGCATGCATGAAGGAAGGTGATGAATAAGAGAGAATAAGGCATTTTCTGACTCTGATCAGATTCCCAGATGAGGAATGGGTAAATATTTGCTCTGGCACAAACCGTCTTGAGTGCTGCAGCTCTGGTTGTCTGACCCACTAGTACAGCCACTGTGTGATGATGCCTATCACACAAGGCCCCTCACCCTAAAGCTGTAGGTGTAATGTCCAGTGCACTTGGCCATAGCCATTCACAAAGTAGTTCTTATGTCATTGTTCATGTTATTTAGCTTTCACCTTTCTCTGTGTACAAGTCATATGTCTTTTCCAAAAGATAGGCTTTTTAGCACAAAAATGCTGTGCAACAAATCTGAGGCAGAGTGAATAAAAAGTTTTCCAAATATCAGTAGCAACTTCTGTAGGTGACTTTTCAGAATGCCTCAATTGGATATTGCCACTGCTGGTTGGGCAATTTACTGGGTTACATTCTGACGATCTGGTGTATCATGAAGAAGTCTTTGGGTCACTACAAATTTCATGCATTATGTTATTCTTACTGAATTATATGAATATTTTATATACATACAAAAGTTACAATTACTGATAGATATTCAATGGGAATGCAAGCCTCATACTGTTTATTCAAATACCAGTTTTGAATGACCCTCATTTTCAGAAATAAAGTTCTCATGCACTGCATACATGTCTAAGCTTCTATTCAATGATATGGCTATTCTACTGGTTATTTCAGAGAGTTTACTAAATTCATGACCAACACATTTATTGAGCTTGAACTCCTAGTAAGAAGAGTAAAGGTGAAGGCTATGTAAACCTGAAAATATCAGAGAAAAAAAAAAAAAGTGGATTGGCTTAAATATTTTTATTTCAGCTAGATAGATGACTGATAGATGTAGTGTAGTCAGAATTTTAGCCTGGATTATAGACTTCTGAGTTGCAAGCTCTGTATTTGGTAATTGTTTTGCAGACTTGTGGCCAGACTATGTAGAAGTAGATATCAGTGATTGAAACTTCATAATATCATGTGTGTGTCAATTACTTCTTTCCAAACTCTGATAACATAATATTAAATTTTATGTGTGGAGGCTTTGTGGAAGGCTCCGATAAATAACAGCAGGAAGAAGAAACCTTTTATGTGAGCAGGATATTAACAGTAATGAGAAATGAGAGGTGTTCATAAGGAAACATAATATCCATATTTAAATAAGTCTCTGGAAGAGGTCACACCTTTGTGACTTCAATGCTTTGCAAGTCGTAAATTCAAAGAAGCAAACTAAGGTCATCTTGCATGAAAAAAACTATCAATTTTATTCTATCTGCCTAACACACAAATAGTTTGTTACTGATAAAAAAAGTTGAACATTAACATTAAACACTTCAATGTTAACAGACATCAAACAACAAAACAATTCGCCATACTATATACAGTAATTTCACAATTATAAGGCACACTTGATTATAAGCCACACATCTGGGTAGCCAGGTAGACCACAGGATTTGCCTGTATATAAGCCACACCTGAATATAAGCTGCTTTTTTTTTTTTTTTTTTTTAAAGCATGGTTCCATGTGCGACAAAATAACGAATTAGTAACAGAATTGCTGCCAGCGGGATTTGGTGTCAGGTGCTCAAGTTGCAAAAGTTTTCATAGACCAGCGAAGCCTTTAAAGGCAGCCCCAGGTGCTCTCCCCGGCCAGCTTTCACTTCCAGGTTGGCATTTCACTGGGATTTGTCCATAAATAAGCCGCACCTGATGATTAGCCACACTACTGGGGTAGGCTGGATTCTTCAATGAAAAAGGTGCGGCTTATAATCGTGAAATTACTGTAATTGAAGATAAATATTTTATGGAATAAGGAAAGGGAGACATAAATATACAAATTCTATGAAGAAACATGGAGTGAACTTGTACTATCACTTCATCTAAAACTGGAAATAAAGCATACACAAGAGAGGGGAAGAAAAATATTGTCTTTATTGAGCCTATGTGATATAAGTACTCCTTCAGAAATTTTTACATACCATCCATTTTGTCCCTTAATCCTATTCTTTCTTCACCTAAACTTGCCTAGCTACATTTATTCACATCTAAAGCATAAAGGATGTTCATATTTTAGTTAATATCTACTCATATTATTATACATTCCTCTACCCAGTTTATGGTGCTTTACTAACTTTAACTGCTGTTTGTTGGCACTAAAGAGTGCTTTAGGCTATGACTTGAGATAGGTAACTCCTTGTGGCAGCATTAGGGCATTGTGGGCACCTATCCCACATGGAGAAACAGAATGCTCAGATCAATAAGATCCACTTGTGAAGCTCACAGGCTTTTCAGGCAGCCTGCAAGGATTCACATAACTTCAAACATGACAACGTATCTGTCAGCAATCTGTCTGGTTTCAGATGGCTTGTTTCGGATTTATGGAATTTGTTTTCACCCTTTACCTGTCCTAAAGAGTCAAATGACTTAAATTGACAGTACAAACTACCCTGGAAGAGAGAAGTGAGTGACAGATATCATCTGACACCTCTGACAGAAAGTAACAGGGATGGCAGCACAACCTAGACTTCCAGCCTGACTCTTTGATGTTCTTCCATTTATAAAAATGAACTTAACAAATAAAAACATATTTAAACAAATACACAGACACGCACTAATCCCCATTAAAAGTTTTCAGCATGTATAAAGTGTTTCTTACCCAACAGGTATCCCTACAGGGAGAAAACCAGTTCAATTCACCTCAGCAGTTATAGTGGAGTTCTAACTTTTCCCCATTCTCAACTTACTTTTATAGTATTTCTTTATGTTTAGGTGGAGCTTGAGTGATTCTTGTCATGGGTACCTTTGTTACTGATTGGTGTTAAATTCTGTCACCTCATTTTACAGATACAGTCAAAGAAAATACAAAGTGCATTCCCAGCATGGGGATACCTTTGGGATGGAAGTGTACATTAATATTATAATTAGGCTATAATGAACAAGTCAATCTGAGGAGAGCAATTGTGCCACAGTTTCTGGATCAGCAACAGGACATCTCCCCCTGTCTCTCTTGGTTGACAGCTGCTACGCAGTTTATCAGCTGCAAAGTGCCACTGAGTTCCCTTCCCTGCAGGGATTCCAACAGAGCCTAGCTATGGTGTCTGCACTCTGCTCCACCCTCTATTCCATCCCCCACAGCAGGCACTAGGGTTGCACATTGTGGATGTAGGGAATCATCATGGAATAGGTTTTGAGTATGTCAACCATATTCTATCCAGGGAGTAGCAGCTGCATTTTGCCCTATAATTTCCATGTTGTTATAACTTCTGTTAGGATGTGAATATAACTTCTCAGTTTCTTCTAATTTCATCCCCAGCCATCTTTCCATAATGAGCCATAGATTTTAATTTCGCACTTTATTTTTTGTACCAACTGCTACAATCTTTGCATATATTTCTATTGAACAAGTTTTCTTCTGAACTCAGTAAACAATAGATTTTTAATACTAGTCAGGGAGTTGTGACTTTGTACATATATATATTTTTATAAGTATATTGATTGTTCTCTACCTCAATGGTACAAATTTATGCCTACATTGAAGTCCTTAACTTCAGTTTAATTCATCACCTAAAAGTGCAATAACATGATCAAAACTATTCTTAAGTCCTTTAAGAAAACTTTCTAATGAAAAAAATGGGTAAAATGTAAAGTAATAATGCAATCTACAGTAATGTTTTGGAAGCAAATGAAAAAATATCATTAGACTGGGTCTGACTTGATTTTATGAGGAAATATCATCGAAGCAAACTTGATGAACAAGAAAATTTTAAGATGACACTTCCTTGTAAAAGAAAATGCTATAAACATCACTACCGTGGCAAAAAAAAAAAATCAGTTTACTTTAAAGGGTCACAAAACATGAAATCATTTAGCTCATCTCAGTGTAAAAGTATATAACATGATTTATTTAGATTCATCTATGCAGTTACATATTTCACTTTTACTAAATCAATTACTGCATTTCAAGGTTTTATGATGAATCCTATGTCAACATAGTATGATATAAAATATTTTTTCATGCTATTGCATCGGAGCCATAAAACAGATACATGAAAATGTTTTGCTGTTGCTTCATAGCAGAGAATTCTGTAAAAACTGCTAGCATTACAGTATTTACAAATAAGTTATGATCTACTTTTATCTGAAACTGAGCATTTAATGTCCTTTTATTTTTAATTAGGTAACTGGTTTCTAAGCTATCACTCCTTACATTAGACAAAGGGATTTAAAGCACTACCTAGCAGTACTCACAAAAAATATATTTTCATTATATCAAAGATGTCCTTTGGCTTAGGGCTAGACTTCTTTTTTAGCTTACCAATGAAGGGCAGAAGGAAAACTGAAAATATAAAATTCCTAGTACAGCCCTGCCCAGATGGCTAATTTTGCCCTACATTTTACTGGGGAAACGTGTGGTTATTTCCTTGGGACACTTTGAATTCTCAGCCTCTTAACTGAGGCAATTCATGGGGGAAAGCATCAAGTCCAGTTGCACCAGAGAGACCAACGTAATACCTGATGCTTTTCCATACAAAAAAAAATTTGTGTTGACTTTATCAGAGTATGGAACATCCTGACAATCAGAAAAATCAGGTTTGGGGTAAACTCCACATCAATTTTTTTAACAGGTATTCTTGTTCATTAAATAGAAAATGAACATTTCCTTGCTTGATGATTTGAATACATTTTCTTTCTAGCAAGAGTTGTGTAGGCCACAAATCTACTACTCTGTCTATAATGTTATGGAAAATATCTCAGTTCCTATGGGATTGTAAGAAGCAGAGATTTTGTCCATTTAATGACTGTACCGCTTGACAGAATTTTTTTTTTTAAAATTGCCAACTTTTTGTTAAAACTAACACCCAAACAGAAAGCAAATCAAAACCAAAAAGAAACCAAATTTTTACTATAAAAAGAAACAGGATTTAACAGTTTTATACAATCACAACAATCTGGTTTGATATAGAAGATTGTAACAAAGTCCTCAAAGGCATTACAAGGTTATATGTGTTAAAGAGGATTGATAACAAACACGAAGAAAAACAAAACTAACAAAAATTTCGCAGTGACAGATTAAAAGCAAAGACTAAATCTGAAAATAATTCTAATAATTAATTCAATTAACTACCTTTGAGAGAAGCAATTTTAAGAAAATTTGAAATGTTCCCTAATGACTACATTTGTTCTAGCTCTATTAAAATTATTCAGCAATGAACATGGTTTTGATTGCAAGCATATAGGCCACAGTTTTGATTAAAAATTGATTGCGCTGGATCTCCACTGCATAGTGCACCATTTATTAACTATTCCATCTGAGATTCCCTAACACATTCCAGGTAAATCAACTTTCAATACATTTACATACGGTCTATTGTCACAGATTTTCAGTTCATTGGCAAAATTAACAATGCACTTAACAGTGTGTGCTCCTGTGTTGCAAATACACTAAAACCTGTCTACATGCATAAATATAATGAAGAATTCTTCTTAAAACATATGACTAGAAAATTCATATCTTCCAGAGGTGAAAGTTTATTATAGCTTCCAAACTTTAAAAAAGAAGCCTTTAATATCATACCAGCCTTTAATTCTCTAAAACAGAAAAATAAGACTATTGATTCAAGTAAAGAACAAAATGAACATTTGAGAAATGACAATAAATTGTACACAACTAGCTAAACTTTGACACAGTGGTGGTATGAACTACCTGAGCAGAATGAACTTTAGAGTTCTAAATGCATTATTAATACCTACATACATTGTAAGTTAGGTTTACATAGGTATTATATACACAGGATCACAGGAGCTCTGGGTCAATTAGTATGGAAATGAGTAAAGTTAGCCTGACACAATGTCTTGTCTAATTTACGTTTTCCAAGCCTGAAACTTGGTTATCTGCAAACTCTGTTGCTCTGTGAGATGAAGTCTCAACATATATTCTGAATTATCTGCTACAAGATACTGCACTGTAGACCATGAAAACTAGAAAGCAGCCACAAAGCCACATACTGGCTTTAGCTCTAGATATTATTTTTTAAACTGAAGTCACCATGCAATGAGTACTCTGGAGAAAACAGCACTCTTTTGATACTTTCTGGAAATCAAAATTAGTTTTAGTCTGTGTAGCTTGGGACAGTGCACTACACAATTAAGTATCCAAGCAAATTCTAGTGAAGCATTCTGTGGCATGATGAATATCTGTGTGATAAATAGAATTTTTTTCTTCACAATCAAATAACTAAATACTGTAGGGATACACAAGTTTGGAAAAGTGGATATATTAAATGTGAACTTCAAAGGGGAAAAATTCCTTTGCTTGAGCCCTTTTTTGATTCTGTATGTTTTTTAAAGAAGACCATTCTTTATATATTCTTTATATAAGATGGTGTTGATTTTGTGTTATTTAGCCTTAGCTATGAGAGAACTTCAAGTTCCAGTCTTCTTTAATCTTTTTTTTCCTTTCTTAACAGGAAAGAAAGAAACCACAATGAAATATGACATCCAGTGAACCTTAGAAAAAAAATAATTTTTTCCCTAGTAGTTGCCAGGACTTTTAGATTAGATGACATTTACAATGACAGCAATTTTGTTTAATTCATACAATAATTTGATAAATAGCTCCTTTTTTCTTACTAATTACTAAATTCAGACTTCTGTAAGACTATATTCTCAGTGTTTCTCACCTAAAAGCACAGTACAAGAGGTGGGTCTAGTGCTTGACCATTAAAAGAATGCAGAACATCCACCCATTTTGCCATTTTTATAATTTATAAACAACTTCAAAGTTTTTAATATTGACTAAACCAAAGAGACAAACTACATCTGGTACACTCACAGTCAGAGCTCACAGCTGATTTATTTATGCATGCCTCAAAACACTGAATGAGTTCTTCTATTAAAGTAGTTTTATTAATTTTTCAAGGGGAAAAAAAAAAAGAATAAATTATAGGAGAAAACCACAAACTAGCACCCTCTACTTTTAGATTGTGTCCACTAGTCTGTGTTTCATGGACTATCATTTTGATTCTGCTTTGTGAATATTAAAAAGTTTAACAGCAGACTAAGGGAGAACAATTGGGTTGTTCAGAGTGTGCTACTTTCAGGTGCTCTTGAGCAAAATCTGGGGCTCAAAGTCTACTGGCACATTATCTCTGATTTGGCCAGTAGACAAATTCCTTACTGTGAGGATTGTAAGACACTGGCAGGGATTGCCCAGAGAAGCTGTGGCACCAAATCCCTGGACATGTTCAAGGCCAGGCTCGATGGGGCTCTGAGCAGCCTAGCCTGGTGAAAGGTGTCCCCGCTCCATGGCAGGGGTTTGGAACAAGATGATCTCAAAGATCCCTTCTAAGCCAAGCCTGCTATGTTCTTATGATTCTGTAATTCAAGTAACAGATCTGTGTATTGTGTGAATCCATAAAATAGGGTGGCTGGGTTGTCCTATCAGTTAATAATCTCATACTTGATGATTGTGCAGAAGAACAAAAATACCATTTAATATACAGTAATTTCACAATTATAAGCCGCACCTGAATATAAGCTGCACCTCCCGGTAGCTGGGTAGACCACGGGATTTGCCCATATATAAACCGCACCTGAATATAAGCCGCACCTTTTTTTTTTTTTTTTTTTCAAAGCGAGGATCCATGTGTAACAAAATCACTGCCAGCAGGGTTTGGTGTCAGGTGCTCAAGTTGCAAACAGTTTTCATACACCAGTGAAGCCTTTAAAGGCAGCTCCAGGCGCCCTCCCCGGCCGACTCTCACTTCCAGTTGGCATTTCACTGGGATTTCTCCATAGATAAGCCGCACCTGAATATAAGCCGCACTACTGGGGTAGGCTGGATTCTTCAATGAAAAAGGTGTGGCTTATATTCGAGAAATTACTGTAATCTCTTTCAGACAGTTACTGAGCATATTTTGAAACCTCTTCTTAATAGACTTGATTTAATTAGCCTCCTATTGGCTTAATTTTTCTTTTCCCATTTAAATACTGTATTATAAGCACATTTGTAAATCACATTGTTCTTAGGCCAAAACATTTCATTCAATGAATGATTGCTTATACACTGTAAAAATTACCCAAGCAAATTAATGTCTTTGAATAAGGATGGCACTTAGTGATTGTTTAGTTCTCTAAATTCCTGCATTTATACTCCAGTTAAACAGGATCTGTCACTGCAAAGTATTAATAACAAATTAACTCGAGTGCAATGGAGAAATAACAATCTATCAATGTTATTCTATCCCTATAAATTACTCCTAAACAAATTATCTTCTTGGGCAGATTATTATATTTTGTTAAGAATTTGCGGGAGAAAGAAAGTTCAAAGAAAAGGGAAATTATAATACTCATCCTAACAGTAAGGCATTGTCACTTTCTGAGGCAAAGATACATAAATTCAGAGCTGCATTTTTCTTCAGACTCTTCCAAACCTGCATTTCATTCATGCTTGCACAATTACAACAGAAGTGGATTATGTGAAGTAATTCTGTTGGGCCAAAACAGGATTAGCAGGGTGAGCATATAACCTTCTGTAAGTCTGATTTACTTAGGGAACTTTATATTATCCACAAGGGTGGTCATGGGCAATTTGTCATCATAGCAAATCCTGTAAGAACTACACTTGATAATGTTCCCCTCCAGGGCAGATGGTGAGGCAAGCTTTTGAGAAACATCACACACCAGTAAAAGGTGGCTAAAGAAGGAATAAATTTCTGTTTAAAACCAGCTGAAAATTAAGCTCCAAGCAGCCACTTGCCTTTCCCTCTCCCTCTCCAGTGAAAAAGAGAGAAAGGGCAGAGATTATGGCTTGAGGTAACAATTCACTGGAAAAATTCGCTGGAAAAAAGAGCAATAAAATAAGGAAAACAAACAGTAACAGCAGCAATACTAATGACAACAGTGTGTGAAAGAGAAGGATTGCATTAAAAAAAATAAAATCTTACGGAGGTCCAGCTGACACAGTGTTGCCATGACCAATGTCACATAGCTTCCCAAGACAAAGGAGAAAATGGCAGGCACTACCACAGTTCACATTTTTCCCAAGCCAATGAAAAACAATGACAGCCAAACACTCTCAACGTTGAATACATGCAACCCCACCATTTTTCTTACTGCTTTTCTTCTATGTAAAATGAGGAATACCTGCCATGGTTCTGCTGCATGTTTCATTATAATTCCACTCAAAACCATACCCCCAGGGATGAAATGCCTGCCATAGAATAAAAACCTAAATGCACCCAGATGGCTGAAGGCTCCACCTTCATCAAGGAAACTGAAAAAATTAACTCAGTCCGAGCAGAAACTAGGACATATCTCTGCGGTTTTTTTCACTCTTAAAAGGTGAAGTGATCAGATAAATGATGCAGAATTTATAACTGTATAACTGGAGTTTTGGGATCCAGTCTGAAATCTATATTTTTTCAAATTCAAAAGGTGTTCAGACTAGAGGGTTTGGTTGAAGGTCCATTAATTAAGATACACAGTAGACTTTGCAACCCCACAAGATTTCAGTGAAACAGAGTACAACTTTTTATATAAAATACTTCTTTTTAATACATTGTACAATTAGTGGGCTGGCTTAATATTTCTATGGTTCTTTTTGATTGGTTTTATTATTAATTTTTTACAGAGATTTTTTTTTAGAGAAATTGCATGCTAAAACTAAGGTTATTTAACACTTTATGGCCCTAATCCAAAAATTTGAAGATAATAGACATCATTCTGAAAAGAATTAAAGTAAAAGGGGGAAAGGAAATCATCTTTGGGAAAATCAGTCTTCACACATGCTTCTGCCACATTTTACAAGTTGTTCATAACAGCTCTTAGTAAACTGAGAGCTACAGTTAAAAACAGGAATGAGATTAGGCATGACTACAAATTTTAAAAAAATAAATATATATATATGTCTGGAAATATTTATCTAGCTGTATAGAATTCTATAAATAAGAGCACCTTATGCTCTGGAGTATGCAACACAGAGCAGAGGCTTCAAAGACAGATGCCATATCATCAATTAATGTGCTTATTTCATCACCATTTTATATGGTATAGGACATTACAGAATTTGGCCTCTTTGTTCTATGGAATGCAGATATTCTCTTGCTTAAAATGCTGAGTACACCATAAAAACAGATTTTTATACTAACAGTTTAGAACTGTATATTTGTAGATTAAATACATAAATTGCCACGCTTTTCCATAGTGCTTTTAATTTTAAAGTTATAAAATTAAGGTTACATAATTCTTGTTATTGCAGTCCACTAATATTTAGTTTCAAGTGATTTGCATCCTGCAATACAACTTATACAAAAAGTAGCAGAAACTATTTCAGTAAAATGTCTTAACTAGGCCACCCAGGAACGACAGCTTAATTATAAGTCTTAGTTTCACCAATCGACATTTTTAATTAACTTTTAGATCTCTGTACCTAATTTATGTGGTGCAAATTAAAGCATCCATTAAAAGATTTTTTGTTCACTCTGTTTATACATCTATGTTTGTTTCTATGTTTGTGTCACCTGTGTTCCATAATAGCACATGTCATTTAATCTTAAAAGTGCAAGCAGATCAAGCAAAGACCAAACAGAGGAAATAGAATAACTTACTAGGAAAAGTGCATGTTAAAGACATAGTAATGAAATTAAATTACAATAATTTCACAATTATAAGCCGCACCTGATTATAAGCCGCACATCTGGGTAGACCACGGGATTTGTCCATATATAAGCCGCACCTGAATATAAGCCGCATTTTTTTTTTAAAAGGGAGGCTCCATGTGCAACAAAGTAACCAGTTAGTAACAGAATCGCACCAGAGTGGGGCATGGTGTCAGGTGCTCAAGTTGCAAACAGTTTTCATAGACCAGCGAAGCCTTTAAAGGCAGCCCCAGGCACCCTCCTGGTGCCGGATGCCCCAGCACTCCCGCCCCCGGTGCTGGCTGCCGTGGCCCCCGCCTGCTTGGTGGTGGTGGTGGTGGTGCCCGGTGGTAGCAACCTCCTGCCTGCTCGGCGGTGCCTGGTGGCAGCGGGTCCCCACCTGCTCGGCGGCACACGCCGGCAGCAAGCCCTCCCCTGCTCCGTGGAGCCCGCCAGCGGTGGGTGGGGCAGCGAGGCTGCGGCAAACGACGGCACGCAGGCTCGCTGCAGGGGGGGAGCCGCCAGGGCACGGGGGCTCGCTGCGGCGGGGGCACCGCCGGGGCACGAAGCCCGCTCTCCACCTGCCCCCAGCCCGCCTGGCCATGGAGCCCAGCTGCAGTGGGTCCCCACCTGCTCTGTGGAGCTTGCCAGCAGCGAGCCCTCTCCTGCTCTGTGGAGCTTGCTAGCAGCGAGTCCCTGTGCCCCTGCGGCGCCCCCCGGCAGAGAGCCTGCGCGCCGCCGGTTGCCGCGGCCCCACTGCCCCGCCCACCAACGGGGTGCGGGAGCTCGCTGCTGGCGGGTGCCGCCGGGGTGCAGGGACAGCACCGCCGGGGTGCAAAGCCCGCTCCCCACCTGCACCCAGCCCGCCTGGCCCCTGCCCCCAGCCCGCCTGGCCGCGGCTCCACAGCAGCTCCCCGGCCGGCTGTGGCTCCACGGCATCTCTCTCCCCAGCCGGCTCTCACTTCCAGGTTGGCATTTCACCAGAAATTTTCCATAATTAAGCCGCACCTGATGATTAGCTGCACCACTGGCGTAGGCTGCATTATTCAGTGAAAAAGTTGCGGCTTATAATCATGAAACTACTGTACCAAAAATCCCCAACAAATCCACATCCAAAAATACCCCAAACAGACAAAGAAAACAAAGGCTCATTGATAGATATCATTAAATGGTTTTGATTCACTCAGTGCAGTTCTAATGAAAACACATTGCAAATCCTCTGCTGATGCTGGGAAATTAGATTGATCTCTGTTGAGTTTCTGACATTGGAATTCTAAAGGAGATGATGAGATGCTGAGTAGCACTCAGAGCATGGATTTTCACCCCCATGAAGGCACAATTTCTGAGAAAGGTTTTTAGTGCCATCTTGACAGAAGTGGCACAGCAATTTGGTTTTGTTGCAGACATTAAACCAATAATTCTACAGTATTAAAACTAGTGTCACATGATGTTCAAGCTATTAAATATCTTAACAATAACGAAAAACTATTTAGCCAGATTATGTACTTACCTTCCATGACAGCCCTGAAACTGTTTTTGGGGTTTGCTTGTTTGCATGATAATCATAATCCAGCTGTTTTAGCAACTAAAATTAATTCCGCTTGTTTCCAAAGCATGAAAAAAATACTGTATTGAACAATTCACCAATTATTTAAATGAACAGTAATAACAGTACATCAACTTTAATAATCAGTTCATTACAGCAGTCAGTATAGATAGCAATACAGTCTTATTTCTCTATTTCCAGATAAGGAGCCTTAATGAAAACACATACTACCAGGTGTTAAATCCATTCATGTACTGTCCTGCTCTAAGATGTCTCATAATCACATTACAACCATCTATTTATTCACATCTCTATTCATTTAAAGTTTCTTGCCATATTACAAGAGATAAAAGAGGTAGAACATAACAAGAAGTTTCTCTGTTTATAAAAAAATTACTCTTGCATTTTCCATGAAGAGTATGATTTTCAAAATTCTGTGGTTGTTATAGTACTATTTTTTGTTTCTACATTTCAATTTACATAAAGATTTCTTTCAAGAATTAAAAAACAACTCTGCCCTCTGGTAATGGATAGTTTTGCAATTATTCAGTTCTACAGACTTTTTCATAAAATCTGTCAGGGCAGACTTAACCTGTGCTTTGAGATATGTATAAAAAAGTAGGAGCAATACACAGGTGTTACTGAATGACCAAGGATAGCCTTAGAGTTCCAAGGTGAATATAAGGGTGCACAGTCTGAGTTCACTGGGGGTTGAGTTCTGCAAGTGAATTATAGCAGTTCTAAGCCCCCAGCACTGGCAAGGCATGTGCAATATAACAGATGCAATTGGTGGATGCAGTTCCTTGCAGAGGTAATTATTGGATTAGAATCTAGAAGCACAGGAAAGAATTGCTTTTCTCTATGATACTGGAGAATTGAATTCTGCTCCAGTGCTCTCATTCTGCTAACAACTGTAGCAAAGAAACAACACTAGCAATTGGTCATGAGTAATACCAAATTGCTGCTTTTCACTGCTGAAATAATTTGTTAACATATGCAAAACACAGTTACTCTCATAGGTAGCATCTTGTCTGGTTAGAAGCACATTGTGAGAAGTTGTTAATGGAAATTTTAGAATTTTTTTATATGCAACCTATTGATCAGTTAAAGAACAAGGTAATGCAATTGTTTTTCTGAGCAGCACAAACATCATCAATAACTGGCAAACCAACAGTTTCTACTATTAAAATATTTAAAAGCCTGTTGTCATATATTTGGCAATTCTCCTCTAATCATCTGATTTTAAGTGTCACTCTTATTATTGGCAAGTTTTTGTTTTGGGGTTTTTCTAATGTCTTTTCAGTGTTCCAGATTAAATAGGTAAAAATTATGAAGAAAGCAAATGTTCTCTATGAAGCTTGTGGGGCATCGACCGGTCCTATGGCATGTGTTCAAAACATGCTAGGATAGAGAATGATTAGTGTTCTGATATGGGAAATAGAAAATGAAAGGGGGAAAATAAGTATTACTGGATGTGATTATTTATGTCACAATGGCTCTTCATTTGTATATTTCTGCATGAAATGGTCAGATTCATGGATGGCTCATGTTCACACTATCTTCTAAAACATGTCCAGTTCAGGTATTGTTCACTATATTGGTATTGCCTAGAAATAGTTATGGGATACAATCTTCTTGAAATCTTGGGTTTTCAGAATTTCATGTTTTGCTCTCACTAGTTCTGTAAGTTAGTCTTGTACTTATAATACATACTTTGAAAAGGCAGAAGCTAAAAAAAGAGGGAGAAAAATTTCCATGGTAAGCAGTGACTATATTTTTTATTTTGATACTATTGTTCCTAATGAATTCTAAACATGAAAAACCTAGGCAGGCTTCACATGGCTCACACTACACTCTATTTGTAGAATCAGAATCTAGGTTTTCTTACCAGTACTTGCTTCGACTTTAGATTTTTTCATGTCAAAATGCAATTACATGCATGGGTTACACACATGCATCATGTATAATTTCTTTTATATGTCATATGCATTCCACATCTTTATCCCTTTTGCTATTCTGCTCATTTCTAATGGAAAAAAATGTTAAATATTTCAGCTATATTTTTCATTCTGGGCAAAAGGCGAAGTCAACAGCAATGTTTTAGAGCTCTGCAGTAGGAGATCAAAAGCTCTTTAAAGAGTATCACCTAGGAAAGAATTTACTCTGAGGCAAGATACTACTTTAAATTTCATGAGGGCTTGGCTGGGATGTCAATCAGACATGGCAGTAGTTTGGAAATGAGCTACTCCCTAAAGGGGAAACTAGCTAAAAATCCAAAGGTACAGAAAGGTTTAGGGGAAAAATCTGTCTTGAGAGAGTGAGAGTGTCATCAGTAACCGGGAAAGTAGAGAAGTCATAGAGGGTCTCCAGCTATCTGGGAGCAGCGAAGCAGAACTTCCCCAAGACTGAGGAAGAGCCAGGAGCTGTTAGTGACACTGACATGGGCAGTGGCCCCACTGATGGGGCACAGTCTCAGCAGCAAAGGAAGGCAATATATTGCACTAGTTGTCCTGTAATTATCTATCAAAGGGAATTGGAGCCAGAAGGGACCCAGGAAGTCCACTAAGTGCAGCAGTAGACAGGACCATAACTCAAGACACGTCTGCCAAGGCCTATGCTGAAATGGGGACCCTGATCCCATGAGCACGGGACTCAGTGGCCAGGACCATTAAGTCCTGTTATTGCCCTCTGCTTTCCTACAGCAGCAGCTGCAAAATTTCTTTGGCGGGGTCATGTATTTGGAAGATTCTTTTTGTTATATATTTTTTTCTGAAGTTTCCTCGTGATGTTCCTTTTATTTTTGCAATTAAGAACATTCCAATGCATTGAGAAGAATTATGAAGAGTACGTATCATGAACTTCCAAAAACTCTTCATAGATTCCTGTACTTTATCATAAGCTTCCAGCTCTACCCTAACTAGAACTTCAGTAGAGGAAGTGCTACTGCCGTGGCACTCAAACCATATCACAGAATCAAAGAATCACAGAATGGTTGAGGTTGGAAGAGGACTTTGGAACTCCCATGCTCATGTAAGGCCACCTAGAGCTGGTTGTCCAGGACTAGGTCCAGATAAATTTTGAAGATCTCCAAGGACAGAGACTCTACATCTCTCCTTTGCACCCTCCCAGAAGACATTTACAGATATTGAAAAGACTTCCTATGAGATTTCTCTTCTCCAGGCTTTCTTAGTCCTTTCCTTTAGTTCTTTCTTCATAGAATACATGTCTCCAACTCTGGGGTCCTCAGTATAGGAGAGACACAGACCTTGTGGAGCAAGTCCAGAGGAGACACCAAAAATGATCAGAGGAATAAAACCTCTCCTGTGTTCAAAGGCTGACAGAGCTGAGATTACTCTGCCTGGAGAAGAGAAGGTTCCAGGAAGATCTTATTGAAGTTTTTCAATATTTAAAGGGGGCTTATAAGAAAGGTGGAGGTAAGACTATTAAGCAGGGTCTGGAGGGATTGGATTGGATTGGATTGGACAAGGCATTAGAGTTTGGACAAGGGGTAAAGAAGTCCTGATTCAAACTAGAAATAATAATATATGTGTTCAAGGAAGGTGGTGAAACCCTGGTAAAAATTGGTCAGTAAGGCTGTAGATGACCCATCCCTGGAAAGGCCAGTCTGAGCAGGGTTTTGAGTGACTTGATCTAGTCTAGGTTGTCTGTGATCATTACAAGGATGTGAAACAGATGACTTTTAAAAGTCCCTTTCATCCCAAAACATTGTGATTCAGTGATCCTGCTGATGTCTTTATGGATGACAGCATGACATTTTGGTGTATCAGTGACTTCTCATTTTGTGCAATCTGCAAATCTGCTAAAGGCACATCCTCCCACAAATCATTAATGAAGGTGTTAAACAGGACTGGAGCTAGTATATACCCCTGGGTACAAGTGCAGTTACTGACCTCCAACCAGACTTTACATTGCTGACCGCCACTCTCCAGGACCATCCATTCAGGCAGCTTTAAATTCACCTCACTCTCTTCTCATCCAGTCCACATATCACAGGCTTGCTCTGATGCTCTTGTAGGAGACACTGTGTCCCTTCCTGGAGACTGGGTAAGTAATGTCACTTTTTCCTGCTCATCTACTGGACCAGTAATTTATTCAAAATTTATCACAGAGGTTTAGGAGTGATGTTTGCTTTCCTCCAGTTTTCAGGCATTTGTCCCAGGCACACTGGTCAATGAGTTTGTTAATAGCGGTTAGGCAATTTTTACATGATACACTTGCCACACCCCTCAGCACTCACGGGTACATTGCACCATGGTCTCTGGCTTTATGCAGTTCACTTGAATGATACTTTTTGTATATACTTTTTGAATATACTTTTGTATATCTTCCTTGCTCTAGACATTTCCTCTGGTCTCTGCCTCAGAATATTGGAAGTGGGTCTTACGAAACTGAACTGAAAAAGACACCTCAGCATGTTCTGTCGTTTTAAACTGGGTGGCTCATTCAGCAGTGGACCAACATTTTCCCTAGTCTAAGTTTGTTACTAATATACTTAGAGAAGTATTTTCTTCCTTCAACCAATCTATGACATTCAACTCTGTGAGGGTTATGACTTCCTAAGCATGTCTCTACATTATCAGGTAGTGTCTATATTCTGAATTACCTCTGCCAACATCCACCTTGTAGTCTAAGTTTTGCCAGAAAATCCATTTCTGTCTTTGTCAGTCTTTTGTGGTTTTTGTCTGATTTCTTGGTTGTTGGGATGGATTGCTTATTAGCTGGAGGAGGTGATCCTTGAATGTCAAACAGCTTCCTTGTATCCCTTTTCCCTCCAGAGCCTTTTGCCATAAAACTTTTTCAAGCAGATCTCTGAAGGAAACAAAGTCAGTTCTTCTGAAATCTAACACTGAGATCTTGCTGTTTGCCCTTCTCAATCCTCTCAGGATTCTGAACTCCACTCATGGTTGTTATAACTAAGCATATGATCACAGTGAGGTTCAAGAGACCAGGGAGGGCATTTCATTTGACTAAAGCACATGGCTAGAATAACAGCAGACAAGTTTTGAGGAAGTGCTGGAAAAGTTCTGTATGGAGCAGAAGAATTTTAAATTAGTTCACACATTTGGCCTACAATTAACAAGGGAAGAAACTCATTATATTCTGATCCCAATCTGTGGTATGAGTATTATATGTAAAACTTGGGCCTTTTGAAATTGCCTTTTTTGGTTTTGGTTTGGTTGTTGAGTTTTCATATTGTGTTTTTTGGTGAGTGGTTTTGGTTGGGTTTTTTATGCTTGGTTGGGGGGGTTTTTTGTTGGGTTTTTTTTGCAATGTAGGTTTGGTTGTGTTTTGTTGGTGGTTTTTGGGGTTTTTTTTGCGGGCTTGGGTTGGATAGTTAGTGTTTGTTTTATTTTTAGTGGCAAAATACCTTTTTTTAGTTTTGCAAAGGTATTTCAGAGATGAACTCTGCAGCATTTCTAAAGTTCTTTGTTCATCTGAGATCAAAGATCCCCTTTAAGTGCAAGTATCAATCCCTGTAAAGAAATTTAGGAACTGATAAATATTGAGGTGCCTCTTTGTTTTAATTCAGATGAAATATAAGGAACTTTATGATACCTAACAGAGTACATTTTCTTCTCAAAATTCATTCAGAGTTTAAAGAACACATTAGGGTAAACCTGCTGGAGATGGAAACTGCAACTTTAGTTTTATTTCACATTCTGAGCTTTTCCACTTCATCCAACACATGTTCTTAAAGGGCATATCTCATTCTATAGTTTAAACAATGATTAGCTAGAAACAAAATAAATTATTGTAGCAAGTACAGTCCTTAGTCTTGAAATTGGTCCTGATATATGTGAATGGCAAGATTAGTTTGTAGCTATCTTTTTTTAGCTGAGCTTGGCCTGAGGGTTAGCTAAAAAGAAATAAGGAAATGCACCAACTATGGTACAAAATAATATTTTTGTCATTTACAGTCTTCTCCCTCATCTGTTTAGTTTTTTTCCACAGAATCTTAAAGGGTATTTTATTGCTGCTTTTCTCTTTTTTGTTTTTCCATTTTCCTTTTTTTCCCATTGCCCTTTCCCCAGAGGGCTGTTTCTCTGAGCAATGTGGACGTGTGCTGGCTGGGACATTCAGAGCATCCTTTGCTGCTGTGTCTGAAAACTGCTTATGGTCTTTCCACACACAGGTTGTCCATCAAAAGGAAACTCAGAGGTGCAGAGCTGGAGGAAACTGCAGAGAGCCAGAACAAGTCCCTTCTTTGAACAAGAAACTTCAGCAGCAGTTGCAAAAGAGCTGCTCATGTACAAGTCAATTTATACACAAAATTGTCTTTTTAGTCAGAACTCTTTCCAACTCTCTCTGTTAATCGCCAGCACCTTAGGTAACAAAACAAATGTTGTTCTTCTCATCATTTCATCTTTCATCACCTCTAGGGCAGTTTTGGAGCTAAAAGGTTGCACAAAGTTATGTTCTTAACCTGTCAGTTTACCATTGCCATTTAGCCTCATTGAGGGCTAGTGGCTTCCATTGTTTTGTTTTCAGCCAAGCATAGGGTAGTTTAGCTATTCCTTGGGGAAGTAATTCATAATTTCTCACAGATTTAATATTATTAGTAAGGGCACATAGATTAGAAAAACTACTGTGAAAGATTCATTGAAAAAAAAAAATACTTGCAGCTAGAATTCTGAAGCCATATTTTTGCCAGAAAATCCTAAGAGTACTAACAACCTCTGTGTTTTTATGGAATTTTATGTAGATGTGTGTATCTGTGTGTGCGTAGGCAGAGGCACATATATCTGTGTGCCTATAGACATAGAGCAGACTTATTTTGATTTGCATTTCCCAGGCTTTGATTTAGGTAAGTATCAAGCTATTAATATACCCGGCACTTCTGAAATGTAGTGGAACACATATTTTGGAGTCATCACAGTTACTCTGTGATTCCTGCAAAATGCAATGTGATGGAAATTTTGGATCATACAATGAAATTGCACAAATTTGAAGAGAAATTTTGTTATCTTAGACTGAAGTAGATATTTACATCCTAACTGGGATTTCACATATTTTCTGAAGGTATCACTAGGAAATCAGTAAATTTATCTTTGTAACAATTAGAAATAACTTTTTCTGCAAAGCAATCAAAGTGAAAGATTGTACAGTGGAATAAGGCTATGTTTTGTGCCCTGTGCAATTTCACTTGCCATATAAAAGTGGTTACTACAGGCGCAGCATTGCAAGCTTAGAGCATAAGAAACTTTTTGAAGGCAACATGGATGTTGTGTTAGATACTGGAGAAATTACTTTATCAACAGTTTCTTATTCCATTTTCTGTTTCAGTCCCCCAAGATATTGTGAAGCCTGTATATCTGGGTAGTGGTATTCATCAGAATGGAAACCCAAATATTCAGAGTTTATTAGCCCCACATGAGCAAATCAATAAACAAGTAGCAAAGTTGTGACCATGGTAAAGAAGCCCCTGACCTAAACCTCTTCTCTGCACAATTTGAAAATAGAACTCCATTTTCACTGCCTATTGTTCCATTTTGTTGAGAATAGTATTTGGATCTGACACTTTAATATTAAAAAAAAATCAGTTAAACTATTTTAAAAACACTTCAGCTTGACAAACTGTTTTTCTGATAGATAAAATTTTGTACTGTTTAGAAAAACCCAAATAACTGGAGCAGATGGACATTTGAACCTCCAATGCAACGCAAAGGTGCCCTTTGCTATCCACGCATAAGAGATGACTTTTCATCATTCATTATCATCAATTTATTCACTTACAAAAAGATTGACTAAGAAATCCAGATATTTTTCAAAAGGAAATCCATTTTTAAGCTTTTAGAGGAGGTTATATTTGGCATTATCTTCTTTGCCAGTATATAGATGAGAAAATTATTCTTGCGAATCTCTTTTTAATGACTCTTCAGATTCTCTAATAATTATGAAATTCTAAGGCATTTAAGGAAAAACAAAATAGCTAGGTAAAATACAGTGCTAAAAGAGTAATCTTGACAGAGTTCTCTTCCTTCCTTTTGTTTCCTACAGAAGCACCTTAAACAGAATGTCACAATCTCATTTTTTATGCATCTGTCTACTTTTATCACGGCTTCATTTTACATCTCAGCAGGCCTGACTACCCTGAAAAATACACCTGCATAAAACCTGCAAGGAGCAGAGAAAATACATAAGTAGGGGTGAAAAACGAAAAGACAGCTCTCTGCACTCTTATCACACCTTTTAGCATCTATCTGTTTGAGTTCTCTTGTGATTCATTCACCCTTTCACTATATAAAAGGCCAAAGCAAAGCTGCAGTGACAGTAGCATCCAAGATGAATATCAAGGAGGCTGGGACTAAGAGGACAGCAACATTAAGAACACCTATGGGAATTAAGGTCACAGAAAAAGAAGGAGAGTTTAAATAGAACAGTATGGAGCAATCAGTCAGACAAGTTCCTGCATCACAGTGGTCTTTGAAAAGCAAATGATAGGGAAGGAGCATATAAAGAAGAGCAGGAAAAAAAAGGATGTTGCTCATTATTTTGTTGTGTTTTGTTGCTTGTTTTGTTATGTTTCCAAACCTGGGCAAGTCAAAATATTGTTTTGTAATAAAGTCTAACAAGTTTTTCTTCAGAATGAGATTTCTAAAATGTAAAGGAAGCTGGTTTATGCTTTCCTAAAAGGCAGTGCATATATTCTTGAGCTCATTACTGGGTTCACGTACATAGAGATTTTCCAATGTGTCTTCAACCAGAAGCTGTATGGCAGGAACAGAGTAGATTCCTTCTGAGAGCAAATGACAGCATCCTGAACTTTCACAAAACTATATTTCTGTCTACTGCCATGTCTTAGCCATTTTCTTATTGTCCCAAAAAAATTATTGCTGTCACTATCCTCCACCATTAGTCCTCCTTCATTAACCAACCAATTAATGAAGGGATGTAAGACTGCGGCATCTGATCCCATGTTGTTCTTCTGCAGACAGAATATATAGCTAAGGAGAACTGGGGGCGAGTGGTAGAAGAGAAGGGTTCCTGAAGAAATAGTCTTAGAAGTAGGAAGGGGACCAGGAAAGAAAAAGGTAAAAAGGCTAGAGGAAAGGTCCTAGAAGTGGCAGGATCCTAGAGTTGTGGGATGTGCATGGAGACAAACCCTAGGGGATGCCCATGATGACAAATACTCCTGGGAATGAACCATAAGCGTGGACTGACATGATTTCTGAAACCAGAGACTCCCCAGACCAGCAGTGACAACCTTGCTGAGAAGGAAAGTAAAGATCTAAGGAAAATAGTACCAAGGACAGTGAGCCAGGGAGTATATGAGGTAGACAAATAAAAGCTCTCTTCTCATTAATTCTTAATTAAATCCCAATATCCAGAAGTACTATGGTTTGCCTCTTATTTTGTCCTGCCTCTGACTACTAACCCCACAGCTATTGGTTTACAGTTTGAATAGCTATCCGTAGATTCCTTTGCAGCTGCTGCTATGACTGCAATTAAATTTCTCCCCAAAATAGCAAATTATTTGAAATCCCCATTTTTTAAATACAGCAATGTAAAAATTATTATATTTTGCAAATTAAAATATTATAGTTTTTAATATTATTTGATATTTTCATACCATTATTTTTCATAAATATACATAATTTTTCATAAGTTTTTTTATTATTATCTCCTTTTTTAAGCCTCACATCCTTTCCACCAATCTGAAACCCTGCAGACTACTTTTAGAAGCTGCCTTTTTATATGTTTCCCAGCAGGCAGGCAACTCCTGAAATCTGCAAGTGAGAGATCTCAGCTAACGGCGGCACGCTGACTACCTATAGCTTTCTGACCCTGTTTCCACAGAAACCACCAGAACTTGTTAACTTTAAGCAATCTTATTTGAATAATGGAATGTTTTTAACTTAAACAATATAACTTTTAGGGTAGAAATGCTGATGTTTTTTCTTTAGTTTTGCATTATGTGCCTCCAAGCTATTTTGTGTTTCCTTGTCATCCTGTTTTCATATTGTTTTCTATTTTTGTTTGCTTGGTTTCAATGGTAGAACTTGCATAAAGATTATTGAATTAATTAACTGATGTGATATGTGGTTTGCCCCTAGCAACACAGAAGTCTGAAGTTTCAATAGAGCAAGTCAGTTTTAAACCCAGATTCACCTATTCTTGTTCTGACATGGACAGAAAAATGAATAAAGACCTGCAGAAATAAAAAAAAAAGAACAGTGGAATGGACACCCAAGCCTCAGTAACATCATTTGTTATTGAGAATAAACATGTTACACAATACCTCCTATAAACTGAAACATCTCTATATGAAAGCACATTGTTCCACGAGCATCTCTAAAGGCTAGATACTTTCTTTCCATTTTTGGATTACATTTAAGCACCTATTTGTTCTTCTGAATGTTGCATCTTCTAGGTTTTATAAGTTAACATTTCTTGGTTTTTTAGTTGGGTTTTTTTTCTTGTTTTCCTTTTTCCCCCAGCAGAAGCCACAGTTTAATTACAGACACGTCTGAAATATGATCACACTTCATATGCAACCACATACATTTACCACCAGCAAAAGACCTGTCCTATGCTCTCTGTGACCATGTCTCATTTCTCAATGGGTTGTTCTTGCACCTTCATTTCCCATTCAAACCTTTCTCCTTTCTCTCTCACATCTAAATATTTTATGAAGAGTTGCCTAATGTGTCAAAGTAATTTACAGAACTCAAATATTTCCTTTACTGACATCACAGAAGACTTGTCCAGTCAAAGAGTAGATAGTGCTCCAGTAATATTGCAAGAAGACAGAAACTGAAAATAGTGGTGTTTTATTTATTTCTTTTGGCATATACTTGCCTTCTTAGGTGGGCACTGACAAAGCCCTCTCTACATTTGACATTCAGTTTAACAAAACAAATAAATTACTTGGATTCTGCCTCATAATGGAGACACCCATTTGTCTTCTCCTAATAACCTTATTGGCTCTAGTTAGATTAATCTTCTATGTGGTGAATGGGATCAGAACTACACCTATCCTGAAAATGGCATTTTGGTGATGGTGCTTCATGCAACAAACAATCAAAATAATCTTGACTGTTACTGGATGTCACAAGTGAGGTCTTTTGTCTTGTGCGCACCGTTTGCATGCATACAATGTATGGTTAACACCAACATGTGTTTTTCTTCTTTACTAATTTCCAGTTATCACCTTTTATAGAACACATTATTATTATTAGATTTCAAGTAGATAATCTTACATTCTGCACTGTAGCACACCATAGAGTTTTTAAAATTGGAATTTCAATAATTCAGTTCTTCTAATATACTCTTATGATTTCCCTCTGGATCAATAATGTGCCTTCAATAACTACAAATTTTGCATCATCATTACAATTATTATTATTTTGCAATGTGCTTAATTACAATATTACCATTAATTGGCCGAAAGAAAATAACATATACTATTCTCAGACAGGGTAGCCCTACCTCAATTCACTAGAAAATATCAAATGCAAATCAAATAGAAGCATTTGAGAGTTATTAACATACAAATGAGAAGCAGAGAAATGTAAGCATACCACATTGTCTTGCTGAAAAGCCTGACTACCATGACTTATAAAATGTAAAGAGTGATGACTTTTAACGGGGTCTGTTGGGGCTCTTACACTTTGGTGATTACTAGGGGGAATTTGGAATGCCTTTAACACAGCCTATGAGTCTATATTGATGCCTTAGGTTTTGAGATTTCTATTCTGCTTGGGTGAGCTTTTCCGTTGTGCCCAGGGTGATGAAGACAAAATAGTCCGATTACAACTGTGGACTTCAAGGATAATCTCTCCAAATCTCAGACCCTAAGCATAAACAATGCAAAGAAAGGAAGGCGGGCCAGTCAGTAAGCCAGGAGGGTGAAACTTTACAATTTGATTGGATGGTTGACTCCTGTATGCAATGGACTAATATCTATAAAGGTGTAAGATCTTGTGACCAACTCCTCTTTTGCTTCCATCTTGGAGCCATCCAGGCAGAGGCCACAACTGTGGCACTGATTCTGTCAGGGTGTGGCCTTGAAGGCCTTTCAATAAATACCCATTTTATTCCCCTTCACTCTGTGTGTCTTCTGTTATAGCTCCTCTAGGCATCAATATTAAAACAAACAGGTTAATAAAACAGAATAAAAGAGCTGTAATGGAAGATCTGTGTGTTTTAAGCTAGAATTGCCTGAACAGTGATATAAGAGGTAGCTAGTAAATTCTGAAGTTCATGCTGCAAGCCACAACAGGATTCAAGATAGGGTAAAAATCAATAGAAAGTATAATATCTTATTTTTTTATAATGGCAAATAATTCATATTGAACTAGTTCAGTAAAATACTATGCTAGGCATCTCCATTGCTGCCTTACCTTATGGCAGGATAGCCAGTGCTTCTATCATATTCTAGAGAGCTTTACAGAGATTGCATTTCCAGGTTCTGCTGATCCAGTGAGGGCTTTTAGAGCACACATAAGTTTCAGGGACTACATCCATGCCAGTAAAATGAACTATGACCAAGAACATTCCTGGGCATTGAGGATGACCAATAAAGAAAGGTCCACATGACTGTAGTAGCAAATTCTTTCACTCCCCAAGCAGGCTGTGTGCCTACTATCCCATTGAGGTGTTTTACCCGTCACAAGAGACTGAAAATTGCTAGAAAAGTGACAGATTGAACGGACCAAATACATGCTGGAGTATGGCCCAGCAAACCACAAGGACAGAGAGTAGTTTTGTTAACTGCAAGGATGTTTTCACATTAATTTCCTAGGTGAGGTGTAGCACAAATCTGCTGTGGCCCATGGTGACCGTGTGTGAGGTTCTCCAGCTACTTTAGGGAGACCCCATAGAGAGACCATATCATTTCAGAGTCCCCATCACGATGCAGCCATGCCTGGGCTCATGATGACTCCACTTTTCCTGGTGCCACACCAGGGGCTGATGTCCTGATCCATGGATGTGCCTGAGGTCTGTGGCTGGGGCCAACACCCTGGTGTGCAGGGGGCTGTTCCAGCCCCTATGATGATGATGCCCTAACTGTGACTCAGAAGAATAAAATAAATGTTTCAAATCTGGGGAAAATTTATTTAGCTCTGAAATCGAGACACAAAGTCAGTATATTTCTGAGTCAATTTCTAAATTTATTTGAAACAGTAAGCTCTTAAAATTATCATCTTGATTTGCAGTTCAGATGAGAAGCTTTCTACAAGGAGAAAAATGCCTGCTTCCTCAGTTCTATCTATAACTAAGGTTTAAAAGGCCAGAGAAGAAAAGGAAAATGTCTATCTATGATAAGAATGGAAATTCCGTTTAAAAAAATCCATTTAAAAATAGGACTAAAATGATTCTTGAAGGATACCAGTTGAGTAATTTCCAATCTATTTTTTTTTTCTGAACCAAGTTCCTACAACTCCTATATAACCCCAGCCTTTTCTCAGACACTCCTCCACATAGACTCTTAGAGATCTTTTTGAGTTTGCTTAGTTTCTACTGAGCCTACAATGCTGAAGGTAACTTTCTAGTAAAATACAGTGAAAATGAATACTAATGAAATGCATATATGCTGTCTAGCAAAATTAATTGGGCTTACACATATGCAGTGAAAAGTAAAAGGAAAAAAATAAATATTTATTCTTAAATTAGTTCCTATCAATTAAAAGAAAGTATACACTCATAGAATCCAAAATTTTCCCATGAATACTGAACTAAGAAATGTATTTTGAATGGCAGAGTGTAAAAGTCTTACTACCTGAAAGGCTCTTTTGATGTCCTTTCCATGTAGCTTGACTGCAAAAATGTTCTCTTTCCAGGAAGGCTTGCACCCCTCTTTTTTCCTTTTCCTCAAAGGGCTTCCAGGGTGGAGTTTGGAGTATTGCAAAGGATTGCTCTCAGTTTTCTGCCAAGGAGATGCAAATGAGCCTTCAAGGCCCCCCATTGCTAGGTTCTGCATACACATGTAGTAAAGATTTAAACTACAAGGGCTTGACCCTGCAAATACTTCCACAGCTGCTGCTTAACTCTGTGAATTTTAATAGATCCTTTGAATTAGCTGGTAAAGTCAGGTAGGTGGGTAAATGGTAGGATTGAAGCCTAGTTTGGACCACTCAGGGAAGCAAAAAGGAATATGTAGACAAAGATGTGCAACTTGATAAGCTGTTATTATGTAATTTAGTTACTAAGCTACTATTTTGATGTTAAATTCTTTCGAACAGAGATTGTGTTCTTATCTTATGTCTGCCACTTTCTGATTTGTAACAGGAATTATTCATACAAAGAAACCTTTTATACAAAGAAGGTTTTATATTTCCTCTGTAAAGAAAGAAATATTTTTGAATCCAACTGTGTCTTGGCCTAGAACTTCTCAAATATAACATTTTCTTTTCTTGCCAGAAAATATAAAATCTATTAAAAGTGTGTTTTCCCATTTAAGAAGTACTCCTATAAATGCATTGTGCCCTGTGAGAGTAAAGACTTCTTTTATGAAGGACAATTAAAAATAGCAAGTAAGACTCATATTGTGAAGACTAAATTGCTTAAATTCAAATGAGGATCGATACTGGAAACCTAATCATTAGAAAATAAAATATTATTGCAACGGAGCATTGTTTAACTGTAAAAATCTCAAAAAAAGTTTTTTGTTAAGAACAAATGATTTTAGACATTAACTAAGTACAACTGTCATAGATGCAAAAATGCTCAGAGTTCTGTCTTAGTACAATTAAGTTTCTGACCCATACAACATCCTGATATGGATGAAATAATGTCTTTCCAATGAAACATATTTCATTTTTATATAACTATATTTTAAAGGATTTTATTCTTTCAATTTTCCTGCTCAATAAAATTGCTTTCTGCAGGGAAGAAAGGCAAAATTATATTTATATCTTCAAACAAAGAAAATTGTTATAGATCTTATTATATGTAATTCTTTTATTATCTTCATAGAATATAACTTTTGTTCTTCAGGTGTTAGAAAGTAACTTTTAATTGACATAATCTGGCATGCTGTTGAGAGGGCTTTCTCTTTTTTTGTGGTAATAAGGCCATTGATACCTTATAAACCTATCTTTTCTTTTATTTGTACTGTTGGTATGTCAATAGTTTTCTCTTGGCTTATGTTAATGATACATTGCACCATCTATGAATGAAAATCCACATAAAATATATTCTACCAGTCCAATTCATACACATGCACTTTTGAAAATTACCAGGATAACATAAATCAGCATACCTTAGGTGGCAATCTAGTACCTAATATTTATATCATGTTTATATTATTTTAAGCAGAAATCTTCCTCAAAGGAAGAAAAAATTATTACAGTAATTTCACGATTATCAGTCGCACCTGATTATAAGCCGCACCTGAATATAAGCCGCACTTTTTCCCTCCCCGCCCCCTTTTTTTTTTTATTAAAAGCGAGGATCCATGTGTAACAAAGTAACAAATTAGTAACAGAATCACTGCCAGCTGGGTTTGGTGTCAGGTGCTCAAGTTGCAACAGTTTTCATAGACCAGTGAAGCCTTTAAAGGCAGCCCCAGGCGCCCTCCCTGGCTGGCTCTCACTTCTGGGTTGGCATTTCGCTGAGATTTGTCCATAGATAAGCCGCACCTGATGATTAGCTGCACTACTGGGGGAGGCTGGATTCTTCCATGAAAAAGGTGCGGCTTATAATTGTGAAATTACTCTACCTTCTAAAAAGTTACCCAGAAGTGCGAGCTGGCTGGGGAGGGAACTGCCATGGAGCTGCTGCCAGGTGGGTGGTGAGCCAGAGCCACTGGCGAGCGGGTGGCAGGCTGCAGCTGGATTGGTGAGGCCAGCCCGGCTTCGCCGCCTTCGCAAGAGTGAGCGAGTCGCCTTTGCTGCATTCACGAGGGCGAGCGAGCCGCCTTTGACACGTTTGCAGCCCGCAGGGAGGGGGGAATGGGCTGCCAGAGCGAGCTGGCTCCGAGCCCGCGGTGAGGAGGCGGCGGGTGGCTGGCTTCGAGTGGGCAGGGAGGGGGCGAGCCTCTGGCTTCGCATGGAGAGCGGAGCCACCCCCGCTGCCGAGTAGGCGGGCAGCCGCGGTAGCCAGCGCCAGGGGCGGGAGTGCCAGGGCCCACGGCATGGGGAGGGTGCCTGGGACTGCGTTTAAAGGCTGCGCCAGTCTGTGAAAACTGTTTGAAAATTGAGCAACTTGACAGCAAACCCCGCGATCGTGGGGTTCTTTTACTAACTCGTTACTTTGTTGCACATGGATACTTGCTTTCAAAAAAAAAAGCGCGGATTATATTCGGGTGCGGCTTATATATGGACAGATCCAGTGGTCTTCCTGGCTACCAGGATGTGCGGCTTATAATCAGGTGTGGCTTATAATTGTGAAATTACTGTATTCTGCATTGAACATCACACAAATGGCAGCTGATATCACATATGTTTCAGTTCCCTATTTTGAAAGTAATTAACCTAATGGTACTGAAATAGATGAAACATTTAAAGAATGACACACCCTCAGAATCTGCAGCTTAGGTGTGTAAAAGCATGCATGGTAAAAAGAAATACAAGAATTTATGTGAAAAGGTTTGTGTATGAATTTTTGGTTCTCGCAGAAGTGAGACCTGAATCAGTATGGCAGTGATATTTATTTCCACATAGCCAAGCAGCAGCTAGTTTGCAATATTCACTGCAGCTGTCAGAGAGCTGATAAAACTAAAATTTTTTTCCTTGTTTATAGTACTTTCAGATTTATTAATGTTTTTTGGGGATTAAGACAATACAAAAGCAGTTTGTTTAGAAAAAACTTGTGTTGAATAAGTAACTTTAGTCCCAGATACATTTTTTTTCTAAATAGAAAAAGGTATCTTTTTGAAAAGCAGAACTATTTCAAGAGTTGAGGATTTCTCCTAGCATTAAGAGGATAAGATTTAAATTCTTGTTCTTTCATCTTTGTTGTGGGATTTGAACTGGGAGGTTTTATGTGCTATGTGATGCTCAGTCCTCCTCTGGAAAAAGACAGTTCCTTACTAACAAAACGAAGTTGGAGAATATTTTTCTATTTCTGTCATTTGAATACATTCAGAGAGCTCCTACGATAAGGAGCCAGCAAGAACATGAAAATGGATCTTTCAGGGTCCATAGAAATTTCAGCTACTGATTAAATCTGTTAGCTAGCTGCAGACAAAATACACTAATTTACTTCTGATTTTAAAAAATCTCAAGCTCACAAAAAAAAAAGAAGAAGTTTACTTTCCACAAACACAGTAAGCAATAACAAACTCCCTGAAGTTTTTCTGAGCATCCTTTTTTTCCTGGCCTCTCATCAGCTGCTTCAAATGAAACAAGCTCTTTATTTATTTGTTTGTTTAGGGTTTTTTTTGCGAGATGTTTTTGATTGTTTTGTTTTGTTTTTCCTAGGATGTTCTGGTTTAGATCACTAGCTTTTCATTAGTCCATCTTTGTCCTGGGTATCGAGTCTCAGTTCTAGACTTGGCCAGTGTCATATATCGCCTTTCTAGACTTATTTTACTTTCAGGACATGGAGAAATACTGATAGATTGGTATGAATCATACATAAATATGAAAGACATTAATATTTAACACTTAAGGCTGGAAAAAGTAAGAATAAGAAAAATAAAAGGTTGAAGTGTTGCAAACAGAATGTATCTGAAAATAAAATGAATTTCAGAAAGAGTATGTGGAACAAAATAACATATACATGGGTCAAACTAACATTAAATTGGGTTGACAATAAAAAGGAATGCAACAATGGAAGCCTTCGCTATTACGAAAGTTTTATGCTAGGTTCTTTACATGTCATAACTAGGATCATGCTCTGCCCAGACTACCTGAATGGCTAACAGGAAAAAACCGCAAGAACCACAGAGGTGCAGATAAAACAGGTCCTGAGGGGGCAATAATTTTTTCTGATTTTGAAGGAAAATAAGGAATAAAGGTGTCAGGCCCTACTGGAGGAGAGATATAGGACAGCTTGAGGTGTGCTCTCAGACCATTGCCCGGTGGCTTCTGTCTTGCAGAATGGCCAGAGCTGAGGAGACCTGATTTTGTTCTTAGCTGACTGTACTTTCATTGCAGTAGAGGAGAAATATGCATAGCAATACTATAGTTCAGAAACAGTCATGTACTGAAGGATGAGTCCTCTTCAAGAGTAACATCTCACATTGGTCCTCCTCCTCCTCCCCTTCTAGAATATAAAAAACTTCAAGCACTGTGTTTTCCTTCTCAAAGAGCAAGCAAAAACAACTTTGTGCAAAATTGAGCTGTTTTTTGGCAACCAAAGTATCCAGAATGAAACCAGGCAGATCAAACATCTGAGTAAAGCACATACATTGCTGGTGTTGAGGCAGAAAGAGAAAATAAATCTGTCACAAACTTTCACTCAAAAATCAGGGAGGGGGTGAGTTGAAGGAAGGGAAGGTCATTGTGTTGACACTTGCTGGAGTTAGAGATAGAGAGAGAAAGAGATAAAAATATATTTTACTTTCTCAGCAAAAACACAAAGGCTAAAGGCTGGTAGAGAGACTAAGAAGGAGGGGACTGTATGCAACCTTTATGAAGAAACTTTAGGCTGTTCTGGTGGGCTAAAGAAAAGCTGCCAAAGTTACATTAATCAGTCTGTGAAATACAAGAGGGCACAAGGCACAGCTTTTGGAAGTGAGTAAAAAGGCAAAAAGTGGCATTAGGTCTAGCATGAAGTGTAAGATTTTCTTTAGAGAAAATGCTCTAAAATATTATTCTTAACAACTGCGTAGACTGATCATGTTCATCTATGTTGTAAGAGTTTTCTTTAAATCTTTAAATAAAATTCTTTTTTAAACAACTTTATTCCCATTTGTGAGTATGAAAAATAATCTCCCACAACACCAGGAATTTCAGTATAACCCGCTCAAGTTTTTGCAATCATCTCCTCAAATATGAATCAACCTGTTGCTGTCAATCATTATCTGACAAAAAGGTTGCAGTGGGAAAACCTGGCATACAGAGTAAGAGTCTTTGGTACAAATAGAAACCAAGCCAAGATCTCCTGAGTCCCAGTCTTACTTTAAGTTCAAGACTCCCAGATGCCTCAGAGCTAGCAGATGTTTTCCCAATTAGCACGACCTAGCTAATACAATATGTGTTAAATCTAGCACCTGACAACATTTAGCTCATGAATATCTGCACCATCATATGTTTGCCTTTCTGGAGTACTCACATTACTTCACTAGAAGTGGTGCACAATGGTGAAAAGACATCCATTTATAAAAAGGCAAAAAAGTCCACTAACTCAAATGAAACCAATTCCTTTTTTTATAAACAGATCCATGAAAGAGGAAACCTTGACAAAAGTACCACTGAGGCTTAATTACTTTTTTTGGATTCTACAGCATGTAAAGAACATTGACCACTTTTCATTTTTAATGAAAAATAGCCAGGTTTCCTGCCAGGATCACTGAGTTCGTTAGACTTAATTAGACTTAAGTCCTGTGATGATAATTTTTCATCCATGAAATGTTGTTTCTATGAGTTGCTCCATCATACCTATAAAAAAGTGGGGAGAAAAAGGGTGCAAGAATGTTTTTAGGTAATACTTCAACTCTTCAAGTCCTAAGTCTAGGATTATACTTGTTTATTTTCCTTGCTGACAGTAAGAGCAATTTAGAAGCAGCCCTCTTGTAACAACTGGTATCGAAGAATAGTCCCAATGGTAGACAAATGAGTTTTGCTTGGCAAATACAGTTAATTGAAAATAATAAGTTCAGCTAACTTCTGCTGAGCTGATGGCTGTTTTTCATTGGAATTCACTTAGATTTTTTGCAGGTCTGGGACCTTGAAAAAATACGGGACCGTGGGCCAAGGCAGACATTCCTGAGAACTCCAGTATTTGAAATATCAAAAAATAATGAATTGATTTTCCTTAAAATCATAGTCAGTTTATATATAATTTTGAGACGGGGAATGTATTTTATTTGTATAATTATTAAATAAAATAAACAAAAATAAACTGCTGCTTTATCAGTCTGAAGTTGATTAATTTGTCTCTAAAATATGGAAACTTTTTTTCCTTCAATTTAAAAACTTAAATACCACATTTCAAAACAAACTTAAAATATTACATTTGAGCTGTCAAAATGAGATGTTTGGATCCATATTAAAAAAAAATAATAAAAAAAAATTTTTAAAAAATTAAAATCCCTTTTTTCTTCTATATGTCCTAATGATTTCTATCACTATTAAATTAATTTTGGGGATCAAATAGCCAACAAATGAAGAATATATCTAGCTCTGTGGACAGGGCACAAGGAGCCTTCATAGAAAGAGGATTCTATATTCTAGTATTGTAAATATCTGTGTAAATATCTATGCCCCCTGTCTCTCTCTGTTCCTCTGAGCTTTTCCAGATGGTACTACCTTGTTAGAAAACTGAGAGCTTAGTTCTTTGTTTCACATAACTCTTTTTTTTTTTTTTACTCTTGGAAGCAGTGTTCCAGAGCAATAACATCCTTACACAGAAACCAACAACCCCTCAATCTGTGCTAACATGGCACCTTGTCCCCCAGTGCTCGTTACCATCTATAGATGTTTCACACAAAGCACATTATCACTGTTATCACTGCTGTGAGGAACCCAAAAGCTGATTCCAAGTAAGCAAGGACTAATCCTGCCCAATATACAGTCTTTCTTGGAAGTGTCCTAATGTGGCAGAGCACTCAGTTCCTACACTGTCTTACCAAGACTGAAATTGTGACTATAAATTTCTCTGCTCATAGATTTACCTTCAACTCTAAGCATTCTGAATAATCTCCTCCAGAGTCAACAGATCTGTTTTATCCATCATTTCTGCCTTGAAAAAAGATCACTAAATCACCATATGGAAACTTGACTGCTGGTGTACTCTCCCTTGCTCCTCTGACACCAAGTATTTAAAAATTATTATAATAGCCTTGGACTGCCCTAGTTTGTGGTATTGTCTCTGTTTTCAGTCAGTCTGAATTATTTTCACCATTATCATTTCCAAAATGGAAACAATATATTTTTTTACTTTGCAGACTTGCAGTTCTATCTAGACTCCATGTCAATGCAAGGCGGGGGGAAAGTCATTAAGAAAAGGATTAATTCTGAGAAATGGTAAATTGATTATTGATTGCAAGGTTTCCTGACGCTTTGCTTGATCCCAGAAAGACATAATTGGTCCACTCTTGAAAAGCTTAGAAGTCCCTTTCCATTACATAAAGGAAATGTTGAATAAATAGCTTGAAAAAATATTTCATTTTATCATGTGATTGTGTACCACGCATAGCTCTGTGGAATGTCCATTATTGACATGCAATGTATAATGAACCCTAAAAGAAAATAAAGAGTCTTGTTCTATCATGCCTTAAATAATTCTTATAACACCTAAAATGAAAGCAAAAGGCATCCTTATCATACATTGTCTAATTCTTGTTAATATTCAGATTCCTAGACCCTGAAATTTGCTGAAGAATATGTTCCTTTGCAGGAAATTATGTTGAAACAGAACTCCAAGCAAAAGAGTAAATACTACTAATACCTTGATATGAAAGAGAAGCTGTTGAACAAATCTACTCATTTTCATAATTCACTTGCTATAATTCTATCTATCTTTGAATCTCTCAACAGAGAACTGCAGCCTATCATAGAAACCTTCCTTTAAATCTCCTGTAAAAGCATGTGTACTGCTTGCAACTTCACAGAGCTTTGCTTGTGAGTTGCCGTAATTGATACAAGATGCAGAGAGGTGATAGTGCAGGAAACAACAGAAAAATTAATGAAATATCTTCAAAAAGCAAACTCGTACAGCATGAACAGCCTTTCCAGCTGTGTGTTCAGCAGAAAATTCTACAAGAACTGTTTTCAGCCTTAGATAAAGTAATAACATAGATGACACACCAAGGAAGCTCCCCAGCAGTCCACACATCAGGTCTTAGACTGAGCTTAGCAGCAGCAGGGTTCTCCACATGGCTCCCCTCTGCTTAGTACTGCTCACTGCTTTGCTTCTTGGCTGTCCAATGAACTCATACATATTCCATGAGAGATTAAATTTTAAAACAAAGAGAACAAGACTGTTCTTAAGGATAACCCTAAGATTTTTAGAATAATTGTCTATCCTAAGCTTTTAATATACCCTGTAGCTAGACCTTAGAAAATAAGTTTATATTACATCTGCCTTATTCTTTTAAATAGCAAAAGTTAGGTAATATTAAACTTTTTAAAAAAACCAAAACAGTAGGTTATAGAATTGGTTTTGGAGACTAAAATCTCTCTTGGTTCAGTATAGCAGGATTCAGTCGGTCTACCCTGATCTGTTTCTATCCTAATCAACTTCAGCACATTACTCTTGCAATAGACAAAGCCAGACAAAGACTGAGCTGTGCCTGCAACTTTTATTTTACAGAAGAATTACACCTTCATGAGTGCTAGATGAAGTCTGAGATGTAAGAATACTTATTACCCTACAGAAAATGTGTCACAAGTGCAGCTGACAGGAAAACCACTTGCTTTATTTTTCTTTTCTAGGGAATTCAAACATTTCCTTATTCTGTTGTAGAATACAGTTGGAGATCAGAAACTAGATGTGATGTTAAAGAAGTATGAGGATGAGGGGTTGTCCTGGTTTAACCATATCCATCAGCTCAGCCCCAGACACCTGCTTACTCACCTCACCAAGGGATGGCAGAGAGAATCCAAAGAGTAAAAGTAAGAAAAATCCTGGGTGAAGTAAAGCTGCACATACAAGCAATGAAAAAAATAAGAAAAAAAAAAAAATCATTAAAAATTAATTCACCACCTCCCAGTGGTGTTCAGCCATCCCCAAGAAAGCAGAGCTCCATCATATGTGACCCAGGAGTACAAATGACTCATCTTGTGATATCCCTCTCTCTTCCTTCTTCCAGCAGCTTTTTACTGCTGATCATGATGCCACAGGGTCTGGAATATTCTTTGAGTGACTCGGGGTCAGCTGTCCTGGCTGCGTTCCCTTCCAGCTCCTTCCGGGATCCTCACTGGTACAGTGGGTGAGGAGCAGAAGAGGCCTTGGGACTCTGTTAGAGCTGCTCAGCAGTCAGAAAACATTTTTTCATTAGCAACACAGTTTCCAGTACAAATCCAAAACACAGCCACATAGGAGCTACTGAGAGGAAAATTAACTCCATCCCAGCCAAAACCAGCGCTGGGGAACAGCTGCACAGCTCTCCAGAGGCGCCTGCCCTCTTTATCTCAGAGCTGTTACATGGGATGCACGCACTCTGCCAAAGTTAATGCCTTAGTCCTAAAATACTGAGCTCTTGGGGACTGTGCTTCAGGTTGCTGTTGCTCCATTAGTCTTTCCAGGGCTTCCTTTCCACAGGGCCAGAAATGAGATCTGGGTGGAGCTGCAAGTCCCAGACCTTTTGTCTTTTGCAAAGGCTGCCTGTCCTAAAAATCATCATCTCCAGCCTGTGCTTCCAGGCTTCCTGTACATTATGCAGGGTACAGAGGTACTCTTCTTGTCCACAGTTTGAAAGAAAACCTGCAAGCACGCTGACTCAAACTGTGAATTAAACATTTACAGGCTCCATGACAAGAAGAGGGTTTATTGTCAGAATCAGGTTTGTTCTCCAAAATGTATCAGATGAGACATCAATTTTGAGAAGGCAGGCAAGTGTGCTTAGCATTAGCACATTGCGTGTCCCAGAGCTACTGCACAAGGAATAATATGTCAGGAATCTGGACAAAGTAATGTGGAGCTTTCCTGGGCTTTCAGTGTAGGTTTGCTTGCTTTAAGCTCAGGAGGTTTTCAGTGAAATATTTTATACTCCACCAATTTGTATTTTCTAATGAAATGCTGTTTCATCATAAAATATCTCTCTGGTTCTTGCAGCATGTGATCTCCTTATACTGCTGTCTCAGCTTTAAGTGATGAATAGATAGAGAAGTGAAACAATCTCCTATGTCATGACAAAGTTTTAAGTTTTTTTTTCTTTTTTTTGGTGAAATTTTGAGTTGTGCTAGATTGTGCTCTTGGAATTTGGGCTTTGCATTGCTAACCCCAATGACTGCTGCTCCCTGAATACTAATGCAGTGCTGTTACTTTGAAAAGCAGTAAGGCTCCATTTAATTTTTTGTTGAATTCACACCTGGCCATAGTAGCTTAATGCCTGCCACAGAAGTCAGTGTCACTGCAACAAAATGTACCTACCTAAATGGATGTGCTTGTAAGTGCAGACAAGAGTAGCATTTTTTTCTCTTTAATGCAATTTTTTTCTTTTGTTTTCTGATGTTGACTAGTCTTTTTAAAGGTAGTATCTGCAGAATGAGTGCTTTCTCCTAGTCTGAATTTTGTTGTCTTCAGCACAAAGTTGCACAGTCTGACATTTGTGGGCTGTTCACACCACATACTGTTTTCAATTGCTTATGTTGCCATCTTTTCAGGCTTCTGTGCTTTTTGCTTTTTATGACTTCAGGGACCCTTCTAATAGCATCCTTATTATCTTCCATTATTGTCAGGAAAAG
Source organism: Sialia sialis (assembly GCA_009812075.1). Classification (NCBI taxonomy): domain Eukaryota; kingdom Metazoa; phylum Chordata; class Aves; order Passeriformes; family Turdidae; genus Sialia; species Sialia sialis. Next base: position 14,001,873 of record VRYO01002772.1, on the reverse strand, counting down.
GCAGTTGCAGAACTTTGTTCATCATCCCACAGGAAAGGCAGGACTCTTAGCAGCATAGAGGGTTTTAAAATTTTAAAACAGCTGTGAAAATCAGACCTGGAATTCAGGTATAAAGTTTCTTCTGATGTTTTGGTACTTCTGTTTATGTCCTAGTAAAAACCTGAAAGGATAATGTTGTACTAAGTGCAACTTGAATGGCGAGAGTAGTGTTTTTATGAACACATTTTCATGTGTGCCTTTCTCGGCTAATATGGATAGAATTTCAGTTCACTATTCTAAAGCTTGCATTTATAATTAAATCCATCCCAGCTTTTCACATTACAGAGCAGCTCTAACACTGCTCACACTCTCAGCCCATTGCAAAGAAAGGACACTCAAGTTAGGCGAGAGTGAAGGTGAACTGCATTACTGTGCACTTGCCATAGGGCATAAAGGGACAGGTACTTGTAACCTGGTATATGAAAAATTGCTAAACTGTAGTAATTTGAAAAAGGCAGGAAAGTTTCTTTTATTAATAATTTATTTTTAACAGAAAATTTAATTTTTCTAAAAATATTTTACTGTGACCTTACTTCTGATTGAAATGCATCCTAACATCATGATTTTGTATTTCTAATAAAAGAGGTTGATTTCTAGGATTTTCTTCAATTTTTAATTGTAATCACAGTGACTGAGCACAACATTGAAGGCATAAAGTAATTTAAAAGCTAATCAGAACACTTTAAAATCAAAATACAGTTCAGTTTGTACCTAAACAACAAAATGAATGAGTGTGATACATTCACTCTTTCTCTACCCTGATCATTTAAAATGAGGATATAGAGATGTGAATATTCTGGCAGAAGCAATAGTAATTCAAAATTTCTGGATTTAGATTGCTAAGAATTAGTCTCCATTTCAGGATCCCTATTCCTCTCTATAGAGACTTATTTAGATGTGTTTTTTTTCCATTTCTTCCTTTTAATCATCAGGTGGTAAAATAGCCAAGCACAGTATAAGGATTTTAGGTCTTAAACAGGTGAGAATGTGCATAAAGCACCTTGCTTCTGAAATTTAAATTTAAAAATATAGGTTTTAGTAAATATATTTGGTGAAAATGCAAGGGAGAGAGCTGCTCTTGTTTTACCACCTTCATAACAGTGTAACCTCATTTACCTAAGATTCATGACCTAAGATACTACAACTGGAGAAATTAGACAAAAGCTACTCCCCTTGTCTTTATTATGAAGAAAATATATTTTTATCATCAAAAAAGTATCTGAATGCCCAGAAGTTACTTAGGATTCTACATTCCTTTTACTCACACTTTACATCAGTACTTAACAAGCAGAGTTTGTATTTTAATAAACATAGATTTGTTAATCAGTTGGATGCCTTTAATATTTTAATCATACTTTGCTCCTCATGACCACGCACATTAAGAGGTTCATCCTTCACTATCTTTCAGTCACTACAGAGGGTGTGCAATATGAGCCACTAATATTGCCTTTGAGCCACACAGATCTCAGCTTGATTACTTAGGCAAAGCAGTTCATTTCCTATTTAAAAAAAAAAAAAAAAAAAAAAAAAAAAAAAAAAAAAAAAAAGAGAACTCAGTGTGGCTTTTTTTCCCTTCAGAGAAAGAGTTCAAACCTCCAATCACAGAAGATTTAATCACATTTTTTGCCTTTTCCAGAATTTGGACATAGAGCACGAGTTTAGTGTACACAGCAGAGCTGCTCTTCAGGGCAGCTCTGAAATGGTGCACACATCTTTCTTCTGGCTGTCTCCATGAATATTTCTTTCACAGTGTGTGTTTGCATAACTGTGGATTCTCTCCTAGAAATATTGTCCTCTACAATGGGGTACTTGATCTTTGTGCTGACTGGATGCAGTTTCTTTATGTCATTCATGATAAATTACCAAGCAAGCCGAAACTTTTCCTGAGTATTTAGAGAGGTGAAAGTAAAAGGAAGAAAAAATGAAGGTCTGCAATAAGTCTTAGGAAGAGCTTGACAGAGTCCAAGACTGCAATATAAAACTGAAATTCTCCAAAGGAAAAAAAAAATAAAATAAAAAAAGAGAAGAAGAAAAGGAAGGAAGACATAAGTAAGGGAAAGCATTATGAAAACTGTAAATCAAATTTAAGATACCAGTGATGTGTTTGTATTACAAGGCCAGTTCTCATTATGATCAGAGTTGTCAAATAAAGTGTAATTTTTCTTCCTTGCTTCCAGTTTGTATCAGAAAGCAGAGGAAAGAGGTGTAGTTTCCTCACTTGGTGGAAAACTATTCTTTATTATCATATTTATAAAGCAATTATAGCAATGGGAAAGTGGTTACATGGTATTCTTCATCTACAAAAATAACTCTGTTTACAGGGTGTATATGAAGAAACAGCTTCCTTCCATTCACTGACAAAAGAGCGATGCAGCAGCCTCTTGCTTTGGTGAACAAACAACAAAACCCAAAAATACAGCTTATTATTTATACAAGAAAAAAGACCTAGATCAAAAAGTGTCATCGTCAATGTCAGTAGCTGGGTTGCAATCTCAGCTCCTCTGATAATGGTGCAGTAAGAATTTCTATTCTTGTCACATTTGTGGTTGCACAGAAATTCTAGAAGACCTACTAGGATTCACCACAACCACCCTTACACAGCTACTGCAGCATTTCCTTGAAAAAAAGCTGTAGAACTACTGGGCATATTTTGAAGGAAAGTTTTTTTCCTGGTTGAAAAATGCCATTTAATTGAATGCAATATTTTTAAGGGAATAAATTTGATAAATTTCTAGCTGAAGTAAACAAAACTTCAAAACAGTAAAAACTCCAAATATCTCATTTAAAGGTTTTGAAAATGAAAAAAAAAATTAGTATCAAAATGCATAGCATAAGTTTTGAAAAAATAAAGATGGCATGACAACAGCTAAACTAGAATCTTGTCTTAATTACCTGTTAGTAAATATGCATATATATTTCTATGTTGTTTCTTGAAAGAATTAAAGACACAAAGACATAACCCCAAGAGAGGCAGAGATAGAAACAGAGGCAGAAAGACAGAATTGGAGGGAAAATATTACATGCTGAATATGGACAGGTCTTGAAGTGATAAATGCTTCACTCACTCTGTGCTTGTCCCCGAGAGTGAAACAGAGCTGGGATAAGTTTAGTAGGTGGCCACAGCAGGGTGAAGGAAGGAGGCTGCCCATAAGCATGACATAATACAGAAATCACTGATGAGAATCTGAGGAGAGCAGGAATATGTAGCCACATGACTTCTTTCCTTAATACATTTCCATGCACCATAATGATAGTGAAGAATTTGTCTGGTTTGTATTTGCTGCAATCAGAAATGAAGACTTTGTCCAAAAACTCATACTTTTTTGGGAAATCCACCAAGCCTGGGTGTTGAGTTTTAGGATTACAAATAGTGCTGTATCAACAGCCTGAACTGTTAAAATGGCCTTGAATAGATATGACAAGGACTGGAGTGTTATCCTAAATATTAGTGTGTGTGTAAGGATGGAGAAAATTAGGGTCTGGCTTCTCATTATAAACAGACAAATCTCAGAGTATTTTCCCAAAGGAGGCATTTGTTAAGTACCTGACTTCTGAGGTAATTGCATCCAATTGTATGTACATTCCAATTGCACTTCAAAAATACCCTGTGACAAAGACAATTTATGTGAAGACCAGCAATTTCCAGCAGTGACAGAGAAGTCACAGTCCTCCCCACTTAGCCTTGTGCTGTATTTTAATTATCAATTGTGGCTAAGGTTATTGTTCAGAATGTAAGTCCCAAAATTTTGTGGTCAGAGACACTCTGACCCCTCTCCTTGAACCTCTGTTGTTTGCATAGGTAGGTTTGTGGAGTCCTTGGCAGGCACAATTTAGCGAAGCATAGCATTCAAAACAGCACAAACCCAAAATATTTTCCCAGTGAGCTAGTTCAGAATAAATAAAGGAATGTTGGATTAAAAGTCCAAATGAAGATGAAACTCACACATGATCAAATTTAATTGCATCAAGCAAATTAAGGAAAAGCAAATTTAGATGCTTGTTTTCAGAGGCCAATCCCCTCTGTCTCCTTTTGTCCTTCAGTAGAGGGAGGCTCTGCTGAAGGCAGAGCTTAGCCCTTACTGTCTCTGTTCAAAAGATGGGAAACCTAGCAATTAACCTGCCCTAGTTACATGGAATTAATCCAGGATGAGGCATCTACTAATTTTTTCCCATAGATAATAAAGGTGTTCAGAGAAGGTAGTTTTCTAATTGGACCCCTAAATTAGATACTAAAACGACAGCAGAATGAATATACAAAACAGGAAGAAATTCAAGCACAACCACTAACTTCTGAGGGAAAAAAAAAAAAAGAAACCCTTGTTCACATTCATTAAATGCATTAGTTTGGTTTACATCCTCAAAATAATCTAAAAACAATAGGGGGTCAAAGAATGATAGATTACTGTCAGACTTGCTTATGTTTGTGAACATCTGGATCACTGCAGTTACTTCAGCAAGTATACTTTGCAGTAACACCATGAAATAGGCGAAGGACCTTTCTTAAAGTTAAGTGAATAGTCCTTGTCAGGATGGGCAGGGGCTGAGCCTCACACTGTGACACAAAGCAGCTCTGAAGTTGTAGAAAATGCCATAAAAGCATTACACAGTGTATGTACAACCTTTCTGTGATGCTGGAAAATTTCCTAACCCATCACTCTTATCTGCTTGGTAATTATCTGCTCTTGACTGTTGAGGTCCATCAGGTAGAGCCTGAGTCATTTAACATGTATTTGCACAGGGAATGATGAGCACAAGTTGTTTCTAAAACTCCACATCTTTATTTAATTGTATACAGCCTTTAGACTCAGCTGTAACTCAAACAGGGGCAAGAAGCCCATGTGTCCCAAACAGGACATTTGGTTAAGCTCTTTGTCAAAAAAAATGGGTTGTTTTGTATTAAAAGAATTTGAAATCCTGTCACATTCATAAAGATATCTTTATGTGTCACTTGTACAGAAGGCTAGAGTGCTAAACTCAACTCCTCTGTAGGCTCAAAATGAGTCAAATCCACATATTTCATTTTACAAAGGATTAGATCACTAATCAGAAGATTTCAGGCTTTTCTGGGGATCAAGATTTTCCCAGGTTAAGTAAACCATTAATTGCTTTGCATACAGTTTATAGAAATACTTTTCTTCCTTTTCTTCTTCTTTTTCCTTTCCTTACTTATTTTTTCTCTTTTTACAGAAAGTCTATGAAGCATAACTAAGAGGTAAATATTTTCTTATTATTTTCCAGGTGGCAAAAGTTTTTAAAAATTTAAGAAACACAGTTTCACTCAGTTTAATCTGAAAAGAAGAAAAATCATCGTTGTAAAGTTTTCCTCCAAGGGAGAAATTAGTGGCTTGCAATTCCAGCAAGAAAAATGTATCCTCTCTTTCTTTTCCTTTACTCAGTTCTACTAAGTATAGCATTGCCAGCCCTCAGCATATTTGTCAGTAGCTTGAAAGTGGAAGAAAGATTGTTCAGACAAGGTTGAATTGGCAGGAACTGGAGAAGTAATTAACTATTAATCTAAGTACAGCAGGACTTACATAAATTTGTCTGGTCTAATAAAGAGAAAATATAGCCTGAATGGGTGAAACTGAAATAAATATGTTTTGAAGCAATAGATAAACAAAGCTTACCGATCATAAAAGAAATGCTCCTGACAAAGGAATAGGACTTCACAGTTTCAGAAAACCCTCCAAAGCCTTTATCTTCAGAAGGAAGTAAACATTGCTAGGGAGGAAATTACAAGAGGAATATGAGAAATCAGCAGAGCATATCGCCACTGTGCAAAGTTGCATTCCTGACTTCTAAGAGTAAAATCCCTTTGCAGACCCACTGGCACTGATAAGCAGACCTCACCAGAGCTTTCATCAAATTTGTCCTTAATGCACAGAGAGACAGCACTAAATTTTTGAGCACAAGACTTGGACAGGACTCAAGTGTTCTTGATATCCCATGAACATAGCAAGTACATACCTTAACTGTAATAGAGTAAATATTTTTTTTCCCTGATAAGGATTCCTGGGGGCTAGGGATAATTGTATTCCCTAGCAGGATCCATTTGTTGAAGGAACTAAATAACCAGTAAATATCTTCAAAAACTAAATGAGTTGATAGCAAACACCATTTCAATTGTTCAATCTGCTTTTAACCCATGCAGGTGAAATGATATGAACTCACAAAAATACTATACCTTGACTTTTGTAGAAGCAAGATATCATACAAATAAAGAATTCACCCATCTCTGAACTCAGTCCCCTGTGAATTACAAACAAGAGGTGAGCAGTGGACAGTGATAAAAAACAGCTACTAAATCCTTCCTACTAAATTAATGTGTATATGGTGCACAGTGCCACACATCTCGAACTTTCATGGGATCCTTCCGAAGGGCACAAGTCATCAAGGGTGGAGGGGTCTGTCCTCAGATAGATTCAGCTGAGTTACTGTCGAGCTGGGTTCCAGCTCTGGTTCTCAGCAAGGCTAAATAGCATCAATATTCTACTAATTTTGTTCTACTGATTCCAGTCCTGCAACCAGCTTTCTCTGAGCTGTGGTTCATTTTCTGCTGTTCTTATGCCCAAAAATTATGAAATGAAGAATCAAAAAACAGGTTGAAGTGCAAGTGGTCAATGGAGAACTTCTTGATCCAGTGCCTGATCCAGTGATTCAGTGCTCTGACCTGAAGTTCAGTACATCCATGGAGTATATTTGCTTTGATTTGATAATTTCACACATTTTATTATGAGGGGACATGGCCTCATCTTCAGCTGTATACAGCTACTTCAACACTTTTTTATTTTTTTTTAACTTCAGCATTTACTGCCTCATCCATAATGCAAAAGAAATTTGTGGTCAGAGCCTAGATGTGCCCAGTCTTACTGGGAATGGCAGTAATTCAGAAATGAAAAGCTAGAACAATAAAATTAATCACATTCATTGATATTACTAAAATTCCAGTACAAATAATAATGTTACAGGCTGGGCTGTGTTGTTGAGGCATTCTTAGAAATAAAGTAATCCCGGTGTGTCTTACATAAACAATAAGAACTGTGCCACAGATGAGCAAAGGCACCACTACTAAGTGTGTCCATTCAAAGCTCAGAATTGGTTTGGTTACAAGTCAGTGTGCAAAAATTTTCAATTTTCCAAGAAATTTAAAGGCTATTTGTGCTATTTCATTCTGAATGGATGGACAATCAGATTGGTGAAAAATATTATTGTATAATCATACTTGGAGAGTGGTAACTATGGAGACATTCTCTACGTGGACTTTGGTAACCATGCTGAGATTGTGTTATTCAAAACTTTTGTGAGGGATCAGAGTATATTCCTATCAAGTTTCAGATGACATTGCTCTAGGGGGAGTGTTAGGTGGGCTCTAGAGCTCCTCTGCCATTCAAAAGCATCCAAGACTTGCTGGAGGAGTGAGATAGCAAGAAAATAAAGAAGATCCATAAGGATAAATTTAAAACTTTTTACCTGGGAAGGAAAAAATCCTTCAGCAGCACAGACTGGGCACTGACTGCCTAGGAAGCTGCTGTGCAGGGAAAACTTTGAGTGTCCTGCTGGTCTAGACCAGAGCTGGTCATGAGCCCATAGATTTCCCTGAAAGCAAAGGGGTTATCAGTAACCTGGACTGTAGGCAGAGGGCAGAGCCTGGAGATCCAGGGAAGTAACTATTGTCCCCTGTTCCACGTTTGTTAGGTCATAAACACAGTGCCCAATATGGGGCTGCTCACTACAAGGAAGACACTTTTAAACTGGAGATAGTTTGGTGGAGGACACCAAGATGATAGGAACAGGAACATTTCCCAGGAGAAACTGGGAAAGCTGGGTTTGTTCAGCTTGAAGCAGAGACATTTGGGAGAACCCAACAGCAGCCCCCAGTGACCAAGGGGAAGCTCTCTCGGAGCTGCAGCTGAGCTCTTCCCTGCAGTGCACTGAGGGACAAGAGACAATGTGTAGGAATAGTAGCTGTAGAGGTACAGACTGGAGAAAAAGGTATCACTAACCCAGAGATGTTTTGTAGTCTCCACCCGTGGAGGTTTTAACGTCTTGGCTATATATGAAGTCATGGGATCTGGTCAGATCTCTTGGGGACCATGGTCAGAGCAAAAGGCTGTTCTAGAAACCTCCTGAGGTCTCTTCCAACATGCATTATATTGTGATTCTATGATTCTCTAATTTATAATGTAAAAGGAAAATACGTGTTTTTTGTCATAAAGAAATGAGAGGTCAAAATGCTCCATTTCAGTTAAGAAATGAAACTTTGTTGCTTTTCAAAAATTTAATGTTCTTTTAAATTTCAATCCATATTTCAGCAAAACTAAGCTCCCTGAGGTTATTTTGATGCTGATGGAGCAGCAATCTTGGATGAAAGATGATCCTTTAGGAAATCTTCAAATGGTTCCTGGAGGAGTTATTTACATCAGGAGAAAGGACCTTAGTTTGCAGTGTTTTATTGACATAGATTGGAAGTGATCACTGCATGAGAAAGCTTCTAATCTTAAAGACACACAGGAAACAAAACAGGGAGAGAGGAGTCTGACAGTGGACAGCAACACATTTAACATTTAACTTGTCTCTGCATAACTTGGCCACATAAGTTTTTTGGGGTTTTTTGTTGTTGTTTTTTTTCCTGAACCACGTCTGTTAGTTCTTTATTAAACCTGTTGGAAAACAAATAGGAAATTCACAGTCCAGTGGCTGAAACTTTTTATTCACCTCCAACAGTCAGAGGTAGGAAAAAGAAGACTTTGAGATGTCTCTCCCTGCTTAATTTGCAGTAATTAAGGACCTACAGTAAAACTGCATTCACAAGATGAAAATTTTTTTTTTTTTTGGTAAAATGATTAAAGAAGCTTTGTGACAAAAAATATTAAAAGATTCTTTCTAAAGCATTTCAGCGGTGCTTTAGGAAAGCTGGCTGGAATATCCTTACTCTTAAGTCCTTCTTCTTCAGACTTGGCCTTCTCCACAATGTCTTTCTTTCTCCTGTTGCTCCTGTTGGAGCTGAATGGTAAGAAAGGCATTTCTGTGACTGTTTGGGAGCAAGTTAGAAGAGTCACATTGAAAGCATTACTCAAACTGACTCTTCAAAGAAACTAATTTAGAAACCTCTGTTATAACTGTAAGCTTTTCAAACAATCAAAGCTGAGAGGTAGGTTCCTAGGCAGTGGTCTGTCTACCTGCTGGAGGAACTTTCCTCCTCTGACAGATTCTTCTTTAGTCACAGAAGAGGAATATGTACATTTTTAGAGAGCTCCCTAATCCTCTTATTCCACACATGAGATTAATTACCCTCTGGAGACAGACAACTTTAGAAAGGAAAAATGCCGTTATTTAAATACCTTAGGTGTGTTCTCATGTATTTTAGATTTATTGATGGCATCAAACAGATAAATTAATCTTTCAGATTATATTTGTTTAGCTAATCCAAGTATGTGACTGGTGGATTTGGCTGTACATAGGTGATAATCATTTATGACTCTGAAATAGCAGGAGATAAATACAAACAAAGAACCCTGCATCTGATAGACCTGTACAAATATATCGGTCACTTTTCTTCAGAGGTATCTGACCTGTCTTTGTGCTTTAATCAATAAAGTTCTCAAATGATTAAACAAGTTGATTTGTCCATTGTTTTTGAACATGTCCTTGCTCATAGCTCTTCAAAGTCAAAGAGAATTTGCATGCGATATTATGTTATCCTCTAGAAGGCTTTTTCTTTCCTGCAAGAAAAGTTACATGCTGCCTAATATAAACTTATTTTCAGTAAAAGCTTATATGACATTACCAGTGATTTTCACAGGGTTTTCTTATGCAGATCTGTTTTTTGTTTGTTTGTTTGTTTATTTATTTATTTATTTGTTTTTGGTTTGGTTTGGTTTTGGTTGTTTTTTTTTCCTTGTTCATATGCAGTTAACATTGAATATATGTATACCTTAGTTCTTTATTATTAAGAACAGTTTTAATGATTCACTGTGCTGTGTTCAACCTGGCCAGAAGCTAAGCATCCACCATGCTGCTTGCTCTTTTCCTCGTTAGTGGGATGGTACAGGGAGTTGGAAGAACTTCAAGATGAAGTTTCATAAAAAAAAAGGAAAGATGTGCAAAGAAGCACATTCAATGAAAATTTTGAATCCATTCTTCTTCTTATCATTTTCTAGTGATTATTTGTATATAAATCCCACTTCTACCATCTTTTCCTTGGTTATATTTATTTTCAGCCTTTGTTTTTTTAGCTTTGATAAAATCTGTAATCATCATACTGAGTAAATCCCATTCCTTGGATTCTGTCTGTGTAACATGCACAATATAAAAAAACTTAATAGCTTAGTTTAGGCATTTGAAATACACCCTGGGGAGCACTTGCCTGAAGGTATGATAAAATTCTTGCATTCCTTGTGAGATCCAGCCCTAATATTTGCAGTTAAAAAAACCTTTAAACAATGGACGTCTAAAACTCAAGCTTTGGAATTTTAAAACTTAATTCCTACTGTGGATCCTCAAGGTACTTTTTTGAAGCCAAGTCTTCCAAAATGTGATGTAGGAAACGTTCTCAGCACAAATTGTGACAAAATTTAGATTATAATAAAATTTATTTCAATTAATTAAACTAGAAGTGTAAGAGGAGTGCTGGAACTCTGTAGCTCTAATATGTAGTATCTGAGCAGTTTCCTGGTCTTACTACAAGACATTTATGGGGACATGATAACCAATTTCAGCAATCATGTTATAACTACAAAGAGATAACATCTTCAAAAATATATTCTTTTTTAGATAGAAGAAATCATGTCCTTAGGAAAGAAATTAAACCCAATAGGAATAACCTACATCTCCTGGATGCAGTGAATGAGGAAACTTGAATTTTGAGCCTTGAAAAGCATGTAGCTCTGGGGAACCCATCCTATTTGGTCTAAAACAAGCAAACCCGACCTGTGACCAGATAGCTCTCAAGCACAAAAGTACTCAACAACAGGGCATGAAGTTTCTCACAGCTGACTGAGAAAGTCAGTTCAGGCTACAATCGCCAAGAAAGAGAACTAACTTCTGATCATTTTGCAAGAATATTTCATCTTTCTCTTTCTGATAACTCTCTATCTCTTTTCTTTCCATTACTCTTTGGGAAATGGGGGAGGGGAGGATGGAAGTGGAGATGGGAGTTGGAAGGGAGTAATTTTATCTACATTTTCATTATGGGGCAAACCCCCAAAAATTCAAAACACAAAGAAGGTTCTACATTTTGCAAAATCCTTGCTTTAAGGCTCACCTTCCCAATGAAATTACTACATCAGTCTGGTAAAGAGAATTTACATCGTTGTATAGCTGTCATTGTGTATACTATCCATAAGGCAAGCAAAGGAAAAGGCAAGCTCACAATACTCCTTTTGGTTACGTTTCCTTGTGTTTGTCATGGATCACGCCCAGACACAGATAACATAAATAGTGTAAATATCAAGTTATTAAGCTACAATTGCCAGATGACAGCTCTGTATCACAGACTTCATCTGCATTAATTTTAATGAAGACTTTATTAAGCAGTTATCTCTTTTATACACTATGCACTTTCCTGGGTGTTACAGAGGGTTTAATTTCTTAACAGTGCAGTATTTTCCAAAGGAACTATTCTAATTATTTTTGTTATGTCTGTTTTTTGCCCCAGCACCTGGGTAACAAGGGACAGTTTTCTTTTTCCTCTTTTAGGATTGGCATAAGAACCTAAGTGCTGCTGAGTCCGTAGTTTTATGTTTTATATGCTGCCATCCCTTCTGTTCTGAAGTCCCTTCTGCTCTTCCTCTTTCTTTTTCCCCCACCCTGCCCCGACATCTCTCTCAATTTCAACATGCACAAAAAAACTATTTCATAAATGAGAACTATTTCCAAACATAACAGGCATTTAGAGCATGACCGTCATTTTTCACAGATACTAAAATCCTTCCCCTGGGATCCCTGTTCAACCCATTCTTGAAAAACATGCTAAGCATGTTGTGATTTTAATTTTTTTTCTTTATGCCTCTTGAAGTACAGTTTGATATTTGCATCCACTGAGTATGTGACAATGTAGAAGAGTTTTTTCCTCCCTCTTTTTTAAGATGACTTCCCATGACAATATGGTTGAAGCATCAACAATTCTGCATCTTTTGCTACAGTGATTAAAAGCATGCCTCTTTTCATCTGTTTTAATCATTCATGGGGAATGGTGTCTGAATTCTGAGCAGTGGTATAAGAGATGATAATCTAAATTCTATGAATATGTGCTTATAGCCCTGTCAGTTCCATGTAATTACTGAAATGAGGTGTATGTAGAGGTACTAAATAACATTAGCTACACTCTGTACAGTCAGAGAGGAATAGTAGCTTAAAAAATAAGAACACTGAAGGGGAGACTATTATCCCCTCTAGAAAGAGAACTTGGATTTGTAACAAACCACCCTAGAAGGAAGAGCAACTCAGGATCTTTTTAATAGATCCCTTAGGGTGTAGGCCTCTTCTCCCAGGCAGCAAGCGACAGGACCAGACAAAATGGTCTTGAACTGTGCTAGGGGAGGTTAGATTGGATATTTGGAAAAACTTTTTCCCTGAGAAAGGGTGGTTTAGCATTGGAGCAGTCTGCCCAATAAATAGGTGGAGTCATTATCCCTGGAAATTAAAAAAATAACTTGTGAATGTGGCAGTTAGGGACGAGGTCTAGTGGTGAACATGGTGGTGCTGAGTTAACAATTGTACTCAGTGATGCTAGGGGTCTTTTCTAAAGTAAATTATTCCACGAGTTCACGTTCAGAATTCATTGTACAATCCACTTCATTTTTCTATTCAGTTAAACCCTGCTTATAAGGAGCTATTTCAAGAGGCCTTACATCTTAATATGGTCACCACAAGTCTTCACCCTCCAAACTTTTTTAACACAATTAATATATTGCTATTTCCTCATGAGTATCTCAACTTTTCTACTTAAGATTTTTTTTATACTACATTTTTATACTACATTTTATGCTACTAATTTGGGCCTAAATCTAAGCCTTTGATATGTTTTTATTTTGGCTGCAATCTGTTGCTACCTCTACCAAAGTCTTGATAAGAGGCTTCATGGAGGTTACAACAGGGAAGAAATTATTCCATTACCTAAGACCCCACCCATCTTGCTGCCATTGCTGTGTAGGTTTATATTTGAATTGGTCAGCTTTACAGAGCTTTCTAGAAAAATGTAATGTTTACATTTGTAATTTTCATCTTCCTTGGTGATTGTTGCTGATTAAAATATCAGTAAATTTTACCAAAAGTAATTTTATGTCCACAATTTCTCACCAAGATTTTCATAAACTCATTGATGTCTCAGTCCCTAACCTATAATATCAGAAATTAACTGCATTAACAACAGAAACATGTTGGAAAAATTATTTTAACCTATTTTTTTAGTTTTTACCTACCCATGAGAGTGAGTAATCATCCACAAACTATCAAAAATTAACAAATGCAATTATTTAGAGATTATTTAGGGAGGAATGATTGAAATACAAGTGAATGTAAATGATTTGACATTAACTTTATTCTTAGTCTGAAATATAATCTGTGATTTAAAATGCAATTTGATGACATTTTCATTGTATTAATGTTGACAATATAAATTCCCAAAATGATAAAGCTACCACTTTAATAAAAACAGAAGTTTGTCATAAAGTATATTTATTTAAAAGCACTTCTAAGAGTATAAGTTCTTTGACTTTTGGATTTGCATCAGTATAGAGAATATGTGTACAGCCTAAATAATGAGCTCATGGAGTTGAAATTGTGCCAAAGTAATTTGAATTCTGGGGATTTCAGAATGTCAGCTGTTATAGTAGTATCCAATTAAGGAGCAGCTTAAATCGCAGACATTAGTGCAGTGCTATCTGTTACTAATTCAAATTTTATGGGCATCATCAGAAAGTTTTATTTCTAACAGGTTGCATATATAAATTACTTACAAATAAAAATTATCTAAGTACTGCTTCTTACAATGGCTTTAACCAATCTGAAATAAAGAACTGTGTTAAAGGAAATAGCCTTTTTCAGTAACTCTCTTTTATAGCTATTTATGTAGATTTTTAGACCAGTGTGGGTTTGATTTAATCATATGGAGATTATATTTGTACAAAAGGTGACCAGCGGTGAAGCAGTACATATATATCATAAGCTATTTTTAATTTCCTTTGTATTTTGGATCTGGCTCCTTTAGCCATTGAAATATGAATGCTTCAACTCGCTTGTAATACATTATCCTATTCTCAAGGTAAGGTCACTCATGTTCAGTAGCAAAACCCCCCAGCTGTTCTTTTTTAAGCTATTGTAATGAACACACTCATGTACTAGCAAAGGACTCAAAAGTTTTTAAGGAATAGTTTTTAGACACACTAAATTTAAAGATATTCTAGCAGAATATAAGAGATGAAATATTGGATAGACAAAGTTTGCAACTTCTATACAGAGTAACACTCCTCTAATCAGTGCATCAATACTACAGGAGAGATTTCAATCACCAAAAAAATAAAAGTATAGGTTATTTAGAGGTTGGTATCCACTAATTTTAACAAGAAGCATGGTCAATTCTAGAATGGGAAGAATTCAAGAAGAAACTTGTGTACTCAAAGAGTTTTTTATGCCTGAATATGTAGCCTACTAAAGTGATTAACATTTTCTCCCCTGTTCCTTTATCAGACAATCTACTGTTCATCCTTGCATGGTGATTCTGCCTGGTTGTGTCTGAGGGTGAGACAGACAAATTTGGACACTTTTTTGATTATTCAGAGTGTTAGTTGTACTTCACTCCCAAGTGGGGTTGAAGTATTGAAAGGGAGATTATTGTCACAGTGGTTGAAAGATATCATTGTCTCCTGGCTCAGGTGGTTTACAGACACTCTGACTTTGCTAGTCAGATTCAGTGTTTATGTGTCCCTGACAGTGGCCCTCAGCACCAGCTCAGAATTACATGTGCACTTTTGGCAAACAGCTTGATATTTTCTAAATGCTCACGTGTTGTGGGATTTCTCAAGCTTTGCTGGTGGTGAATGACAGAACTATTGTGGCATGGGTGATCAGTGCTCTACAGCTGTGTGCTTGTTTGATTCCCATGATGTTTACTATGACATCTGCCCTGAACAGGAGAGAATCAGTGGGGAGCTGTTGTTGAAACTCTTGGTTTGAGACACAGTTAGGCCTGAAATGCTGTTCAGTTTAGTTGACTTGGAGAGCTTGAAACAAAGACATTCCATGAGTAGGCACTGAAAGAAGAAGGTCTAAGTAGTTAAGTACAAATTTATATAAGAACATACCTTTTTAGGCAATATAGCTGGAAAATATTCTTCAAGCTGTGTGTGAAGGGGAAAAGATCATAAATAGAGAATTTAAAGAATAGCCACACTAATTATTTGTCAAGAATATTTTCTTCTGTTATTGTGAGTCTTTGCTTCTCTTTCCAATTTTCTTTTGCTGCTACATGATATTTTGGTTAGGTAGAGGTGAACACACTTTGAATTTATTTAGTAGGAGCTACTTTTAGTCATTAATTCAGTAATTAATCAGAGAAAGGTTGGGGAGCTGCAATGGTTATTGGAAATGGAATGACTCCAGCCTATGCACAGCCCAGACTGCTGTAAACTCTTATTCTGTCATATTTTAAAGGAGGACAGGCAGACAGCTGAGTTCTAAAGGTCTTATATATGTTCTGAATTTAACAGAGATTTGAAGTTTCTTAGGACTTACTGGAACGTGGAAGCCAAATAAAGACCCAGATAAGGTAGGGATATGTCTTTGGGGTTTTTTTGGTGTTTTGGGGTTCTTTTTTTTGTTTGTTTGTTTGTTTGTTTTCTTTTATTTTTTTTTTCTTTTTTTTTTTTCTTTTTCTTTTTTTTTTTTTTTAAGCTGTTCTTAAAAGCCCAAAAATTGTTGCATGTTAGAAAGTGGACTTTACCTTGAAGACCAGTGAAATTCTAGCCTGGAATTATATGAGCTGACTCTCAGTCTGTGTATTGTCAGATCCTGGGAAGTTTGAAAATTAACTGAGACAAAATGTCAGGTTCATTATTGTTCCATTTTACTAGTTTTGATCCCAGCTACACTATTCAAAGGCATATCTACAGAAAAGCATATCTACAGAAAATGATCTCTGAAAGAATATCAGAGAATGGATTTATTTATGTTATTCAAATTGAATGGTTGAGATATGTCTTAAATACTTCATTTGAATTAAAATATACTGCAGGAACTATAGTGATATGTAACAGGAAAGTTTGTAAAAATCACACCATCACTTTTTCACGTTGGATTCATAATATTTCATCTCTTCAAGTATCTAACTATCAGATATTCTGACTACAAATATGCTGCCTCCTTATTTGTAACTATACTATGCATGGAGATTTCTTTATGCAGGCAGGTAGGAAGAGTTAACAACTTAATTTAAGAATGACAAGGGAAGGCAAGAACAACTAGCAGCACTGCAAGACACCTATGGACAGCAAGAGTGGGTAAAGGACATGGGGTGACAGGAGAGGAAAGCACTTGCACATCAGCAAGGAAGTGTGCAAAAGGCACCATTCCGGGAAGATCTCCCAACCCTTTCCAGGAACTCAGCATGGGATGGTTCACTGAAGTGTCTGTATAAAATGCAGGCAGTATGGGGAATAAACAAAGCAGGGGGTTGATTATGTTGGGATTTTGGAGATTTTCAGGATGGTTCCCATTACTGGAGTGCTTCAATGAAGGGATACAGGCTCATTTAGAAGGACAGAAAAGGAATACAAGGAGGGATATTTGCCCTTTATGTGAAAGGGCAGCTGTAGTGCATGGAAGCTCTGTCTAGGATTAGTGGTTGAATCCAGAGATAGGGTTAGGAATGTTAAAGACCAAATCGAGCTGAAACTTCTAAGGGGTGTCAAATATCTAAAGAAGCTTAGAGATGACAAAAGGAAGCCCAAATAAATGTGGGCTCATTTTTTAAGAAAGTGGGGGCCACTTGAGGATGGAGCCAGGTTATTTTAATGGTTCCCTGGAACCGGACCAGAAGTAATGGGCACCACCTGAAACACAGGAGAGTCTCTGTGATCATTTGAAAACACATTTTTTACTGTGAGGGTGACTGAGCACTGGCACAGGTGTCCCAGAGAAGTTTTGGAGTCTCCCTCTTTGGAGACATTCAAAAGCTTCTAGATACGGTTCTGGACAGCCAGCTCTAGGTGACCCTACTGTAGGTGGGCAGTTGGACCAGATGACTTCTGGAGGTCCTTTACAATTTCAGTTTTTCTGTGATTCTGGGATTGTGTGACTCTCTGAAATTAATGTTCTATATACCATGGTTTTCTGATTCTATCTATATTTCTGATAAATTATAGTTAATCACTCTGCATTTATTTCTTGTACTTCTTATTCACTGACTCTTCTATGTAATGATAAGAAACAAATGTCTGTCCTCTGGTCCCTACAGAAAATTACCAGTCATTCATCTGAACATTGGGCAAATATGAGATTAATTTATAGCACAGTCAACTTGATCCACGTATGTTTTCCAACACTTCAAATATGCCTTCATATGAACAGGGTGGAACACCTTTATACGGTCAGCCTATCTGCACGAGCAACAGTTTTTGTACATTGCCTCTAATCAAGATGTTAACAAGCCTCTGAGACCATTCCCTCACTCTGGTTGTTTTTGCATTGATAAATATTGCAACATTATATTTCTACAAATTTTAAATTCTCTGAGTAGTTCTTGATATCGCATAGTTTAGATGCATATCTTTGTTAGCTAAGAAGAATCTTTATGAACTAACATTATTACATTTGGTCTTGTTTTTTGTTAATCAATACTCTCATGATGAAGTTTTCTGGTTACAGTCACTGGTAACAGAACTACTCTTTATCCTTGTCATTTCAGAATGTTTAAACAACTTCTGGCAATAACTTCATAGCTGAAACACTTAAAAAAATTTTCCATATCCCTAGTTAACAAAAATACATCCACAATGGATAGTTAAGGCATAGACTAAGTCAATAAAAACCCAAAGACGAAGAAATTGATGGAATGTAACTTGCTATTTAGAAATGGCACCTCAATAATGATTCAACAGTACTTACCAGTAGATGTAATATAAGAAACTAATATATGTTCCTTCTCTAAGGAGATGTTTTCTGCAGTTGCTGGTGGGTTTCACGGAGTTGTCAACTCTGGATCATTGTTTCCCAGTTTATAATAGTTTTGACTGATCAACAGTCATTCTCTGAAAGTTCTGGTCTTGCCATGGACCTTGTTCCAGGGTTGAATTTGTCATTGGGTGACTATATATGACTTTTTTCAGGTGGGGTTCTTTTCACATTTGATAATACCAAATGTCTTCATATTTCCTATAAATGGTGAACTGTATCCTCTCATCTCTGAAAATCCAACAACCAAAATGCAAAAGGAAAATCTACTATAATAAAAATTATAAGCTGCTATTTTTATATATTGAATGTGTCTTTTACATACTTTATAATGAACTTTTCTGCCTGGTTATTTTAATTGGCTAGTTCCTCAGTGTGTATCCTAATCACATAATCAGGTTAAAGTTATTAGCAGTGCCTTGAATTCAGCAAAATATATGCATTTCTGAATATATAACAGGACTTGATTTTTTAGTACTATTAGCTAGCACCTAATATCTTCAGTTGCACAGCTGTCATAAATTAGACGTAATGTTTGCATGGTACTGATTTACCATATTCTATAGGGATAGAAAACTAAAGTTCTGCCTGTTCTGTAATAATTTATAGAACTGAAGGGAATGAGCATATTCTTGAGGTATTAACCTTTCACCATTTTTAATTTCATGGTCATATGCAGGTTCTATTTTTGTAATAGGCAATCATAATCTTTTCGCATTAATGTTTTTCCTCTGGTCTGATTACCATTCCTCTTTTAGTTCTGACAACTCCATGACAATTGTCCACATTTTTTACATAATCAGAGCTTTAGTTCTATTTTTTAAATAGCCAGAACTCCTCTTGTATCACAGCATGCACAAAACAATCTGTCAAATAGTAATTTTAAAGTTTCTATAATAAACTTCTGTGATGATCAGTAAAATAATTAGTGATTCTTTCCTATAGCTGAATCAATTTGATTGCATTATTATTTTCTCACCTGTGCAATAATGATAACATAGAATCAAATATCTGCAATATCATCACTATTTCAGGCAAAGCCAGAAGTTCACTACAGGCACTCATACAGCCTTTTCTTTTTTTTCAATAAACTATTCTCTAAACAAAAAAAGCTTAATTTTTGGCTTAGTCAATTCCATGACACCAGCATACACTGGTTCTGGTTTCTTTCTCAAGCTTTTATTCCTGCACTGAAATCCATTTCTATGTAGCTCTAGTATGACAAATTATATGTAAGACACGTGCCTTTCACTATAATACAAATGATTAAAGTATTAGAACTTTATTCATCATGGATGAAAAAACCTCCCAAATCTCTGCTAGGGAGATATATCCAAGGCAACCACATAGAATCACAGAATTGCAGAATGGAGGATGTTACTAGGGATCTCTAAGGTGGTTTGTTGCATCACTCTTGTGCAAAAGAGTGTCAGCTGAAACAGCTTGCTGAGGCCCTCACTGATTCAGGGGAGATAGACACTCTCTGCTTCTCTGATAAACCTGTTCTACTGCTCTGGAAACCTGGCAGAAACCTTTAGTGATCCTTGTTTTGTCATAGAGACTGTTCTTTGCACACAAAAAATTGTGATCCATTGCTTATCTTCAGGGCATGGATCCATACTGAGCCGCAGAAAGCCACTGCATCCTCTCTGCAAGCCTCAGGATTCAATAGCCATCTCTGTCGGAGAAACACATCTCTGAGCCAGGCAGGCTTCAGGTCCTTCATCTTACCCCTAGATCTCCATCTGTCTGTGCAGACATAGCTGCAGTGCCTATCCCTGACACAGGCAGGACTCCTTCCTAAAGCCAGGAAGTTTCTACATAGGCAGAACTGTGGCATGTCTAGAAAGAGACAAGAGTACATTTCTATTGCTGGAACAGTTTTCATGAAAATCACATTCACGTGATGCCATGAGTGACTGTTTGTCAGCAGAACAGTATGGCTGATGGCCACTCTATAAACTGCTGTCTGGCCAATACCATACCTGCTTTGACAAACACTTATCCAGTCCTTATCTCACCAATCTGGCCTTGCTAAACAACTTTGACTGCTTCTGTCAAGGCAATGACCAACAAGTCCAGTACAGAGAGATTGTTACGAGAGTGTGGAATATGAGAAGTGATTGAGAGAAATTATTTTCTTCATCCTCAAGGAGAAAAGTAAAGGAAAGAGGTTGCTCCTATCTTAAGCCCTGTGAGAGGATGTAGAGAAGGATTCTTCTAAGTGGTGCTCAATGATAGGTGGAGTGGCAAGGAATCCAAGTTGAAAATTTGAAAACTGATTTGATATGGAAGAATAGTTTTGTTGTGAGTATAGTTTGTCACTGACAGAGGTTTCACAGGAGCCTCCACCCTTGAAGTTATTCAGGAGAAGGATCTGAGCGAGCTTCTTCAGGCAGACCTGCCCTGAGTCATTGCTGGACTACATGATCTCTGGATGGCCCTTTCAACCTTCATGAAACCATGATTCTCTGATGTCTTAAGGTGCGTGGAATTGAGATGATCAAAATTGCAATCAAGTTTGTTTTCACAATTTTGCAAGTAAGAGCTTTTCATAATCCTGGAAAGACTTATAAACATACTGCCAGTTCGTGGAACTTGAACAATATCATTGACTACTTTACAGGCTTAATTTACAGTGCTCTGAATGAAGCCTGAATATAAATCTTAAAAGCCGTCTTATTCCCTCTCCTTGTAAAGCAAATATGTGTTTATTCTTGAAGTATATATAATCCCTTTTGACTGTTCTCATTTTAAAATTTTAGAAGTAAATTGCAAAGAATATGAGATAAATCATGAAGCGGTATGTGTTTTGTTACTTGCAGTTCAATATATCTGGATTGTTTCATTCTGCTCTTTGAAGAATTAACAGACTCTTTTATCATTTAAGTTATGGGAGAAAAGTTGAATAAACAAGTTCAAATTCAACCTCACTTTTTTGCCTTCTTGTGTTTCAGGGAAGAGTGCTTTCATTATGCAGAGGAAATAGCTTACACTTTCATTTTTTAACTAAGCTGCCATTAGTTGGAAAATTGGCAATTGGCATACATAGGAACCTTTGCATTTCAAAAAAAAAAAAACCAACAAAAAACCAAAAAAACAAAATAAAACAACAACAAAAAAATCCCACTAGGTGGGTTTCCATTGAAATTTGAAAGTCCTCCTAAAGTCGGTTATAAGATATTTCCTGACTCTTTAAGAAATTTTATCTAATGCCTCCTCCCAGCCCTTTCATTTTCCAGATTTCACAGTTGGAAATACAACAGTAAATTTATATATTTCAAATAAGATTAGAAGATTGCCATTTTCTTCAGAACTGAAATGAAGGGCTTAATCAAACTGCATTCATTTTAAATATTTCCCTGGCTGATCATTAAAAGTAGTCCTCAAGATTTTCACCATAACAAAATTAAATTTATTGGTTTATATGTTACCAATGTGTCCCTGCAGTTTCTTTTAAACTGGCATAATCATTATTAGTCAGTTCTCAAAACTGCTTAAATATATCTAAAAATACAGAACATTTTATTTTAGGATTTAGGTACAGTTTTGGGGCTTTTGGTATTTTCTACATGTTTAACCAAGCCTACCTTCTCAAAAAGAAAAAATAAAATTAAAAAAAAAAATCACCTCCTCTCCCAACCCCTCCCAAAACAACAAAACCAAAAAAATGAACAACAAAAAAACCCAAACAAAAAAAGCAACACACAAAAAAAAATAACCAACAAACAAAAACCCCCACCAAAAAATCGATCAGCAAACCAATCAACCAAACCCGAATAACCCAAACCACTGAATTCTTGAATTCATGTTCCTATGCAGCATATTCATTATTTTCTTCCCTAGAGATTTAGTATTTGACTTTAAAATTTTTACATGGATATGCAATTATTTTATATATGGGCTTTTTTGGCTTTGTTGTTTTGGGTTTTTTAATACAATAATTAATTTCCATGGAGCAGATATCACCTGTATCTGTGC
Organism: Sialia sialis; assembly: GCA_009812075.1. Classification (NCBI taxonomy): domain Eukaryota; kingdom Metazoa; phylum Chordata; class Aves; order Passeriformes; family Turdidae; genus Sialia; species Sialia sialis. The sequence goes on along the minus strand of VRYO01002772.1, from coordinate 13,979,685 downwards.
ATTCCTTTACTGCTAGCTGAAATTTCTAGAGTTACTTCCTTCCTCAGATGAGTATATTTAAACTATGACCTATTTATCTTTCTTTTTTCAAGATCTGAACATTCTCTCTCCCATCTTCCTTCATGATATTTTTTTATGTTTATGGAACACACTGATGGGGTTGCAGATGGTGTTTTTTAATTCTCCCTACCTTTGCGAAGCCCAGCAGCCGCCTCTGTGCTGTGTTTAAGCAACACCTTTGAAAGCGGAGACACAAAAGCGTGCTTTTTCAGAGCTGATTTAGTATCAAGTAAGCAGCTGAAACAGATGACTGGCTGCATATAGATGTATGGAAAAATAATGAAAGCTTCAGAAGCTGTTAAAATGTGATAGTGATAACAATAACATGATTATATTTCCCAGCATGTTTACAATGCTGTACAGGTACTGTGCAGTGTGGAACATTCTCTCCCCTAAGTAAAGGGACTTAGAAATATGTAGGGAGGCATTCCACATTCTGCAGGACAGGTCAATAAAGTGAGATGTAGTCTCTAGATGTTAACATTCACAGAAAATGCTGTTCTTTTTCCTGAGAACAAAAGAAACATAGAAAAGGCAAATTTCTTCCACATCTGATACTGTGACATGTTAGAGAGGTTTGAGATCTAGTTCCAGCAATCAGAATAAACCATGCTTCCTATGAGACATAATTAAGTTATCCTGGAGCTATAGCTAGGTTTCTTTGTAGAATAAAAACATATATTACAGTAATTTCACAATTATAAGCCACCCCTGATTATAAGCCACACCTCCTGGTAGCTGGGTAGACCACGGGATTTGTCCATATATAAGCCACACCCGAATATAAGCCGGTTTTTTTTAAAGTGAGGATCCATGTGTAACAAAGTAACAAATTAGTAGCAGAATCACTGCCAGCTGTGTTTGGTGTCAGGTGCTCAAGTTGCAACAGTTTTCATGGACCAGCCAAGCCTTTAAAGGCAGCCCCAGGCACCCTTCCTGGCCAGCTCTCACTTCCGGGTTGGTGTTTCACTGGGATTTATCCATAAATAAGCCACACCTGAATATAAGCCTCACTACTGGGGTAGGCTGGATTCGTCAATGAAAAAGGTGTGGCTTATAATAGTGAAATTGCTGTAATAGTTCTGTTTACATCACTTAAAATGCATTCTATCACTGGACTTAGGTATATAAAACTATAAGCCCTTGAATATTCACGCATGAGGTTCTTCATATGCCTACAAGCCTAGCTAATTTGTGTCTCTAATCATGCTTCTGAATCGTTTCTGGCCCAAATAGTTTAATTACTATTCTAAAAAATACTTACAATTGAAAAATTAAGAAATAAAATCAAAGCACTACCACTTTTTTGTGTCAGGAAAAAATTATACACCATCATCAGCTTCTACCTGTCTCCTCCCAATGTTTCCTTGCTGTTACACTCACAGTTATTTTTCCCCCATTTGCTCTCTAACTACTGCCCCCATCCCTTCCAGCATTTGAAACTGCTGCTGAGTTTTTCAGATCCTCAGAGACCCCTCTCAGATTCCTTTATCCTTGTAGCTCCTCAAACTCCATTGTTATTTTCAGCCGTGATATTTTATCTCTGCCAAACAAGTTCCCTGCTCTTCCTCTCCTAAAATCCTGCTGTCACCACACAAAAACAGAATTAAGTCCATGTTTCATATGGCACTGAACCTGTTCAATGGCAGGGTTTTGAGCAAAAGCTGCCTTGGGTGGCCTGTCGAATATTACTCAAAACAAGATTTTCTGGCTGATAAGGAAAGACCAATGAACAGAAAAGAGAAAGCCACAAGGCACATAGGAGAATAAGAGAGAGAGAAAAAAGTGTTTTTATTTTTTTCAAACAGATACTAAATAAGAGACTCCTGAACTTTTTGGTTTATGAAGCTGTATGTATTTCATTTTTGTATATTGATAAAGTAAAAAACTCAGACTTTTTGTAGAATTCATCTATTAAAAAAAGAACTTTCCTAGAATAGATAAGTATTATTACATTTTTTTTGTTGCCTCCCAGTCCTGATTGGACTGGACTAACAGTCTTTTTAGTAAATATCTCTTATCATCAGAATTAACCCAATAAAATAAAACTTTTACTTCTTTAATTGAGGAGTTGCCTGTTTTGTGGAGAATGATGTTGCTGCCTGATGCTACATCAAGTTTGGTGACACTAATGTGGCTCTCATGGTAAAAGTAATTAATTTTGATTCATTTTCTCAGACTTCATTCTTCCTTTTAATTGCTTCTTTTTAGCCATTCTTACATACTCTTTCAGCTGGATTTTTTACTTTCTAGTCTAATCTAAGTTACGGTATATTTAGGCAGTAAATAATTTAAAGGAAGAGTGTCAATGCTTGATGTACAAAAATATGAAGAAAATGTGAAGAATTTCCTCTCTAAATAGCTTAAAAGTAGAAACGTGAAAAATGAGAAGACAAAATCTTAACTATAGTGGAAGCAGTGACATTCCTTTACTGGAGAAGAGTCTGCCAAGTGAAAATGAGCTTTCTCCAACTCTTGTGACAATTACAATTGCAATTTTTTCAAGTCCTGGGAAATTTGATCAATCCTCATTAGAGACATTAACCCTGTTATCAATCTGGAGGGAAAGAAAAGTGTACATGGTTGCTCCAGTACTACATTCCACCTCTGTTTGCAAACTGCCTTAAGCTGGAATATGCATTATGACTGGCATCACAAAATAACATGCACACCTTCAAAACAGTCCATCTACATGTGTTCTTCTCTAGCTCTGCTTCTAGACACAGTCCCACACATTCCTCATGTTGTCCCCATGAAATGAAGTTCAGTTGTTTTATCCTGACCCAGTGCCATTTGTGATCTGAACGTTTCTCCTCTATTGCCTTGGACTTCCAGACTTCCCATATTTTTCTAATTAACTCTCCATGAGCCTGTGGCTTCAGCAATTTGTTTTCTCACATTCAGTGAGTCCAGAATATATAGTAGCAGATATTAATTTAGCATCATGAAAAACTTTTGAAATAAACCATATTTTGTAGTCAAGTGCAAGACAATATCCATGGCAGTTCAACGGGTTTTGATTGGTTGGGGATTTTTTAAGATTTTATTTACATATTTTTATATTGTTTACTGACGTTTCATCATAAGTCTTTTTCTTTTTTTATGTTAAATCACTGAGGTATCCACTTCACAACCTGGTATTCCATGAGATTTGTATCATATCAAGCCCAATATTTGACCAATACTATTCTTACCATAATTCAGAAAAATTAAATTATTCAGTAATAACAGGTACAGTGAAATATTAAGTCAAGCTGAGTCAAAGAAACTTTTTCCAAAAATCCAGACTCTGTTTTTCTAGGTTCTGTGAGATAGATCACTTGGGTCAAATACTGACTTGTAATTTGGCAGACTTAAGGATTCCATGAACCAAAGCAGAATCAGATACCTGGCTTCCCCATCACATGGCCAAATGTGAAATGTATAACGTGAATTCCTACGTCTGAGTGAATTATGCCCTTTACAGTCTAATTGGAAATAAACTTTTATTGTTTAATTGGGCAAAAGAACATGTCAAAGGAGGGATTTATCTCTTTTCAAAGTCCTTGCCTAAAATAGGTTCAGATGAATAAGTGCTTTGTAGGTGTCTAAAGTCAGATGAGGTGAATCATACCCTCATTCATTAGAGACTTGAGTAAGTTGTGGACTTCTCATTATCTCCATTGTGATTTAGCCAAGTGCTTGACTGACTGAGAGAAAAATTTGATGTTTCTGTAAATTAATTCTTATTCTGGCCAGATGAAGTATTAACAGTAGCAAGTGGAAAAGATGGCTGGACTAAATGATGAGATAATATAATTTGACATTAGATTTCCTATAAGTTTAGAAAAAGTTATTTTTTTAATTCAGTTGGATCTTTTTGTTTGGCAGCTGTCCAGACTTCTCCTCACCTTGTCTATACTATTTTAACCATCTTTTATTCAAATTCTGTTGCAATCAGCATACAACTCTTCTTTTTTGCTACTGGAAAATGTCAGTCCCTAACATGTCACAAGAATGATAATCTCCATTCCACCCAGTGTTCATTCCTGTTCACGTTGGACTGAGTCTTCTGATTATCTTTAATTATTATGTACTAAGATTATAATAACAATGTTGGATATTTATGGCAGCAAAAATGTGTTCTGCTCTTCTAGTTTGTTACACAAAGAGGAGAAATCCTTTGGATTTGTACTTCTGTTTCTCTTCATTCTTCAGATTATTTTTCAGGAGCTCTTCGATTTTCAAAGTTGTTTGCTGCACGATGAAACACAGGTAGCCTGTCTGCTGCCTTATGTGTAGCCCTTCTGGTAGGTTTTTCAACATGAATCATAATCCATAAAATGGACGCTGGTTCCAGTTTCACTTATAAGGAAACAAATTTAAAAAAAAGGTTTTAGTTGAAAAACAATAGTTGCAGTTAGCAACCTGTGAAAAAATGCATACAAAATCTTAGTTATGCTTCACAGACCACATTCACCTACCAGTTTTGGAACCCAAAACAAAAGTATACCTGTGTGTAGGTGGAAATCAAAATACAAATTACTTCAATGTAGAGTATTAATGCCAGGCCTCCTTTGTGAACATTAAGAAATTTATTTTTCATATGTTGTTTATCAGCTCAATGATACTACAAGTTCTGTGAAAATGATAAGTAGGATTGAAAAATGAGATGCTAGTGTTTGTAATTAAAGAAAATAAAAAAAAAAAGGTAATTCTACTGTTGTTCTTTAATCCTTCCTTTAGTTTTAGTAAGGTTCTGTCTCTCCATAAAAACAAAGGAAATGTCTTGTGTGAATTAGTGACTGGTCACTAGGAATAGACTGTTGCCACCTAACCTCATGGGAAATACAATGAAAACCAGAAAGATCCACATGCATTACGTAATAATAATGTGATTGTGTGATGCATAACCCCAACTGATGGCTGGGCAGGACTTAAGCAAATTGTAAAAGTCCAATAACCCAAAGAAAGAAAATGTTCTTCTGCGTAGTAGATCTCACTGAGAACAGATGAATTATTTTTAGATTAATTTGTAAAAGAAGTAGATGAGCTCTACTGTCCTGCTGCTTCCTGAATAATTGGTATTATTTCTGCAATGATTTAAATAATTTTACATCCTGAAAGAGTACCATGTGTTAATTTTCATGAAGCTAAACATGTATGCAATTTTCAGTAACATAACATTTATCAATATAAATGACTCAATGACCTTAGAGGTCTTTTCTAGCCTAAATGATTCTGTGATTCCCTCTCCATTTCATTCATCATAGATTACAAAACAGCATAATGATGAGATATTACAGGTTAGTTTTACTTGTCACACACAAACTGAACTATATTATTAGCAGTTTCCAATCACTAACAATCCCCTTTAAGTCTGAACACCCAAAAGCTGAAATAAGGGTTTCTTATGAAATTTTAGCCATTTCAATTTGGCTTCAAATTTAGCAAACCATCCCTAAATCATTATGTCAGAAACAATCACTCAGAGTAAATCTAAAATTAAAGATGGTCCATAAGATTCAAGAAGCAGGTAAGTAAAACTGATGTTAACTTTGGATTTTACTTGCTTCTAACCTTTGCATTGAATCCATCTTTGTCTGCTTCTTTTAATACTTAGTCATTCTGAATTGTGGCTTAATTGTCATTTGAGTTTGTCTGACTTAAACATGAAAAGCAATGACACTATAAAATCTGTCACATAAAAGCATTTTTTTCATTTTTCTTCTTTACACTTTGAGAATGAATAATTAGACTTGATACATTACATAATGATCCCTGCTTTAAAACTTGCAATTTGTTTTCTGTTTTGCATATTAGTTAATTTGCTCAATTTTGAAAAATGCGCATGTGATTTAAAACCTTTATTTCTCCTGTATTACTTGTGATTATTTAGTTTACATTTTGATTCAATGAATTTAGGACTTAAACAACAGCAAAAGATGGGACATGTTCATGGTAGATTATGTATTACTTTCAAGTAATAAAATATAAAATATATCTACATATCCCTAAAAAAATAACATGTGCTACTGTGTGTTTGTGATAATCTGCTGCGTCAGTTTGATATTTCAGGAGTTAAAATACTACTTTCATTTACCTCAATAGTCCATTGGTCTGAAAAAATGATGTCCCATTCTTAAAAAAATTGTCCATCTTTCTGAAGTTATATATAAAATATGTTCAGGTTAAATCACTATAACATAATTTTCTTTCTTCTTCACAGAAAAAAACTACACTTGACCTGGAACAAAAACAAAAATAGCATATTTCATCCAGAGAATATTATAATTGTCTCAATTGAGTCTTGCTGAATCTGGAGAAAAAAATGGTGAAATCTCAGGGAAGAAAATGGCCACTGAGGGAAAAAAAATCAGCAAAAGCAAAACATAAGGGTCACAAGAAAAAAATAAGGTTAATAAAAAACTGAGGGAAACATGGGCTGGTAGAATGCAAAACCCTTCTGACATTAATATTAGCAAGATGAAATGTGCAGATTTAGATTTGGTGCAAGATCATATTACACTATTCTAGTTATGCAAAAACATTGACAGATCCCAGGTGTCTTTACTTCTAGGAATTTTTTTTAAAATGAGAAGCAGAAGGAAGACTTGCATTATTAGAAACCATATTGCAAGAATAATTAGAAATAAAGATATCACAGGATTGATTTTTTTATAATGTGAATAGAAAAAAAGAAAAAAAAAGATAAAAATAGAAAACAGGAAAAAAAATTCAAAATAAATCTGATATCACTGAGAATTCGTCTGAAGCATCCCACTATGTTTAAGTAATTGCTTAGGACATATGCCACTCTGTGCTTTTGTTCTTCATAAGCCTTGGATAGAAAATCTATGAAAAACTAGCTCAGGTCTGCAGGCAGACACATGATTGCCATTCATCATTTGCTAGTTTATTCAGAAGAGTAGTTATTGTGTGTAAAAACTATATTATTTTCTGAGGAAATTAAAATGTAAGATCTAATTTGGTATACAGTGAACATACTCCTGTCTCTAATAAAGTCAGAGTTAATTTTCTTCTCAGTAGCTGGTATGGTGCTGTGTTTTGGATTTGTGATGGAAACAATTTTGAAAAGTCAGGAATCTTTTACTTACTGCTCAGCTGTTCTTGCAGAGTCATTCTGCTCTACACACCACCCCAACCAAAAGGAGGGCGAAAGTGGACAAGAGGTTGGGAAGGGACACAGCTGGGACTGCTGGTCCAAAGTGGTATTCCATATCATATGTGTCATGGTCAGCATATGAATCTGGGGGAGAAAGGAGAAAGGGGAGGATGTTTTGAAGGGTGGTGGTTGTACTCCCAGGCCACCATTATGCATGTTGGAGCCTTGCTTTCCTAGGGATGGCTGAACACTGATCTGTCCATGGGAAGTGTTGAATAAATTCCTTATTTTTCTTTGCTTGTGCATATAGATTTTGCTTTACCTATGTTTTACCTGTCTTTATCTCAGCCCACAAGTTTAATCACTTTTACCCTTCCAAATTTCTCCCCGGGAGAGCCTGCAGGGCACTCATTTGCAAGCTGGGGTTAAACCATATAGACTTATCTGGGCTTTGTACCTTTGTTTGCTTTCCTACATTGTTTTTATATATTTTCATTAGGCATTTGCTTGGTTTTCTGTTTCACAGTTACATCTGATATATAAATATTTCTGTGGGGAATTTACACTGTACATTTTAATTGTTTTCAATCAGTGGCAGATCCTCTCCAGAGTCATGTCGCATTTACTGTTCCTGACATCTCTTCCTCACTGTTCATCCTAGAAAAGCCACAGTCTTGAATTTATGCTGTTGCCTTTAAAAGCCTAGAATATGCTGTCTAGCACTAGTATTTGGACAAGTGCTTCTAAAGCTGTCTTGCTAATGATTTGTATTGAAACCAATCATGACTACATCAATTCAGTGGGAATGAGTTTGCAGATGATGCAACCAAGCTTGGCAAAAGAAGACTGTATATTTAACTGAATTTTATGTTTTCACTGTTCTGTTCATTTTTTCCCTTTGTTAGATGCTTTTATCTATCAGAAAGGAGGAAGCACATGAGATATCTTCTTACTGCACAAGATAAATATGAATATTACACCAGAAGAAGATCTCTGTTCCCACAAGTTCTCATTTCATTTTCTAATTATTCTATCCACAAAGGTAGTCAGGAAATAAAATATTTCTTTTTCTACTGACCTGCTAATCACAAAGTCTTTTTTTATCATGCAGTTTAAAGACTTCAGGAAACAGGGCAATATATCTAGAAAATATTTCTTACATACTTGATGTATATATGCATAGTTTGAACACGCATATTGAAAACTGTCTAAATGATCAGGCTCAGAGGGTGGTTAAAAGTCTAGGTAGAGGCCAGAAACAATTGGTGTATCTCTGTTGGGTCCAGTCCTGGTTAATACCTTCCTTAATGATTTGTATGATGGGGCAGACAGTATCCTCAGCAACTTTGCAGGTGACACACAACCAGGAGGAGTGCTTGATACCTCAGAGGGACCTCAACAGGCTGGAGAAATGGGATGACAGGATCCACCTGAAGCTCAACAAGGAGAAATGCACAAAGAGGAACAACTGCAGGCGTCAACATATGCTGCCACTCAGTTGGGAAGAAGTTTGGCAGAAAATGCCTGAGTTTTCTGCTCGACATTAATTTGGACATGAGCCAACAAGAAGCCCCTGCTGCAAAGAAGGTGAGTGATCCCCTGGGCAGCACAAGGCAAAGCTCAGCCAGCATGTAGAGGGAAGTGATCCTTCCTTTCTGCTGAGCACTAGGCAGGCCACAGCTGAAGGACTGTGTCCAGCTCTGGGCTCTTCAATACAAGAGATATGGACAGACTGAGAGAATAAAAGGGCCATGAAAATGATGAAGAGAGTTTCCTTCTGTAAGGAAGGACTGGAAGGCTGAGACTGTTAGCCTAGAGAAAAGAAGGCTCATGGAGGATCTAACCAGTTTACATAAACTCTTGAAAGAAGGGTTCAAAATGCTTGGAGCCAGGCTCTTTTCCGTGATACCCAGTGACAGGCAATGGGCATAAACTGAAACACAGGAGGTTCTGTCTGACCATAAGGAACACTTTTTTACTCTAAGGATAACGGAGCACTAGAAAAGGTTACTCAGTGATGTGTTACTACCTCCAACCCTGGAGATATTCAAGAACCCCTGGTCAGGCTAGTTCAGAAAGGCAATATCTTTAGTAATTAACTCAAGGATGTGTGTTTGAACAACCAGTTGATCCATTTAACTGATGTAGTCCCCGATTCACTGATGTAGGTGACTTCAATCTGTGTCACAAACTCGATCATGCCTGAAAATAAGGGTTTAAGATTGAAATGGGTTTTCCATTAAAAACTTTTTTTTGTGGAGTCTATTTTTATAACCATATGCAACCCTTGTGAAATTTCGACAGCATTTCACAGAATCATAATAGCCAAAACACATAGCTTCATTTGCAATTTTGATATTTAATTTTGAAAAAATAAAATATGCTTAATTGACTACAGCTTTGGAATGTATATGAATACACATTCCCTATGTCAGGGGAACACAAGAAAATCATTTCTCTTCTGTTTATGTGATAGATTGGAAAGAAAAATTACTCATTTAATCTCTTTTTGGGTTTCTGAGATCTGACTGTTTTTAACATTTTTTTCACCTCCTTCTGCTAGGTAAAACTACATAAATAGTCATAAAAATATCCTTTTTTATGTCAATAGAACACAGTGAATACAAAAATTTGCTTTAGAAATTTCCTGGTTTAGTCCATATCTGCACAATAATTCAGGTCTGTGTTCAAAAGAGAGTGGGATACTTGTCCCTAAGAAGTTTTTTTGTTTATTAGACTTTTTTATCCTCAAGTCTTTATAAACTGCTTTCATTATCCACTGTGTATATTTGATAAACATCAAGCCAGTAGTCTATAGAGATTTCAAATCATTATTACTCTCCTATTAGTCATGTCATGTTTTCCATAATGCCTACAGAGCAGAAAAGACTTTGATTTAATGTTTTATTCAAAGGACAAATCCTTCAGTCATATAAGAGTACCTAATGCAGGACAGATATTAGTTGATGTAAAAGAGACAGTTTATTGCAGCCTGGGATCTAGAATTACTTTGACCCTTTCAACCTGGAGGTGAAAGAGTTTTCTATTGATGACCAGTTACAAAACTCTTAGTACTAATAGTGTTTCTTGACATCCTTTCTTACTCTAAATAGTGCTTACATATCCATGCAACTGCTTTGTCATCTACACTCTGTTGGTGTTCTACAAACACATTTTTCTCTTTTGCTCTCTCACTGAGATATAAATAAATGAATAAATATAGTTAATTTATTTTTTTTCCCTAAAATTTTTCATAATCATATTATGGTTACCCTACTTCATTACATTTGTGTGAAGATTATAAGCTACAGAACCAGCAAATATAGAACTTAGTAATAGAAGGAGAGAAATTAAGCAGCCTTATATATAGTTGTCATTACTATGGCTGCAACTGTGAGATATCTAAACATTGAGACATTGGTGTCCACTTTAATGGGAGCAGTGTTGGCTCTAAGTAAAAGAGTTTATTAGTATTATCCCAAGTACTCTGTTCTATTCCATGAAACTATTCAGAAAAGTTCTGTTGCTGCTAGTGATGTTTCAAGCCTTTTTATTGGTCTCAGATCTGACTGCCAAAGCACATGTTTAACTTTGGGAAGACAATTCATGATTCTGGTTTTGGTTAAATTGTTTGCTTTGTGAAAGAGGACCAAACAATTTCCACGCTGGATTCACAATTCTTGATAGTTTGAAATGTCCCCATGCCAGAACTGTATCAAATGGAGAACGAGAAATTTATGAAAAGTCAAAGTATAGTTATGTTACAAGAGTGGTAAAATGCCCCACTTCTTTGAGTAAAAGAAAAACTAGTGGGATTACTAATTTGGTCCATCCCATGACCAACACAGCAACAACTAAGAACAAGTGCTTGGAATTCTAGTTTGAACAGTGAGACACTATCCAACATCTACTATGTTCCTATCCACAAGAAAAATTGCATTCAATAAATTACACTTTCAACAGAGTGCACAGCTACTACCGTCAAGATAGTGCAAACAAGTATTTCATAATGTACAGTTATGTACAGTTTCATTTGCTATGTAAAGGAACTGAATCTAAATAACTATATTTTAGTGTAGCTAACATACATAGATGACAATAGTAACATCTGTGTTAACCTCAACTTAACAAATTTTTATCACAAATTCCATATTTACCATTTCTTCATCTCCCAGTTCTGACATACTCCTGCATCAACCCCAGCTGCAGCTTCCTTGCTGTTAATTTAGACACCAGAGGCAGCATGAGATGATAAACTACAAGTTGCTACTACAAACTGCTACATATCTCACAGATCAGAAAAGTCAGTAAATGCCTGAAAAACACATAAAAATCTGTGATATACAGCCAGGCCATTAAAGATTTGCTTGATATACCAAGCTCATCTGAGTAAAGACAACTGTACCACCAAACTATTTTCCAGATTGTATCTTTGAATGACCTCAGAAAGAAATATATAGAAACCTAATACAAAAAGCAAAACATGTCACTGATAGTAAACTGCTAGTAATCATATATCACCACAACCTAAAACAAAGGCTAAAATTAGCAAAGAAATTCTGTTAATGCCTTGAAATACATTTTCAGGTTTCCTCTACTGTTTTTCAAATGGCATACCTCCAGATTAAAACAGAGTCCCTTCAGGGACACGCATATGTGTGAAGCTGACCAACTACAATACACTGAAGTGAGCTCCAACAGCCCCGTGATGAAGCATAAACCAAATAACTAGGCCTAAGTGGGTAATTTTTTCACAAGATAGCTACTTACCAAGATCTCACAATCCAGATTCTTAAGGGACAGCTTCAAAGCTCCTTTCCAACTGCACAAATCTGTTGAGTACCCTCAGTCATCGACTCAGGATATAGGAACTTCTCTACTTGTCTCAACCCAGCAGCATGGCAAGCAGGGCCAGTTTATGCCTTCTTCTCTCTTGCATATAAGCTTAACAAGACTTTCATCTGTTTTACTGTCATCCCCTGCCTTACAACTGCCTATCATCCCTTCTACTCAAATGTTCTGTAGAAAAGCAGCATATTACACTTGGAGCAGCTATCCTCAGTGTTTATGTCCATTCAAAAGTCACAGCTTCTATTTAAAAGCAGACTACAATCATGTAAACCTAGGAAGTTACCTGTTTTTTATTTCCAATTGTGTAAATTGATCTAATACAGAATCTGTTTAACCTGTGTCTCCTCATACCCTCATAAATATGAATCACATTGAGCACTGACTCTGAATGGTATAATATATTTTAAAGGTACTTATTGTCTGTATGGATTTTGGCCCATAAATATAATTGTCGTACCATTAACTGTATTGCTAATGAAACTACAAGTCAGCTTCTTGGAAATAGTCTTAATCAATATTTGTTAACAGATAACTACGATAAGACTATGACAAACCCCGATGTCCAGGCACTTCAGTCTAGGTCTTCTGTCCTTTTGCTATGTTTCTTCTGATAAGTGTCCTCCCTTAAATTTATAAGACATCTTTTTCTTTAATATAAATACTTCCGTAGTTATTCTGGGGCTAGGGATTGAATAAAACCATAATCAAACTGTGAAATAAAATGCTGGCCACATTAATGATAAATATAGATTAAAAACCAAACTAACAAAACCAAAAAACCAACAAGTTGTTTTTGTGATGGAGGAAATAGAAAAACCATCATGAATGCACAAAACTAAGAGACACAACAAGATGAGCTTCACTATACAAATAATTTCACAGACCTTCACAGCAGTTAAAGTTAGCGCTTAATCAGTTTTGTAGTATTTGTGTATGAATTGGTTTTCAGAAAATAGGAGCAAACAGACAAGGATTTGGATTTGTTCCCATAGAGAAGTTGAGAGACAGAATAATTCTAGCTAAACTGGTGATTGGAAGAAATCTTGTATTCATTCCTAAAGCACAGTGTGATGTGCTGTTGGACTTAAAAACCTCTGGGAATGTGGCATTGCGATGGGTTGATGCTAGATGACAGGCAGCTGTCATAGCCAATCTCTCACTCCTCTCCACAGCTGGACAAAGGAAAGCAAATATAACTCAGGTTTCATGAGTTGAGGTAAGGACAGAGAGAGATCCCTGACCAAATATAATCATGGGCAACTCGAATCAGAAATATTAATTGAATTTATTGCTAACAAGGTCAGAGCAGGACAATTAGAAGAAAAATAAGACCTCTAAAGCACCTTCTCATCACCTGTCTTTCTTTCCCAGCTCTGCCTTCTCCCCCAGAGGTGCTGGGGGACAGGGAATGGGGTTTGTGGTCAGTTCATCACTCATTGTTTCTCCTGCTGCTCAGGGAGAGGAGTCCTTCCCCTGCTGCACCATGAGGTCCCTTCAACGGGAGACAGCTCTCCTGAACTTCTTCAATGTGAATCCATTTCGTGAGCAACAGATCTCTCAGAACTGCCACAATAGGAATCCATCCCACAGGCAAGAGACCTCCCCAGACTTGCTGCAGCATGGGCCACACTTCCAAGGGGTGCAGTTCTTCAAGGACAGGCTGCTCCAGTGTGGGCTTCTCTCTCAATGGACTTCACATGAGTTCACAGCCTCCTCTCAGCCATCTACCCACTCTGGTTTCCTTCAGGGGCTGCAGGTGGATCTCTCCATCCCTGAGGTCCTCCAGGGGTTGCAGAGGCACAGCTGCTTCACCATCATTTGGACCATTGCCTGCAGAGAAATCTCAGCTCCAGCACCTGAAGCACCTCCTCTTATTCCTTCTCCCCTGACCTTGGTGTCTGTGGGGCTATTCCTCTCACGTGTTCTCCCCCTGCTCTTCTCTGCCTGAAATTACATCTGAAAGTAACTTTATTTTCTTCCTTCTTCTTAAACATGTTATCACATTGGCATTACCACAATTTCTAATTGGCCCAGCCTTGACCAGAGTTGCATCTGTCTTTGGAGCCTCCAAAGACTGACTCTGCTAGACATTGATGAAACTTCTGTTAGCTTCTCACAGAAACCACCCTTGTAGCCCTCTGCTACCAAAACTTGGCAATGCAAACCCAATACAAGACTATCTCCAAATTTCAGCCCTGAATCAGCATTTTCACAAAATTTGTCTTAAGAGAAATATTTCATTTCCTTCTGCCTGGAGTAGTAAAAATTGGTATTTTGGGCCAAATAACAGACAGACTTGTAATGAAGTATTGTCAGGAGCACCTAGTTAGATGGATATGTTTAACATCTTTGTTTTGGAAATATCTTTTTTTTGGAAATATAATATGAAAATAACATTGGAATTATACATGAATTAATTAGTCAGGATAGTAAAAACTTATGTCTCAAATGTAACACAATTTGTTTTTTAACCTATCACAGAATTGAATATCAAACTAAGATGATGTCATATTTCCCTAACAACATTAGCTATCCTTTAACAATTTAAAGAAGCATTGCAATAAGTGTTCAAGGCACGTGTACAAAATCTGTCCTTCTCATGTCTCCTCAAATCCATTTTTTCCTGTGACTTATGCTTCTGGATGTCAGTGAATTTTACTTTGTGAAACATCTGTAAATCTGTGATGGGCATTGGTATTTTGGTATCCTGCATACAGACGTATAAGGACAGTTTGAATTGAAACCATCTTTGTAGAAAACTACAAGAAGCAAACCCTAAAACAACATGGAAAGAATTAATAGCTCAACCATTGAGACAGTAAAAATTTTTGTTACACCATGAACCCCGCCATCAATTTCTCTCTTTTGGAACAAATTCACAAGCTCAATTTTTTCAATTATTTGTTTAATTAAAATATATTACACTCACACATTTTTAATACTATGTTTAGCCTCTATGTTGTTTGGAATACATGTCAGTGTAAACCTTGAGGTAAACTACAGTTTATGCTTAATAATGTGGGAGAAATTATCTGAAGTGGTGTATGATTTACACAGCACATGTTGTGTTACAAGGTACAATCTGTGTGTCACATTCTTCCTTCCTTAAAATGTTTATTATTTCAAGAGTTATCCATATTGGAAATGTTTGCTGCAACTAATTTTAGTACAATTTATATAGTAAGTATACTTTCTCTCAATGATAATTGTTTTGAACCACTATTTTTTTTTTTAATTTTCCTTCTATATCTTTATGCCCAAAATAATTTAAAATAAGCAGTGGGATTTGAAAAGGTCTCACAAATGTTCTCAAATACTGTATTGATGAACTGGTACAGAATACATATATAGTGAAAATGGGAAGAAAAGGGAAGGGAAAGACAGCAGGAGTAAAAAGGAGGGGAAAGAAAAGGGAGTGTTGGAACTGTAGATACAAGTCATGAAATGGGTTTTAAACTGCTTTTGAAAACCTCACTTTTATTGCATTGAAAGTAAATAAGTCTTCCATTTTTCTTGTTGATGTTGTTTGGGAATTTTTTGGGCTAGTTTTCTTTTGGTTTTTTGGCTAGTTTGTTCGTTTTGACTTTTATTTCATTATCTATTTTTCACACATTGGTCAAGTCTATTGGTTTTAAATTTTAGCATGATTTTAAAATTTATTTATACTTGTCACCATAACATAAATTGTCTTTCAACTGTTGTTATGTCTCTATATAATTTCCTGTAATTCCAGATGTGACTTGAAGCAAAGCTTATAAAAAAAAGACATATTTTTTTTTCATGAACACAATATTTATTTGTTGAACGTTTGGGGCAGAAAATTTTCTATATGTTTGTAAAAACGTTGGTTCCTATTTTTACATGGCAACCCATATATGCCTGTGAGAATTGTTATACTATTCAAAAATGTTTAAAATATTTTCTCAGGGCACAAAGCGGAGGAAATGAAGACGTTATACATGTGTATGTG
This sequence comes from Sialia sialis, assembly GCA_009812075.1. Taxonomy (NCBI): domain Eukaryota; kingdom Metazoa; phylum Chordata; class Aves; order Passeriformes; family Turdidae; genus Sialia; species Sialia sialis. Next base: position 13,963,699 of record VRYO01002772.1, on the reverse strand, counting down.
AACTGTTTTTGAAATTCACAACTTCTGCTAGATGCTAAAATGAATCTTGAGAGATGATTCCACAAGACAATTCTATTTCATGAAAACTACAGGTGTTTCAGACTAGAAACCAGATTCTTTCTGACAAAATTAAAAGGTTCACTCCAGAAGAGTACTTAATGCACTTCAGCTCCTAAAGGGTGGTCAGTTGGACTCAGTCAAGCACAGTTAAAGCCAATTCAAACTCAACTCTTATGCAAGGCTCATAGTGTAGACGTCACATCCTCAGTGAGAATGTTTGTCTCTACAAACATTACCTTGTTGCAACCAACTTGCTGCAGCAAGGAGAGCCTCAAGCTGTCCTATTAAGAAGTTTTGGCCCAGTATTTTTTCACACCCATGCTAACAAAAAAAGACATTTGATCTGTTGGGCTTTTTTCCCCCTGTTGTGTCAAAAGAAGGGTCAGACACAACCAAACATGGGTATATCCACAGGGAACTTTAGTCATTTAGATCACATGATTCTTGTATTACCCACCAGGCATCCTTTTGATTTTCCCGATGAACAAATCCAGTGATGTTTGTTACAATGCTGTACTTTTTCATAGGACACATAATGTTTTTTAGAGCTATCTCCACAATGTTGAAAGAGAACTATTTCAGAGGAATAACATCTGGGATCTTTAAATGTGCTCCTTACCTTTACTTTTCCTTTTCTCTGTGATCATCCTTCCTTTTTCTAAGCTAAAGTAAGTTTAGTGCTCTTCTTAAAGTGCTAGTTCATGTATTTACTTTTTTGGCCAATCATGTATGTTCTCCATATTGTTGCGGATGTGAACAACCTTTTCATGTGGCTGAGTGACTTTAGGACTACATATATTTATGGCTCAATGTATTATCCGAATACATAAACATAAGGAAAACAAGGAAGGATTAGATGTAATATTTCATTTAATAATTTCTGAAGCAGGTATAGAATCTGACTTAATTGCAACTCTTAATACTATTTGCTATTTTCTGGTTGAAAAATCTTACAAGAATGTATGTCACAAATATGATATGCAATAAGTGAATGCATTTTTAAACTTCATTTTGGTAAAGAGTTTGTAATACAATTAAACCCAATAATAGACAGAAAGAAGTACAATAATTTCACACTGATAAGCTGCACCTATTTCACTGAAGAATCGAGCTGATCCTGGAAGTGCGGCTAATCACCAGGTGCGGCTTATTTATGCACAAATTCTGGTGAAATGCCAACCTGGAAGTGCGAGCTGGCCAGGCGGGGAGCTGCCATGGAGCCGTGGCTGGGCGGGCAAGGGATGGGTGGAGAGCTGCCTCAGAGCCGCTGGTGGGTGGGTGGCAAGCCAGAGCCACTGGCAAGTGTGCAGCACGGCGGGGGCAGGCGGCCGGCTTCGAGCGCACAGTGTGGTGGGGGCAGGCAACCGGCTTCAAGCACACAGCGAGGGGGGTGGGGCGCAGCGGGCCGCTGGCTTCAAGTGCATGGTGAGAGGAGAGTGAGCGGCCTGTTGCAAGCGCTTGGCTCGGTGGGGCTGGGCAGCCATCTTCAAGCATGCAGCTAGCGGCCAGCGGCGAGCCAGCTTCAAACGCGCGGCCAGGTGGTGCTGGGCGGTGGGCAGCCGGCTACAAGCACACAGCAAATGGCCAGTGGCAAGCCGGCTTCGAGCGTGTGGCAATGAGGGCAGCGGGCGGCCGGCTTCTTGTGGCACAGGGAGGGTGCCTGGGGCCACGTTTAGAAGCTTTGCCGGTCTGTGAAAACTGTTTGCAAATTGAGCACGTGACAGTAAACCCTGTGATCATGCGATTCTGTTACTAACTCGTTACTTTGTCGCACATGGATCCTCGCTTTTTTTTAAAATAAAAAAAAAAGTGGCTAAGAACCCGGTGCGGCTTATTTGTGGACACATTCCGTGGTCTTCTCAGCTACTCAGAAGTGCGGCTTATAATCAAGTGCAGCTTATGAGTGTGAAATTACTGTAATCAAATGATACTATGGCATGATTTTTAATATTAGGTTGTTGAACCTCTTAAAATGTTATTCTATTCTCAGTTCCACAAGTTTGAAAAATGCCCGGAAAAATAAAATTATTTATAGCAGATTATTTACACAATGGTGATTGACACACTAATAAAATCTATTAAAGGTTTACATATTCCTTTACCATTATTTGTTTTATTAAGCCTGAAGCTAATCTAAGATTTGAAAGAGAAATAAATATTGCAGATTTAAAATTAACACCCATCAGGAGAAAAACTCTAGAGGTTCATTCACCCTTAAAATATAACTTAATGATGTCTAAAAAAAATTTTATTGACAGTAAAAAATCCAGTAGGGTTCTTATAAAAAGGATGTCCCTGGAGTAGAGAAGCTATTGGAAAAGACAGCAATTAAATCAAGCTTATGAAATATTTAGACTCACTCCAATGTGAATTTGTTTCAGTGAATACCAGCTAATCAACCAGGTAATGGAAGAAAAAGATTGAAAGAAATGCATGTATATAGAATAATAAAAAATAAAAAAAGGCATTTTCATAAAAAGGGATGGACTTTATTAGAGTATATCTGTTAAGCATTTTCTGACTAACTGGATGCAGAAGAATAAGCAAGAAGAGAATTATTGCAAACACCGTTAGAGATGTGTAAGCAGTACATTGTCATTGCAGACTCATAGTTACCAACCAGAAACCACAGTGTATTCTAGTGAGGGGAAAAAAAAAAAGAGAAAAAAAATCACAAACCATTTTAATTACTTGCAAATGCTGTTGATGTCTTTTCTTCTTCATGTGCTTTGCAAAAATGGATGATTTGTAGATCACAATTTTTATGTATTGCCTTTAACAGCTCTATTATGTTGTGGAAAAAAGATAGCATATTTATCCAGCTTAACAGGCCACTCTGGGAGCAGCGATAACAGAAAAATCCACCTGAAGCAAGCAAGGATTTTGATGTTCCGTATATGTGAAGTTGATGTTTTGGAGTCATAAGAAGCTAAACAGTTAGAATGGAACTGAATATTGCAGCTTAAAAAGAGTGTTTTATGGATAAGACTTTCTCATAGAAAACTACATGCTTTTATCCCTACCTAATTAAAATTCCATTTTAGCAAAACAAAGACTGTAATCTAAGGTATTGATAATTGTTCTTTCTGACAGAAATTCAAGGATATGGCTCTGCAGTACATTGCAGAGATTTTCTTTATGCCTAAGGTATGTCAAGATGTACGCGATCATGAGAATTGGTTAATCAAATAGAATATTGAATAATTCTCTCTATGAATGAAACAAAAGCAATAACAACAACAAAAAAATCCCAAACAACAAAAAATTGAAACCTAGGAGCTAAGCCACAGCTTTTGTATTTCTGCTTGAGAAAGCTTCCAGATGTGATTGCAGCTTCTAGAACATTTTCTAAACTTAAGTTTTACATTCAAAGGATCCTCTTCACCTAAATGTTGTTTAGAGACAATCTTGTAGCATCCTTTTGGGTTGATTTACCAGCATTATTATTAGCAAGGACATCTTATACCAGTTAAGATCATATCACTCAAATTAATCTAGTTTTATGTTTCTTAGCATCTGTTTACATGACAGTCCTTTATGCAAGTAGGTAAAAATGGATGTAGGGCAATAGTACAGTCAATTGCACCCACTGTGATGGTACCTGGATTGTGATCAGTCTGTCCTCCAGAAATGGCAGCCACACCTTTAGAAAAAACTCCCAGTCTCTTATATTTAGCCCATCACTAGCATTTACTACTGTCATTGTTCAGTTTTATAAATGTGTGTTTTCATATACATTTCTATGTGAAAACATCCTGTTTCTGGTTGATGGTAAGGGAGTTTAAATTGAATATTTACAAGCAAATTAGAAGCACTCACAAACTTTCTTTTTGCAATCCCTGTAAGAATATCTGGGAAAGAAACATTTACTCCTTCCTACTTGGTTGGGTGGCATCTTCAACATCTCAATGATTCCTGCAGTAATCACGACTGTGGGGTAGCAGCGGTTTTAGGGCTGGAATAGGCCAGTCAATCTCATCTCTTTGGGAAGATCATGAAGCAGATCCTCCTGGAAGCTATGCTAAGGCACATGGAAAATAAGGAGATGGTTGGTTACAGCCAACATGGCCTCATCAAAAGCAAATCATGCTTGATAAATTTGGTGGCCTTCTATAAAGGGATTAAGGTATTGGTGAATAAGGGAAGAGCCACTCACATAACCTACCTAGACTTGTGCAAAGCACAAGTGACATTGTGCTGCAAGACATCCTCGTATCTAAACTAGAAAGACCTGGATTTGGAAGCTGGACCACTCAGTGGATAAGGAATTGACTAGATGGCCACACTCAAAAATCTATGGTCAATGATTTGATGTTCAAGGAGAGTGGTGAGTGGAGTTCCTCAGGGATTGATTAGCACGGGGACCAGTGCTGTTCAGCATCTTTGTCAGTGGTCAGTGGGATCAAGTGAACCCTCAACAAGTATGCTGATGACACCAAGCTGAGTGGTGCAATTGACAGGCTGGAGGGAAGGGATGCAATTCAAAAGGAACCTTGACAGGCTTGAGAGGTGCAACTGTGTGGACCTCATGATGTTCAACAAGGCCAAATGCCCCACTGGGGGCAGGGCAATCCCAAGCACAAATACAGGCTGGGTGGAGAATGGGTTGAAATCACCTCCAATGACAAGGATTTGGGAGTGCTGGCTGACAAGAAACGCAACATGACCTAGCAATGTGTGCTCGCAGCCCAGAAAGCTGGCTGTATCCTGGCTGAAACAAAAGCAACGTGGCCAGCACATCAAGAGAGGTCATTCTCTCCTACTACTCAGCCCTTGTGAGACTCCAGCTGGAGTGCTTCCTCCAGCTCTTGGGTCCCCACCATAAGAAAAACGTAAACCTGTTGGAGTATGTCCAGAGGAGGACCACAAAGAGGACTAGAGGGCTGGAGCTCCTCTCCAAACAAGACAGGCTCCAAGAGTCTAGTGAAAATGCCCCTGCCCATGGAGGGGGTGGTCTGGAACTAGATTATCTTGAAGGTCCCTTCCAACAAAAACCATTCTGTCATTCCATGATTCTATGATTCTATGATACATTCAAGTAAGACAAAGTAAAGTTAAAAAAAAAGTAATCTATCACCTTAAATAAGTGTGCTGTTTTGAGAAAAAGAGCAAATGAATGAAATAAAACATTTTTTGTGTACATATGTGTTGTGAGTCAACACACAAATAACCAAGGGCAACCATCAAACTACAGCCAAAATGCAAAGAGTGGATTTATTTCATTAGCTGACTAACAACACACAGGCACACACGCTTGTTCTAGCTGACAGCAAGGGCAGAGGCTCACCTCCCTCCCCGTACCGAAGTGTGTCTGAGTGTGTTATCACTTCACAGGAATTCTGCTTCTTAAAACAGGCAAAGGATGAGCAACACTAGGCATAATAAGGGCAGTTTTCTCCCACTGACATTTTTACCATTCCTACCTGCAAGGTCACTTTGAAACTATTCCCTCCTCTCCACCAAATCTCCATATTTTAACCCTTTCCTCCCAACTATATAAAAATACTGGAAAAATCCCTAAATCAGGTACATTCGATGAATAAGAGTATTCAATGTTTGTAACTTTCCATGACATCTAAAATTTTATTTTTGTAGAGAGATGTGTATTTCCTAACTACCTTATAACAGCAGGAGAATCAGTGACAAAAGATATGAAAAAGGCTTATATGCTCAATAGCACTTTTGCCTCAGTTTTCAGTGGTAATCACTCTTTTCACATCTCTTAAGTCCCTGAATCTTAAGTCAGGGAATAGGGAGTGAAGTCCTTTCCATCATAATTGAGGATCAAGTTAGCATCACATAAGAAACCTGAATCTATGTATGTCCATGGAAACTGAGATGATATATCCCATGGTCCCAAGGGAATTGACTGATTCAGTTGCCAAACCATTCTCCATCACACCTCAAAAGTCATAGTAGTCTCTAGTGATTGGAAAAATTGAAACACCATGCCTATTATTAGAAAGGAAAATAGGATGAACACAGGGAGCTACTGAACTGTCTCACCTCTGTAAGATCATGGAACAGGTCATCCTGGAAGAAATGTTGAAACATACAAAAGTCAGAGACATAGAGATAGCCACATATATACCTGTACTTCTGATAGGCTTTTGAATGTTTTGGTCCCCCACAACATTCTTGCCCCTAAATTGGAGAGATATAGGTTTGGAAAGTTTGTTAGTTGTTTGTTAATTGGATAACAGCTTGTCTGCATGGCTACATCTACAGAGTTACAGTTGATGGGTCAATGTCGCAGTGGCAACCAGGGATTGGAAACACCAACATGCAAATCTGCTTATGGTAGCTATAAATGGTTTTCAGTCCAAAATACTATTTATCAGTTAGATGATAATTTTCATTGAAATTTCTCTCTTTCCTAGAAGAATTCTTTATGTCCATGCTGATTAGTGTGACCACAGTGCAGCAGAAAAAGTTTAATCTTTATATATCAGCATTACTTTCTGTTATAAAATAACACTCTACACTTTGCTTATTTATTAGTATCATAGAGCTCTGTGCTTATTCTTCCTCTTCTCTTGCAGACACTGTTCATCCCAATGACTTCAATAACCCTTTCTACCTTGGGCTCATTACTTTGTATTCTAAGACAGTCCTTCTCCCCCTAGTGCAACTTAAATAAAAAATAGAAGATATTTCTATCTGTTAAATTAGGTGCTTGAAATGTCTTTACTTGCTATATCTGAACTGCAAGTTACTACATTGTGCATGACTTATAGACAAATCAAAGTCCCAGAAGCAAAGCTGGTCACAGATACAGGTAAAAACATTTCTGGCAAAAAAGTCACTGTTATACAAATCAAAACTTTATGGAGAAACCAATCTAAACAAATGCTGCATCTAACAAAATGTTATAACACAGAGTTTCTCCTCCAACTGAATTTTGTTGTCTGCTATTGTAACCTTGTTAGAGTTCTAGACCTAAAGAAGAGACAAGAGATCTCAAATAGTACATGCCACCTGAATAGGTAACTGAACTCATGTTTTAGTATGGGAAATAGAGCCCTTTACAGACCATTGTGAGAGGACTCTAAATAAAGGTTTCCAAAACTTGTTGGAAGGCTAAACTGTAAAAACAGCTAGACAGTGGTTGTACCATGTTGCTTTGAGTTACACTAAGCACAATATTTCAGTGTTATTTTGCTCACTTCATGTATGTTTATTCATTTATGGTCTGTCTTCCTTTTCTCTCTTTGGGAGAGAGACATTAATTTCTATTAGCAGAAGATGTTCCAGTAATAATGCTTCATAACTCATAACAGTTGTTGAGTGAGGAAGAGGAAAGAAAAAGGAGGAATTTCAGGGTTGTTTGAGGAGCAACATATGACCTCTACAGCTTAATACATTATTTCAAATAAAAATTTTGAAAACAACAGTTTTTAGAACTCAAATTTATGGAATAAGATAGAGCATTTTTCCCAGATTGCATTTTACAAAGGAACATTTCAAAAGACAAAAAAGTTTAGAAAAAAGTTGGCTCTGATTAATAAAGGTGATAGAAATTACTGGGAAAAAAACCCAACGTGGACTATGCAGTGAATGACCATTCCAATTTTCACCCACAAGCAGACCAAATCACTTCAGCATTTTTTCCCTTAGAATATCATCTATCTTAAAGAGGAAAAAGGCTATTAAAGTGCTAAATTAAAATGTCTTGGTATGATATGTAGTAATTAATAAGTTAGACTTGAAAAAGTGTTGCCAAAAAAAAAAAATTAAAATAAAAAAAAAGAACGGCCCAGTGTCCTAGATACTGAAGATCAACTAGAGTCAAGACTGAATATTTTATAATAGAAAGAATAGGAATTGCTATGACAATAGTCAGTTCTATTATAAAACTCCAAGATCATAGCAATCTATGAATATTCATAATACCATTTTTGCTGCTACTCTGGGGATATATTTCCTGAGCTCAAAATACAGAATAAAAAGTAAAGATAGTAAAGAAAGGCAGTGAGGGGAGTAGAGAAGTGAAAGAGGGGAAAAAAATGGCCAAGAAAATATATTTAAGTAGTGAGAAAGAGAATGAAATAAAAAGACCTATCTTGGGAAGGATGTAAACAACCTAGAAGTATTCAGTAATTAGGAAGAATATCTGCAAAAGCAAGGAGAATGAATTCGAGAACAATTTTAGAATACATTTACTGAACAAATGAACCAAAACAATGAGTCTAAAAATAAACAAGAATGGGAGAAATATGGGAAAGAGAGTCTCTGTTCCCTAAATACAGGTATAAGTACAAATACATAAACACATAAAAAAGTAGTTGAATATACATATAAAACTATAATTTTTTAACTTAAATTCTAATCCTAAATAAAAACTGAAATCCTTCTCCACCAGATTTACTGAATTCAAATTCTACATTGAGGAAATATTTTTAATGTGGACTTATTGTATTATTTCCAAAATTAAACATTTCACTCAGCTCCTTGAGTCTGTCAAGATTTAACCCCAGCCAGCAGCCAAGTCCCATGAGTTGCTCACTCTCTCCCCACCAGTGGGATCAGGGAGAGAATCAGAAAGGTAAAAGACAGAAAACTTGTGTATTGAGATATAGATACAGTAATTTCATACTCATAAGCCGCACCTGGTTATAAGCCACACTTTTTTTTTTTTTTTAAGTGAGGATCCATGTGCAACAAAGTAACGAGTAAGTTACTGAATCATGTGATCACGGGGTTTACTGTCAGGTGCTCAATTTGCAAACAGTTTTCACAGACCAGCGAAGTCTTTAAATGCAGCCCCAGGCGCCCTCCCCATGCCGCAGGTCCCGGCACTCCCATCCCCGGCCCTGGCTGCCGCACCTCCTCACCTGTGACACTGCCTCCATTTTGCCCCAAATCCCTGACTTTCCAGCCAGCTCTCAGTCAGAAATGGGGTGGGGGCAGGTCATGAACCAGCAGACAAAGGAGGCTCAGACCCCCTGGCTCTGTTCCAAGGTTTATTCTTGACAGGCTCCAGAAGGGAAAGAGGGAGGTCACATGGTACACAAGGGTTATATAGCTTTCAG
>VRYO01002772.1:13936931-13953607 GCA_009812075.1 Sialia sialis | reverse complement strand
TCAGCTCGATTCTTCAGTGAAATAGGTGAGGCTTATCAGTGTGAAATTACTGTAGTTTAATAGAGAAAACAAAAGCCACCCATAGAGCAAAGCAAAACAAGGAATTAAATCACTGCTTCCCATGGGCAGCCAGAAGTTCAGCCATCTCTAGGACAGAAGGAACCCATCATATGTAATAGTGGCTTGGGAAGACAAACACCATCACTCCAAACATTGCTCTCTTCTTCCTTTTTTCCCCCACTTTATGTACTGAGCAGAATGCCACATGGTCTGGAATATCTCTCTGGTCAGCTGGGGTCACCCATCCTGGCTGCATCTCCTCCGAGCCTCCCATGCACTTCTAACTTCTTTGCTAGCATGGCACTACAAAAAGCAGAAAAGGCCTTGGCTCTGTGCAACCCTGCTCAGCAACAACAAAAACACCTCTATACTAACCCTGTGTTTAGCACAAATCCAAAAAACTAATAAGCCCAATACTAATAAGTATTAAAAAAAATTAACTCTAACCCACCTGAAACCAACACAGAGTCCACCCTGTTTTCATTTCTGCCTATCAAAAAGAAGGGCAATATTCAGTGCCTACAGAACTGAGAGTATGAGTATCTATGGGCATAATTTGTCAAGTTGCTAATTGTGGTGTATGTGTGAGGAGCATGGGGGGCATCCACTTGGGCATCTGCATGGCTGAGGTCTGGAGATCCTTTACTTTCACCAGGGGAATATAACAGTGGGGAATCTTTGCAGGAAGAAGGTGGTTTATCATCAAGGTCTACCACAGGTGGTGCAGAGCATAAGCTGCCAATGCACAAACCTGTGTTGATGTGTAGCTCAACCAGACTGGAAGCAGCAGTCACACCAGGTAGCCTGGAGGAAAGACAACATCAATTAGTTCAGTTGCAGTGCCATGCTGAGATCCCAGAACCAGGAGCACAGAACCAGGTAGATTGTTAGTACTTCCTGTAGTATCTTAGACTCTTCAGTATTATTTTGTTGTGTAAACAAGCCTTAAGAGGCATGATAGCAATGGAAAGAAAACCAACAAAATAGGGTTTTAGAGTCATCTATATGTCTGTTTTCCAGCACAGTTTGCAACAGAAAGCATGTAAATTTGAAGGTGAGGAACATAAAGGCACAGGTTGTATACTCAATTCCTGCAGTTTGTGGAAAGTCTCTGTTAGAAGCCATGTTTAAGTAGGAGTCTAAATGGAGTTGTTATTTCAAATAGCAGGGATAATGAAGAACTTCATGTAACCTACTGCAGATGAAGATTGACTTGCTATTTTTAAAAGAGTCTCTAGATGCAAGAACTACTCTGAATAAGCTGTCTGGCTCTCTGCAGTAGAATTAAGGAAATGAAATTAAATATCTGTCAGGCAATAACTACCACAGCACTTCATTATTTGGAGTGAATCCTGAAGGAATTAAATACTTACAAATGCAACTGGGCTTTTTTCATTCTGATGGGTATATAATATGTTTAAATTTACTGTAGAGACCAGCTTGACTTGTAGGACTTGTAGTGTCAATCATTGAAATACCTATTTATCAAGTGTCATGTCACACTGAGAGGATTTTATTCTCAGATAACAAAAAAAACCCCAAAAAACAAACAAACAAAAAAAAAAAAAACCACAACCAAAAAATACCAAAAAACAAACCAAAAAAACCAAAGAAATCAACAAAAGAAAAGGATGAACCAATTCTTGAAATCTGACTCTAGAAATCAGCTGAATAACACCAGACAGTGCTCTTCATAGGGTTACTTCGGAATTGTACCAAATATTCAGGGACTATGCATTTTCTCAGCTCTGATGTTAATGAGGAATAGAGTAATGGCATAAAGTGTACAGGAGAGATCAGGAGGAAAAAGCTACATGTTAAAACCCTGTTCACCAACTTTTCCAGAAAATAAGGTCATGTCACGCTACCTGGAAGGGAAACATTCAACAATTTCAATAATACGAAAGAATCTAATTGGCTAACTATCATGTCCAGCTCTTCAAAGGGGGAGTAAGAATACTTCTAGGCACTTCAGCTGCAGACAAATTTTGTTGCCCAGAGCTAATTTATAGCCTTTTTTTCCTAGGAGAAGTTTTTGCAGTTCATTAAAAAATGCTTCTGTTCTATTTAGTACTTTTTGTAGTCTGAAGTCAAGATTTTTCCCCTGATTAGGAAGAGTTTTGTAATAATGGCTACTTAAAAAAAGAAACAACCACCCACATGTGAAAAAAAGTCTAGATGCAAAAGGAAAGAATCTCTTACAGATAAACAAATACATGCATGAGCAACTAAGTCAGCAAAACCATTAATTGTAAATTCATACTTTAAGTTTGAAATTGATGCTTAATACTGAATAAGTTGAATTTCTCAGGTTGGCAGCACACTGTCCTTTACCCAAATTTCATTTAAGTAACACTTTTGTGAGCTCTGTAACTGTGAAATTTGGTTAACATTGACATTAGTTATTTGGTTAAAAAAACCTTATTTCATGAGTTTATCTAGGAAACTAAAGAAAATTAACTTGATAATGTGAAATTCGATTGCTGCTAACAAGGCCTACCTCAAAGGATCCTTGACGTTCTCTTTTAGCAGGGAAAATTAATAACTGTTATTTCCTTTTTGTATCTTCTACACATTGGCACTCACTCTCCAGTGCTGTGGAAAGGGAGGTAAAACCCTACATTCTTCTCTCAATGAAGTTTAGAATTGAAACAAGCAAGCTGGACATCTCTGACTCACAGAATAGATTAAAGCTGAAAACAAGTTGAAAACTTTGTCTTCATCCTTGGCTTCCTACATCATGAATACATACAGCAACATGATAGCTTAGGAGGCTCTTACACTCTTGAAAGGAGTTAAGGAATCTGTTCTCCTGCATGGACATATGGATTCCACTCATCTAGGAATTATTTGAGAAAACAGAAGAAAAGGTGCAAACAGATAATTTTTGAGTTGTAAAAAGAACCTCATCTAATTTTGGAAAGCAATTTTCAGGAAATGACTGAAGCACTTTATTTTTCAAAACTTAACGTGATGGTTTTACATAATACCTTTAAGTGTTATTTTGCCACCAGTAAACATGTCTTTGGATTTCTGCCACAAATGACCTTTTATCTCCTAGGTTTCCTAGATGCAGATCTAACTGCAGTGACATTCATTGTCTAGAAGAATTCAGACAACTTTAGTGAAATGAATCTGAAGAAAGAGAACACTAACTGGGTTTTCCAAATGTATAGGAAATGGGTCATGCAATTTCTAGCTTTTCACCAGCTAAGGAGTGACTTGAATAGAAAATGAAAAGTGATGACAATGTGGCAGTAATGACTTAAAAAGCTTCAGAAGTCTTTCAGATTTATTTTTCCCTTCATGAGCATTATAGTGTACAATTCATAAAAGCCTATTTGTCTTAAACTAAAAGGAATGATTTTCTTGCAAGTCAGGGGATGAGCAGTGTTTTTCATTTCTTTTTTATTCATTCCATGAGCCATAAGACAAATAAAGACAGTTTTCTCATTTCCTCCGCAAAGATAAAACTGAGATAGTGTCCCCCAAGGCATGTTGAAGAAATAGAGACAGGAATTTAGGCCAAAGTATTGTCAGGTTAAAAAGCAAGATAGCAGTCAATGTATGATTATCTTTTGGTTAAAATTGTCTGCTGACCTGGATACTGTCAAATGGGTTTTGATATTTGAAGGTGACTCACAATTATTATGGAGTAGTTTATGTTCATTATTTCAGCTTATAGTCTTTGCTGTTGCACAAGTCTGTAAATGAAACAACGACTAAGAGATTTTTGGTGTCATGAGGAGAAAATTTAGCAATTATATGACCTTCATGCTGTAACAAAAGGGTAAAAGTCGATCATTACAACCAGTTTGATCACATGTCGCACAAGAGTTTGGGATATAAGGAAAGAATGCTAGAATTATGGAAATATTGACCTCTGTAGGTAATTTAGCTCAGCTTTCAATTCAGAGAGAAACTTCTACACTGAGTCTGTTACTTGTCATCAAAGTGGCCCATACTGTGCCATGCTTTACATTTGTGCATTTGCTAGAGCAGTATTGATAAGACATCATGTTTTGCTGCTTGCACAGAATCAAGACAGCCTCTCCACACCCAGAAGCCAGTTAGCTGGAAGTGTGTGAGCCTGAGAGGGGACACTGATTCAAATTGATCAAGGGGACACTGCAAACCATATGACATGTTATGACATTTGTCTTCAAAAGTAGTCATTACAAATACTGAGGTCCTGCTCCCGAGGAAGCGTCTGTACATCTGCCTGTCAATAGGAATCGGTGGATAAATTCCTTTTCATATTCAGATTTCATACACAAGTTTTTCTTTTATTAAATCACATTTATCACAAATTGTGAGTTTATCTACTTTAATTTCTCCCCTTTTCCTGTGGAGAAGGTATAGGGGGAGAACAACTGAGAGAGGGGTCTGGCAGCCTGTCAAAATCAGCCTGCCACAGCTGCCACCAACACTAGTCAGATCAGCCCTGACTTTGCCAGCCAAACCATGAAAATCTCACAGGATGTAATTTTGTTTCATTTGAACATAGAAATTTTTTGAACATGACAGTTGGAGTGGACACATTTTTCTCTCATGTAGACATTGAATTAATGAAGTGAAAAAGGACAGCTGATATATAGGTGTAATTCAGTTCAAAATTTAAACTATTCAGTGAAAGAGATACACAAGTGAAAATATACAGGATCAAAATGCCCCATGGGAAGAGTACAGGCTTTGTCTAATTTTTGAAGCAAATAAACCAGACTCTGAAAGCAATCATAAGCATCTTCTTCCCCTCTTCTAAACCATCTATCAATAATATTTGACATAAGTCCTCATGTGTTTTCTTGTTTTTCAGGTGTTACTGAATATTCTCCGCTCCGAACCTAACACTATTGAGGTAGATGGATATTTTTTTCATTGACTTTCTCAAGGTTAGTGGTAGTCTTATCAAAATAAAAATTCTGGTTTCTGAGGTCAAATATACCTTTATAAAGGTAAAACTATAGTGTCAAGAGGTGAAGTGACTGTGCAGTACTTCTTGTTTGTTAGTCTGTGCTTCACTTGGCAGTAGTATGTGTCTGACTGCCTACAATTATTTAAATACATGTCGAAAATGGGAGTCTTGAACAGGAACCACGAGAAGAATGAACTTTATCAAAAGGCTTCACTGCAGCTTCTGATTGCTACACCTGCGCTCTCTCTGCAGAAGATTTGTTGTCTCACAAACACTGACATATCTGTTGGAAGTAATTGCTCCCCTGAGCTTGTCAACAGCTTCTAGAAACAAGCTCTAGGGATACAATCCTCCTGGTGCCTCTGAAATAAACTGTTTCTCCTGAGTTTCCTTCTCTTAAAGAGATCAGGAGTTTTCAAAAAAGTGTTTTTCCTTTAAATTGAAAGTCTCTGTTCTATCTGCACTTTAGGTAAGGGAATGCATTGGCAATTATAAAAGCCTGTCTGCCAGCACGAGCTGCCACAGCTGCATCATGAGCTCATCTGGCATAGCACGTTTGTGAGGCTTAGGGACACAGCACAGTTCTAGTCTCATTTAGTGTACTCTGTTAATTTTCATGTAGGTTTCATAATTAAACAAGGTCTGGAGCTATTTTCAGTGGTTCATGCGTGCAGAAGGCACTGCTTCTGGAGCACACCTGAAAACCCACATACTCTTACATTTCAGAACATAAATCTGGTCAACTGATATCAACTACAGCTCAGCTTAGTTGATCTCCCTTTTTGCTTTGTGTTTTAAAGGTGTCTTGACTCAAGAGATGTATCGAAGGCAAGGAAATCTCGTGTACAGACAAAGGAATGTAGTTCTGTCGGTCACAGCATGAGGGGGACCCACAGTCCCATGTAATCATTAACTTTCTGTGTCAGTAGCAACAAGCACTCAGTGTCCACTGACATGGGGAATGTGAACCTTCAGTTGTCCTACATGGCAAAAGGATGTGCTGATATTATAAGTCACACAACAGGCATGATCATTTTATAGAAAGGTGAACATGTTTGAGCTAACAAAGGTCAAGAAACTAGTGGTGTTTTTATAATTTTCTCTGACCCTGATGTCCAATAAATAACCTTTACTGAAGGGAATTTCCTGCTTAAGTCTTAATGAATGAGGCCTGTTAGTTTTGTTGAATTAAACCATAAAGGTTTTAGTCATACACTATTTTCTGAGATGCAGCTGGTCCTACAAAATTCATTTCACTTCATACCATAATTCAGCCACCGTTTGTATTCCGAGAATTTATAGACTAGTGTTCACAGCAAGTAAGTGGAAAAACCATTTTGAAATATGCTCTTACTTTTCATTATTTTTCTATCAGATGTCTGACATTGTTTAAATAGAACATGTCTATGGTTGGACAAACATGTCCATTTTTAGTTACATCAAACTTTTACTTAATTCATTAACATCATTACTGCACCTTCTCTAGCCTAGAAAAATATTTAATTTGCAGCTGAGTTTTACTGAAGTGTTTGAATTTTTTTTTTTATGAACAAGAACTAAGTAAAGGATCTGAAAAGACTTTTGGTTGGTTTTTTTTTAAGCCCGCTCTATTTCCAAGTAATTTTACCAGTACCTTTATTACTATGATATGATATGATATGATATGATATGATATGATATGATATGATATTAGTAGTATTCCATCCTGTCTATCAGAAGTGATATGCATCTTAAAAGTTCTTCTCACACTGACTGTATTAGCAGTTATGTCATATGTCATAGAACAACCACGTGCTTACTGAAGAATGACTCAAATCTACTTTTTCAAAAGTAAGAATGCCATTAAAAAAAGACAAACAAAATGCAAATAACCAGGGAAATATATATACAATTAGTAATATTTTCTGTATTTTGTATTAATACAAGATTTCCAAAAGGAAATCTACAATGCTAACTTTACTGGTTTCTCAGACTTGGTATCCTAAGGTAAAACATCCATCACATAAAAATTTCATGCAGTCAGTAGATGCATTCTCACATCTACCATACCCACTGGGTACTACAGTGCATTGATGATAGCACAGTTTACTACTAGAAAGATTTCTTCCTTCTCTTCATAACACAATGTGAAATCTTTTTTCTAATTAACACGTTGCATAATATGACAGTATAGCTCTCTTTATGATACAAATGGGAAATATTTCCATGACATCCTAACTGCAGATAAAGATCTTCAGTCTGAGAGAAAAGGTCAGTAGTGTGATGCTGTAAGTTTATTCAGAACAATAAGAGGCCTACTGACTCTCTTAAAATGAAGAAAAAATATTGGTCTGTAAATGCACGGCACGGCATTGCACGGCAGTCGCTCTTGTTCAGGTTCTTGGAGGTTTGGCAGAAAACACTTCTCACTTCCCAGGTTCCTTAAAGATGTTTGGGGTATTTATTCCCTCAAAGGTGTGTGCACCCCTGTAACATTTATACTTTACTGGGAAAGCTATTTTGGTATCTCAGCTGCATCCTCTGTTCACCTCCTCCGCTCAAGATGGGGCAGACTTCAAGATGAAGAATACATTTATTAAGCATCACCTAAACTCAGGGCTCCAATCAGACAGCTATAATGACTGGCTAACCTACAGATCAATAAATAAGACTGCCTTGTCCTCAGGGAAAAACTTGGTACCGCTTTTGTTAAATGGTCTGGAAACAAGCCCTTTGTTCTGTGCAACCAGAAGCATAGTTCTGCAGGTGGCCCTAAAACATAAAACCTACATAGCCTTGAGTCCCTCAGCTCTTTATTGGGAGCTAAAGAGCAGTTTCCCTGAATTTATGCCTATTGGGATTTTTTTTTTTTTTGAACACTTCATCCTCTGGGAACAAACTATCCAATCTATCTTTTCAATTATTTTATTTTATTTTTTTTCTGGTGTTTATACTCAAAAGAGGCACAGCTTTGCTCTTTTCTCTCCATCCACTTCCTCTATCTTTCAAACCTGATTTTTAGATATCTGTGTAGCTGTCCTTGCTGGTCTTCCCTTGGGCTGAATGTATTGGGCACTTACAGGTTATTCTATTTGGGTCACTCCTACTCAGACTGATAGTCAGCTACCTTAGTCAAACATGGGCTATTTAATTAATTCCCTTATCCCAGCTGGAACCTCACTACTTTATACTGAATACTAAACACGCTGAGATGGACTTGGTGTCTAATACCAGCTCTTTGAAAAGACCACATGACTCACTTTCTACAAAATGAAAGCTGTGGTAGGAAACCACATCAGATACATTTAAGAGGCTGCATATCCCACCCCTGTCATCCTGATAACTTTCTATACAGAAATATTTGTTTATCAGAGTAACATATAAATTAAATTAAGTAGAAATAATCTGCTGAAAAGAATGAATATTTACAATGTATGAAATGCCCCAGATGAATCAGGCACAAGCACATATAGCTATGGCAGGTAATAATTAAATCATGATGATTATCAATACAGAAGCTAAAACCACTGAATCTAGCAAATTAAGAAGAGAAAAATCTTTGGAAATTAACTAAGAAATTTGCATCCTTTCGGAAAGTAAGCATTGGAAGGAGACTTCAAGGTCTAGGAGCTGAACACCCAGCAAACTCCCTATTCTACACTGGATTTGAAGTGTTGAAAATAAATTGGGCATTATTCTGAAGTAAACTTCTTAAAACACTCTAAACAATAAAAAAGTCTTGCCTGATAATTTTTTCAGTCAGAGTGACTGGTGATGGCATAATTATTAATTAATTCCCCAAAGGTCAAAAGGAAAAAAAACCACAGCTTCTAGCCAGTGAAGATTGTACAATGAAAGGCATCATATTTCCAAAGAACCTCAAGATTTATGAGGAAATACCACCAGAATATGTTCAGCTCAGGAAAGCAAAACAATTTTACTTTTTTTTTTTTGGTGTAGCAATAGCAATACAAATTGTACCCCAGGAAAAGGAGTTTTACTTCTTTGGTGGCAGCCTTCTCAACCTCACCAACTTCGCCTTACCACTGCAGGTCACTCCAATCAAATCTCTGGGCATGTTTAGCATCACTATCAGTCCCACAGTAAATGCAGTGTGCACATTCTTCTCCTCATTCTTCTTCTTCTTCTTCTTCTTCTTCTTCTTCTTCTTCTTCTTCTTCTTCTTCTTCTTCTAATTTATTTTTTTTTCACAGTGCACTAATAAATTATAGGTGCAGCATATGGCTTTTTTTGCTTTCTGAGATTATACTTACATCAAAGCCTTATTTACAAAGTTATTTTGATGTGTTTTTTTCCTTTCTGCCTTTTCAGATCCAAAAGAAATTATCACATCCATTTTCTCAAATGCTTTACTACTAAACAGTATTCCAAACCAACCAAAAATGAGGTAATTGGAATAAAGCATATTTAACTTTGTCTGCTGTGTAATTATATCCTGTTTTTCTGCTTTGGATCCACACTGGAATTCCAAATTAATGCTTCAGAAGCACTGGGAGAATTTCCATTTATGTCAGTGTTTTTCTGGCTCAAGCATGCAGTGTTTTGACCATATTTCCTAGCACTAAAAGTGTAGCCAGCAGTTTCCTCTGTCAGAAAGGATCATTTAAATGTTTTAGATAGAGAGAACATCAACTAATAATAAATGTATTCATTTTCCCCTGTTTTTTGGTGTGCTCATTCCTCTGAGCAGTAAATTAAAAGGAACAGATGTATTATTTTGGAAGTTTTCCAGATTCTGTTTTTCTCCTAAGTGAAACATTAAGCAATGATTGCTCTATGCAGTATTCTTCTCTCTCTGTAAGTTTCACTAAGGATCCTAATTCTGTGCTGTATGAATTATGAATATATCAAAAAGAGGGAGCATTTTTTGAAGGGATACTTTTTCTGGTACATTGTTGACACCCATATTTAAGCTTGTCATTGAGTCTCTCTTTATAGTCTGTGGTGAGAAATAGATATTTTAGGGGGTGATTCACCTGAAGCTAAAGTAAGCATTGGATGTGAGCGAGATGGATCAGGTCCTAAACAACCTATTTCTCTCACAACAACTTATAAATTGTTGTGCTTGTTTCTCCTTTCAAATGTCACTTTCATACTAGATCACAATTTTTTTAAAATATAACCATGAAGACAATATTCCAAATATAACATAATCATAGAATCATGAAAGACTTTGGGTTCAAAGGGTCTTTGAAGATCTGGTTCCAAAGCCCCTGACATGGGAAGGGATGCCACTAGACCGGGTTTTTCAGGGCCTCATCCAGCCTAGAACATCTTCAGTGATGAGGCATCTTGTTCCAGTGGACAACTTGCTCCAGTGCCTTGCTATCCTTTGAGTAAATTTCTGCCTAACATCTGGTTTAAATCTACCCTCTTTCAGATTAAAGCCATTAGTTCTTGTCCTGTCATTGATACACAGTCTCTCGTTATCTCCAGGCCCACTTTGAGTACTGGAAGGCTGCTCTAAGTTCTCCCTGAAGCCTTCTGTTCTCTAGGCTGAGCAACCTCAACCCTCAGCATGTCCTCATAAGAGAAGTCATCCAGTCCTCTGATCCTGATATAAAGTAGTATATGTCTATTTTCATGAAAACTATAGAATTAATAGGGTGTACATTGAAATGGGTCTGGATCTAAAGCTTCTTTTAAGCTGACAAGACTCTCTCACTGTTCTTTACTCTTGGAGAATATGTCTCAATCCCATATTTCAGTCACCATTTATCACAGCTATTTTCTCTATTTCCAATATTCCCGGCTAGCTAATTAGAAATAGGAATATGCTGTGCTATGAATAAGCGAACAGAGGATGGCTCTTTCCCTGTTGGCTCGGTTCCAAGATTTTATTCGTGAGGGAACGAAGGGAAAAAGAGGAAGAGACACGCGGTTCCCAGATTTATATAGGTTTCCAGAGGGCAGTGGGGGGAGTCGAGGGTCTGTCTTCCTGTTGGTCAGATCTCTGACCGGAAGGCAACATGTTGGGTTCAGGGGAATGCAACAACCATTCAGTGCTTAAGGGGGCCTAAGCTCATTCAAATCTTGGTGAACAGCACTCAGGCACATGATCTGATGCTTGGCACATCTCTCTGATGACTGTGTTTTCCAGTGTTTTTCTATATTTCAGTTTGTGTCCCTTATCTCTTGTCCTGAGAACTGGGCACCGCTGGCATAATATTCTTTACTATATCCATCAGCTATTTATACACAGCAGTGAGATGCACCCTCTCAGCAATGAAAGCCTTCTCCTTTCCTGACTGAACCGTTTGTTCTTTCTCAGCCTTCCTCATAACAATGGTGAGTCAAGGCTTTCATTGTTTTTGTGCTTCAGCACTGGACACAGCACTCCAAATGGGTCTCACCAGGAGGCTGCTTTGTCATAAAAACACTTTGCTGGTTGATAGTCAGCTTGATTGTACACCAGTTCACCCAGGTCCTTCTCTGCAGAGCTGCTTCCCACAGTCCTTTCTGGTGCATGGAGATTATTCCTCCCCAGGTGCAGCACTTGACACTTACTTTTTCTTGACCTTCACAAGAACCTTCTCTGTGAAATTTGCCATCCTGTTGTGGTGTCACTGAATGGCAACAGAAGCAGCTGGTGACAGACACTCCTACTGTCGTGTCATCTGCAAGTGACTTTTCACATAGGTGCAGATATCAGTCAAATTATTTACGTTTTTTTTTTTACATTTCTGCTTAAATTGTTTACTACCATAAAGTTCTGGACCATCTATGGTGGATGAGCACCTCCAAGTGACTTATGTTTAGAAGGGTTTTTTTGTGTTAATTTCATGACAAAAACACAGTAATCTAGGATTTCAAACTCCGATTGCAATTAACTTACGTATAAAGGTAATATAATGAAAATAAAAAGTGCATTTATTTCTAAGGTAGGATGAGAATTGAAAATGCTCATTTAAGTGTAAAAACTTTCAAACTGCTGAAGCACATCATAGCAAATGCAGAGAAAAGCTCCTAGGAGCATACAAGTGTCTTAAATACTACAGTGA
This sequence comes from Sialia sialis, assembly GCA_009812075.1. Classification (NCBI taxonomy): domain Eukaryota; kingdom Metazoa; phylum Chordata; class Aves; order Passeriformes; family Turdidae; genus Sialia; species Sialia sialis. The sequence goes on along the minus strand of VRYO01002772.1, from coordinate 13,941,631 downwards.
TCAGCACTTCATGGTAATTAAATTAAAGTTCACTGTGGCAGTGCAGAAAAACATTATTACTGTATTATAAGAAATATAATATAGGAAACTCAGATGAAAATATAGAAATGTAAGTATTAAAATGATAGAATTGATTATTTATTTTCTGTGAAAAGCATTTGCAATTTCAAAGCTAAGTGAATTCACAATTCAGAATATTAGAGTTTAAAGACATTTAAAAAACACGGACTAAAAGCTGAAGCAAAACATTAAAGGTAACAGTGGCTACAAATACAACAAAATTAATGAAAGAGCTTAACTGGAATGGATCCTGACTGTAGTTTCTGTTGCATTTCAAAGAGTGCATTTAGAGTTCTTGTGTAACATTCACGATTGCAAGTAATACTACAGTAGATCCTAAAGGGAATTGCTATTTGCAGCAGTTATCTCTGCACAGAAGAATAAAATCAGAAAGAGTTTGGAAAATCCTTATAATGTGATAAAATGTTGTATGCAGGAGAAAATCATAAACACTGTGATTAAGAATGAGATTCATTCTTGAGTCAATGATGTGGATTCAATGAGATGATGATAATTAAGAAGACAGTAGAGAGCAAAAGGAGTCAGAAAACATGCCTTGTTTCCTGCCACTTGATGTAGTACAAAATATATTTTCCTGTCTGTTTTTTAGGCATGATTTCCTGCCTATCACCCCTTCTTCCTGGTAGAGATTGCATCTCTTCTCCTATAGAGTTTCAGATCTTAGCATGGCCATGGCCTGTTCTCAACCTGAGAAGCAGCAGGATCTTTGTACACACAGCAGCTATTTCTTACATCAGACTAGTTACAGAAGATCTGTCATTTAAATCACAATACACCACAGCTGGCAGAGGAATTAATAAAATAAAAGTGTCCTCTTTCAATTTAAATCTTTAATATTTTTTTTAAAAATTAATTGCATATCCGATTAAATCACACAAATACATGTAAAATTATCATTTTGATATGTTTTTATAAGTAAAAAAAATATAAAATAAAAAGAAGTAAAAGGAAATCAGACAATTTGAGAGCAAGAAACAAGCAGAGGAAATTTTTTATGATTAATCATAGAAACATAGAACAAGTTACAGTCATAGAGGAGATGCTGAGGTATTGTGCCAGGTTGGGAAAACTGAGAGTGGAAATATGCTCATTAAATTGGGAAAAGAGGACTCTGGGCACACTTCAAAAAATATTTACTTTCCATCCAAAATGCATTTATTTTTAATTTTTGATGATGATGATGATGAATATACGTTTAGATTACAATTGTGGTTACAACGTAACAGGTGGTGAAAAGAAGCTTGCAATACTTTAGTGAGGATTCAGTGATTCCATATGATTTCCCTGTTTTTGAATGAATATGGCGTAATACTAAAAACTTTCCTGTAGTAATAGAAGAGAGATATTTTACAAGTGGGGTATTTTTTCCTCTGGTAATTTCAGAACAGTTTTAGCAGACAGTCTGGATGCAGTTGCCTGTTCACAGTGTAGTGTTGTCTTTTCTTCATGTTAGGATAGACCTTCTTTGGGCTATTGTATTTCTGCCTATCAAGGTTATAATAAAGAGGAAATAGTTGCTTTAATGTTCTTTTGCATTGAGCAATTTATCTAATATTAGAAATCATGTAGTATACTGAGGAAAAGGTGTTTATTGCTGTACAGATATTTTACTCTGTGAATTATATCATTTTCAAGGAAGATAATCTTGAGGAACAGATTTTTTATAGGCCACTGGAAAACTATTTTATATTTATACCAATAAATACTCCTGTAATTCCATTTTTACTAGTATAAAATTGGACTACTTTCCCCATTGAAATGCAGGCCTTTGGAAAAGACAAATGATTCGAACAATCTGAGCATTTGTTTGGATAGGTTGTTTAGGAATGCTCATAAACCCCCTGTGTGCTGTCTCCTGTAAAATCTCTGCTTGCTGTGATCTGTGAATATTTTGCAATGTATCAGAGAGACACTGCACATTTATCTCAGGGTTATAGATTTCAAATGAGAAAGACTCCAGAAAGTCTGATGAGACAAAGTGAAGGGCTTCTGTCCTTCCTTGGCTTTAGTTCTATACCTCCAAGAACTGAAAGCTCTGTTGCCCTCCCCTTTACTTCATTTTCCCCTATGACAAGCAGGGATTTATTACAGTACATTTTATTAGCATGCTATAAACTGACCTGAACACTGAGCATCATTTGTAATAGAAAGATGCCAAAGGATGCCATGATCCCTCTTTCTGCACATAACACTGGAACAAGTTGATCCTGCTTGTAAAAAGCTGTCTCTAATGTAGTCTTTCAAAAACAAGATGCTTATTGCAGAATATTACTTCATTTATTATGAACTCCTCTAAATGGTATGAATTGGCACATTTCTTCTTTGATGACTGCTTTTAAAAGTTGTGCTTACACTTAATACTGTGGTTTTAACAGTTACAGTGGTTTGAAGATGATTATAACACCAGTGAGTGGGGCACAATAACATAATGCTCTGGTGTGCTATTTAGCAGCAAACGAAACAAGTACACCATTGTCTGTGAATTGAAATGAAATCAGATTCACTCAGCTTGGTGACCAGAGTCACCACGACAATAAAGTTATGGTGCTCTGTAAATGCAAGAGAAGGCACATATGCAAAATGTGACTTTTCTGTTAACAAACACAATGACACTAGAAAATATTTTCTATTTGATTGGTTATAAACCGTATTTACCAACATTAACAGCTCTTCACGCGTATTTACAATCTTCTTTCAAAAACTGACAGTAAATTGTATGTTCCTACTAACACAGAACCTTGGTAGCCTTTAGCCTGTCATTATTTTCCACCACAAAAAATAGGAAGAAAAAAAAAAAGAAAGGCCTATCTAAAAATGGTTTCCACTTCTACTGGTTGATAATATAAAATTGTACTCTTTTTCTGGTAAACTGTGTCTGGATAATTGAATTGTCATAGTACATTGTTTTAATGTATTTTTCCATAAACTTAATGTTAAATGCCCTGAGATGTCCTGGCATCAATTGCTACTACACTGAAACTAAGTATTTCTGTAACTTTGCACTATTTGCTACTGAAAAAATCATAGGGTCCATTTTTAGTACATTATTAAATTGGTTTTGATTCACCTTTTCTATTGGATGGATTTCTGGGAAGATTGTCTCTTTCCTTCTTTTGCCTCTATGGTGATATGTTCTCATAGAACAATTTTTGTGCTTTTCTATATATTGAGAGCACCGTGTTTGATTTTAAAAAAAGAAATGAAGGTTCCTCTGACAATATAAGACAGAAAGTGTAGAAATCATTCAGAATCTTAAGTTGTAAATTTGAAACTTCTGATTGTGAAAGCTGCTATGTAAATGCTCTCAAGTTCTAACAAACTTCACATCCCATAAACATTTGTAGCATAAACCTCTGTAGATTTCTAGAGTTCTCTGGAACCAGCAAAATCATAATAATGCCACAGCTTAGGCAAAATGTAATCTCAGCTCTCACTGTATTAATGGGCTTCCAGAATGTGACCCTTTACCTCCTTTAGTGTTTTGATCTTCCAGGGGTTGTCCAAATCTTAATGAAGTTCTAGGTTTGAAATCTCCATAAAATGTGCTTTCAGATACCAATTTCTTTCAGAGAAACCAGAAGAGGACAGAGACATGTTGTGAGAGCTGTATGGTCTTTATAAAACTCCCTAGATCTTTGAAAGAGATAAACTTAATCCTTTCCTGCCCCTGAGAGTATCCACATTCATACCAGCCTTTTTAAAACTCAGCATCTCAAATTTCCATCAGTATATGATGAATATGTTCAGGATAAAGGCTTTTGTCACAATGAGAACTTTGAGCTGCATGCTGTGCAATGTAATACAGAAATAACAAGAGTTCATGTTCCTCATCCACTTACTCAGTTTCCTTGGATAGCAGGCCACCTGTATTTGTCTTATTTTATGTTGACTCAGTTTTTCCATTAATCTCTTAATCACACACAGGGATTCCTCAAGTTTCTAAGAACTCTGATGTTGGCCATTTCTCATTCTGAATGGAAAAATAAGCTCACAAACAAAATCAGAACACAAAATAATCGAAGATCAAACCCCCACAAACCTTCAAAGACCTCCTAGCATCCCCTAAGCCCCCAGAACCCCCAAACCAATCACCCCCAATAATAGTTAAGAACTATTCTAGCAGTCTCATTTTTAATTTTCACATTTGCTTTTCCATTGTGAATAGCATTTCATTCTCCAGGCAGTTTTGACTGTTAAGAGTCAATTCAAACAGCCTGTATTTACTGGGTGTTTGAGTCTTGCTTAAACTATAATTTATAGATGAGAGTAGAGGTTTCATTAATGGTCTCCGTAATGCTGTGTTGATTTCCGAGTCATTATCTCATTATTTTTATATCAGAATCACAAAATATCCTGGTTTGGAAGAGACCCACAATGACTATTGAGTTCAATTTTCAGCCCTGCGTTTTCCAAACAGAGCATTGTCCAAATTCCTCTTAACTCTGTCAGGTTTGGTGCTGTCACTATTTCCCTGTTCCACTGCCCACCCTCTGGGTGAAGAACCTTTTCCTAATATCCAACACCTCCCCTGACACAACTTCACACCATTCCCTTGGGTCCTGTCCCTGTCACCACAGAAAAGAGATCAGTGCCTGCCCCTCCTCTTTCCCCTCATAAGG
>VRYO01002772.1:13857772-13925439 GCA_009812075.1 Sialia sialis | reverse complement strand
TCCCTTCTCTGAAACTTCTGTTTCCTTCCCTGAAACTTCCCTTCCCTGAGACTTCCCTTCCCTGAAACTTCCTTTCTCTTTTTCTCTCTTTCTCTCAGCAAGAAAGACACATTTTTTTCCACTCATATTAATTCAATATTCCTAAATCTAATCACAGTAATACCAGGAATCTGGTTGGAAACCACTGAGTAATTTGTAACTGGTCTTAAGCACAAGAGCTCTGGAGGCTTTTTATTAACACTTCATAGTGTGGGAAGCAGTAATGCATTGTTATTTCACTCTATTATAAGTTAATGCTCTAGGGATGGAATATTTGTCACAGGGGTCATTCAGGACAAGTCCAGAAGGAAATCCTTCCAAACCCAGGAAGAGAATAAGCTTTCTTTGTCATGACAATATCAGTAACAAAAACCAGGACATCTCTGCAATTTACCTACAGTGTGCTGCTGGAGGCATTCTGGAAAACATCTAAGTGGGCTAAGTAAATCAGGATATGTCAATATACTTTATTCTAGCTTTTGTACAGTATTTCTTCCATATGTTTTGGTTACAAATCTTATAATGCTAAAAGAGTCTTGGGTAAGGTTTCTTTCTGAAGCTGCAAACTGTATTTCATGGTGTATTTCCTCCTCTTTTCCTCCATCTTGCTTCTTTCATATCCTCCATCTATGAACACTTAGATGGATTTAATCTCAGCAAGGTAAACAATCCCTTAATGATTTTCATGCTATTTTGTTCCACAGCCTCAGCTGAATAAACTAAGGTTTTTTTTTTCATTGGACTGATTTTCTGTACGTGAATAATTTTTCTGCAGAAATATATGTCTAACAAATGGCCTCAGTTGAACTGCCAAGGAGCCTTGAAATGGTAACCAAGTTTGAGGCACTGGACCTCATTTAACTAGGTTAAAAATCAGTGATCTACAGCTGAGAGCTTAAACAACTAGAGCTCATTAACCCTCAAACTTCAAAATTATTTCTAAATCTACATGAACTGTAATTTTAGCTATTTTTAAGTACTTATTTTAGTTAAAACTTACAAGTTAAAACTAATTAGACCATTTTATGTTTCAGATCTGGAAATCACGAGAGGATGTTGTAAAATATTCACAATTAAGTGCAAAAATTACTTTTAAAATCTCTTCTTATGTGTATACAGAAGTCTTATTGTGATTGAGCTTGTGTTACAGAAACTTTGTAAGTCAAAAGAACTGTTTTGTTTTTAAAATAAATATATGAATCCAAGTCAAGTATAATTTGTTGTTGAAGAATAAAAACCAGTTAAATCCTGTGTCTATACCTCTGTTTTTTATCCTGTGCTTATAATTAACAAGAAAAAGAAATTTTTAATTATTTCTTCCTGACTTGGTAATTTTATTTGTGTTTTCTGTACAACTGCATTAAAATTATTTCCTTCCAGGGAAATCCAGAGAGAGAAAGCCAAGAATATTCAACAATATAAATATTATAAACGTTTTGCTGGAATATGTCAATTTTAGGAAGTAACTTTGAGATCTTTATGATGTCACCAAGAATATAACTTTTTCTTTATTCTGAGTGGATTTATTACTCTTGAAAGATACCAGATTGATGATTCTGAAGCTTTTTCAAGGGGAGGGAATTAGTCAGATAGTCACTTTTGGCTAGACACTCATATTTAATTAATAGTATTTTACTGTAGAAGGAGTTCATTGGGACTAAATATAATAAAGAGAAGTTGATAATTTTGGGGAGGAAGAACCTTCGTTTTAACTATGTCAGATGGATGAAAATATGAAGTTACAAAATGGTAACTTTGTACATTCCATAATTTTTTAGAAAAATCTGTTTATTCTGGTTGACACAGTAAAGAAAAATTTCTTCATATTGTGCAAGGTCATTTTTTAGAGCTTGATCTGGCTCATGTTTTGCAGTGCAATCCTTACAGCCCATGGACATGCAGTTGTCTTACGCACTTCAGTTTGGTTTCACCACATCCTTTTTCAGCGATGGAAGAGTTTTTAGAATTCAGACAGTCAATTTTGAGACAGTAGTCAGGTGTTGGAAATTTCAGAGACAGTCAGAAGTTCCCCTATGATTTGCATGCAAGAATTTCTTCTAAAATAATTTTAAAATAAATGATGGTTTTTCCTATGCTCAGACAAACTCTGTACACATAAGTATGAGGCCATCGCACCTCTGATACTCATTACGCTTTCTTCTGTGTAACTTTCTAATTCACTGGGAAGAGTAAAATGTGGTAACAATTAATTCCACAGACTAGTTAGATATTTCTGTCTTTTTCAGTTGCCATTGAATATCTTTTGCCTAGCTTATCATGTGATAAGCTAAATAGGAACAGTTGTGTGACTAGTTCAGTATATAATTACCCAATATATGCACAGACAATACACATCTTATCATTACTTTCTTCTAAACATTAAACAAATCATAAATATTATTGTGTTAAAACAAATTTCTGTCCTGCTGATGTCTATCTATTGTTTTCATGAATTATTTCTCTTCTGTCTATAAATTGAGTATAGAATTATCAGAAATATAAGTAGTATTTAATGAGAAAAAAAAAGTCTTGGCATTTTTGTTCTTGTTGAATTAAATGTTGCACAGTTGTGGGTAATTTAATATGCAACTTATAAGTCCTGAGTCAGCACACTTGTCTTCTAGTAAAATGAAGATTCAGTCAGGTCCCATTCAATTGGATAAGATACACAAATAACATCTATCTCACTGCAACTAAAGATTTTCATCAACTTATGTACACAGAGACTGCCCTCAACGGGGAGCATCACTAAAAAAACCGATTTTATAATATAATACTCTTGATCTCAGGAAAAGTCAGACATGAAAATTTCAGTTAATGAAACGGGTGTTTAATGTATATACTTGCTAATTAGTAAAAGACCAAATTTTTTATACACATTGGTTTTTGTTTCATCATTCTTAGTAATATTAGATTTTCCAGGACATAAGGGATGAATTTACACATTGAAGAGAGAGCCATGTAACTACTTTGGAATTCTGAATCTTTCAAATAAACACAGAGAAAATGATGGTAATTGTGTTTGCTTTCCCTCATATCAACGCAATGCTATGGAAATTATGCTTGGAAAAACCAACTGTAGATTATGGTTAATGATTATATTGTTAATTTCATTCCTCTCTTCTAAGCCATCCTTCAGAAGATATTCTGGAAAGAAATACTCTTATGAAATCCAAATGAAGTTTTTTAAAGGTATGTATTATTATTTCTCTTTGGTAAGGTGTGTGAGTTTTTACATCTTCATTCTCCAGTATGATGTATTTTGTGACAAGTTGTCAGTAATTTCTGGTATTCTTTATCTATAGGGTGCAGAAAAATTATGCTTTTAATGTTCTTATCATATTGGGAAGAAATAAAGATAGACATCCAACTATCTGGAAAAATTTGTAAAGAACTAAGACTGTAGGATCAAAAACACTGACTAGCTCCCTACCATGCAAGATGATCCACAAACACATGCAAAACAGGAAAATTCTGTTCCAGAAATCTGAGCATCACATCTGTGTGTGCTTTGAAGGAAATAAGTATTCATTTCAGGGGAAGGATAGGAAAGTGAGTTGAAATATTGACTCTTAAGTCTTTTTTTCTCATGCTGGAAGACACTTGACTTTGGCTATGCAGGAATTTAAAAAAAAAAAAAAAAAGTGGTATTCAGTGGAAATATTTTGGGATTTCTTGATTTCTGAGAAAGAGCACAGTTACCTCATCTTTGACAAGTACTCCAAGGAAATGCTCCTTCTCAGCACTCTTTATATGATCAGAGCCCGTAACAATTTCACTGTCTTTCCACACTATCATATCATGTTTGACTTTACTATAATGTCATGAATACAATTTGTGATGTTCTCCTCTTTTTTTGCTGCTAAAGTTACAGTAATTTAACACTGAAGAATTGAGCTGATCCCGGAAGTGCAGATGCAGCTTACTTATGGACTAATTCCTGAAAAATGCCAACCTGGAAGTGCGATCTGGCCAGGGAGGGAGCTGCCGTGGAGCCGTGGCTGGGTGGGGAGCCGCTTTGCCACCTTCACGTTTTGCTGCCTTCACGCTTTGCCGCCTTTGTGCTTTGCTGCCGTTTTGCCGAATCACTTTGCCACTGCTTTGCCAAGCCGCTTTGCTGGCTTCGCACTTTGCTGAGCCGCTTTGCCAGCTTTGCATGGCCAGCCCGCCAAGCTGCTGCTTTTGAGTGCATGGCAAGGAGCCGTGGCAGCCAGTGCCTGGGGCAGGAATGCAGGGGCCCACGGCGCAGGGAGGGCGCCTGGGGCTGTTTTTAAAGGCTTCACTGGTCTGTGAAAACTGTTTGCAACTTGAGCACCTGACACCAAATCCCGCGATCGCGCGATTCTGTTACTAACTCATTACTTTGTTGCACATGGAGCCTCTCTTAAAAAAAAAAAAAAGTGCGGCTTATCACCCAGTGCAGCTTATTTATGGACAAATTTCGTGGTCTTCCCGGCTACCCGGAAGTGCGGCTTATAACCAGGTACGGCTTATGAGTGTGAAATTACTATAAGTGAAACAAATAATACCAGTCTGAAGCAAAATACATGTTTCTTTTAATTGATAAGGTAGAACAGGCATCCACTCTTTGCTGTAGTCAAAAAGCACATCTTATCTGTTTAGAAAGCCTGAACTCTCCTTGTTTTGTCTCTCAGAATGGCTGTGGTATCAAAATTGTCAAGAGGCCTTCACAAACTTTAGGAAGGAAACACTCTATTCCTTGCTGAGTGGCTAAACTAGTATAAGTCCACACTGCATCATTTTGTCTTCTTCAATGAAACTAATATTCTTTGCTTCTCTGTGTGAAGAGGTATAGATGCAGTAGGTTTTCTTTGATATCTAAATATATGTCAGAGTTATTAGTTCACACTAGTGTAAAGTTTTCAGTCTGTACTTCGTCAGACAAAGACAAACCTGAAACTTGATTTTCATCTTAATCTAACATCCAAGCCACCATGTGACTTGGGAACTCTATAATGGATACAGATCATCAAAATCCACAGCATCCAGACATGGCCTGGATATGTTCTTACACAGAATTGTTGGTGCTTTTATTTGGAAAATTGTCATTCAAATAGGAATATACTATGGGAAATTTAAACATCAGTTAATCAGAGTTATTTAATTTTTTTGTAATTAAGGATATCAAAATTATATTTTTTATAGCTGTTGGAGTGCATAGCATCAGTTCTCATTTCAGGCAGGTCAATGTTTTATGGCATTTCAAGTTTTTTGTGTTATGTAATTCAAAGTTCTTCACAAATACAACAGAACATGCCACTTAAAAAAGGTTTGGGTGAGGCTTCTTTTCTGTATTCTTAAATAGCTGAGAAAAGGGGCAGGAGAGCAAAAGTAATGAAATTATCCCACTGTCAGTTAAATTAGATACTCATGTATTTCATATTAGCAGAAATCTGATGAAGGAAGTCTTGCAGATATTTGGAGAAAGAACATAGAGAGATTAAACATAAACTCTTTAAGAAGTCTTGATTCTCCTTGATGAAAATATATTATTAAGAAGAACAAAGGAAATAAAATTGAGACCACTTTTCTAGTTTTCTTCTACTCTATCTCAGCTGAGGGGTAGTGTGCATTTTTTTTTTGTTCCTCTGATTAAATTTGAATTTTGGCCAAGGAAGCAGACAGGAGAACTCTGGCACTTGGCTCTGTATCTTACCCTCTTGCACATTTTCCTCTGTCAACCTAATTACCTGCAGATATATATTTATCTCTGAAAGGAAAATTATCTAATCCCACCATGCACCCTGAAGAGAACTGGCAGATGAACAAATGACTGACAGATTTTTAATGTTGTTTTATGTGGTAGATTCTTTGCCCTACAATCTTAGAACTCTGGAAATGAACCATTGCAAACTGCTGTTTCATTTCAGAATTCTTTTGTTTAAACTTTTTGTGTTGAATCAGTGAAGTGATTCACTGTGCTGAACAAACATTGTTTTTTGGTATCTGAAATTTTCTCAGCTATGTTTTTTACTCCTTTAGGTTACTGTTACCAATGCTACTGGGCATAGCTGGAAGATATTTCCTGCTCCTCCTTATCCCTCCCAATATTTCTGAAAAAAACTTTAATAACACGTCTTCCATAGTGTTGCCACTATGGTTTGAGTATTTATCTCTTACTTCTCACTTATTTTATTTAGGTACTCTGGTTTCTTTGGGTTTTGGGGTGTTCTTTGGTGAGGGGGTTAAGTCTTTAATAGAAACTTTGCTGGATGAATTGTCTTCTTTCCCATGATCTTCTGTTTTGAAGCCTGTTCTGCCTAAAATATAAATAAGTAACTATTATCTAATGTCTTACAGATCTCCAATAGTCCACAGGCCACAAGTTCTAAGAGACCACACTGAAGTATTCAAAAAATATGCCAATCAATTTCTAACCCATTAGCAATTATCTTTAAGAACTCCCACCAGACCAGAGAGCATAGATGAGTATAATTGCCTTGCAAAGTAAATCTTTGTGAACAGAACCATATACATATTAATTCTGGATCTTATAAATATATCAGGGAAAGTACCGAGTAATCTGTAATCATTTAAGAAGTAGCATGATGATAATAGAATAAACATCTTGCCAGAAATTTGTATCAAAACATATTGTTAGACGTCTGTGAAGTAGTAACTGATGTATAAAATCAAGAATTTTGAATTCTGATTTAAAATCTGATAAGCATTTTTACACTGATTTGTACGGCTCCAATGGGAAATTGTAACAGAGATAACCATACTACAACAGAGTGATTATAGACAAATTGGTGAAAAATATTTAGAAAGATGTAGTACTTATTCAACATTTTAAGAAGGATTCAAATGTTCTCACTCCAATAACAGCCAATATTTTATTTATTATACATGTTCATTATAAGTGGAATCTTGAAATAAATCAGTGAATGTGGAAATGAGAGAGGCAGTGCCCATCTCCCATCTTGGAAAGGATCAATAAACAGCACTGAGAGACATCAGAGATGATTTCTGAGTTCTGCTTCTTCTTGTAGCAGACTTCAGGAAGCAGAATGACAAGTTTTAAGCGCAAAACATGCTTAATATTATAGACCAAGACAGAACAGCAAATAAAAGTATGACCTTTACAAAACAGAGAGAGAAAAAGTTGGTAGTGCTGACAGACAGGTTTTCTTCAACTGAGGAAGGACATGCTGAGAATTTACCATTGACAGATATGCTGAGAATTAACCATTCATGGAATTAAATTTTCCAGTTATTGACCCATGAAGACTTCTAGTTCTATGTGCCTTTGAAAAAAGCATGAGAAATTAACATCTCAAATTTCAGACAAATAAATCTTTTTGGAGTGTTGTTGGTTCTTTGAGTAGATGTGAGCTCTAAGTGATGAGGGCTTTAAAATCCACATAACTAAAATAAACAGACTAGAACAGTGCAGATGTACTGCCTTCCAAAACAGGATGGGAGAAGAAACCAGAAAACTTTTGTAACTAATTTTGTGAACCTGTGGTTTACCTGCTTCCCCCAGAGTGACAATTCCCTAGGGATTTTTGTTAACTCCTACGGATGTTTAAGGTGATTAGATGAGATGGATGTTTTCTGCTTGTCCCATATATATTTAATTAGAAGAAAATCTTCTTATAATATCTGTCAGAGTGTAAGTAGGGGACATTAGAAAACTCTGCCTTTTACAAACTATATTTAATTTTAAAATTTTACTGAGATATTGCCATAACTCATCACTTTTCAGTGGAATGCCATTTTTAAGTGTGCCACTTATAAATTTGAATGTTGAATTGAACTGGTATCTACTGCAAAAATGTTTTCCTTCAGCAAGTATGTAGACACTGTGTTTCCTTCTAATACTCTGACTACCTCTCATGAAAAAAAGGTTACCGTTATCAGTGCTCAATGTGATGAGTGAACATCATTAAGGTTTCTTAGTGTGGATATTATTATGAAAAAAATTATGGAACTGATTTCTTTCAGAGATTATTAAAATTATTCATCATACTGAAAATTGCTGCAATTTGTTTGTGTCCAGTTTTGTAAGGTACAAAACCTTCTTCGTCATCTGGCTTTATAGCTGCATGCCCAATCTGGGAATTAAATGAGTAATTAAACTAAATTAAACAAAATAAAATTGGATTCAGTAAAAATATTAGATATGTGCTCTGTTTACTTTCCTTGATTATAATATAACAATGTGACATATATTAGCTGCAAACATGACTAAACTTCAACTATTTCACATTTTCTCCCTGTTCCTTTAGTTTATTGTGATTTTTCTTTTTCTACCTGCTTTTCCTTTAATTTATTGTTCCTTTTCTTTTTCTACCTGTTTTTCAGGTTTGTGAGGCAGGAACTCTGTTGTTCTATAAAATTTCTAGAACACTTTAGACACTGTAAGGCTACGATACATCATATTCCAGTGATCTAGCTCCAATAGGATAAATCTCTGAAATGTGTTTCATTAACATTGAAACAATTCCTAAATAAATTCACTGTGTGCAATGAAGGATTTTAACCACAGAATTAGCATTGTGGACTTCCTCAGACTGGAAAGGACATCAGTAAGTCTTTAGTCCAGACTTCTGGTTAAATCTGTGTTTGCTGTTCCCATTTGCCTTTTCCACCTTTGTCTTTACAACAAGGCTTTTGGGTAAGACTAACTTCTTGATTTTCCTAGGGACCCAGCTGGGGCTGAGCAGCCTATAGCTCCATGGATTTTCCCTCCTATCTTTTTTGGAGATGAGGGCAATAATGGTCTTTCTTCAGCCACTAGGGCCCTTGCCTCATATTCACAACCTTTTAAAAACTGCAGAAGTAGCCCAGCAATGACATTAATCAAAGAGATTACAACTGCTTAAAGTGTGAGATCCAGCTACAGATTTTGTCTCGTAAAAAGGTAAGTATCAATAGCAGCTGTCTGTACATAAAGTTAGATGTTTACCCCCCTTTCTAGAAGCACTAAGTCTTGTCTATTGACAGGCAGCTGACTTGCTCCTAGGATGCCATTGACTGATTTAACTACTTCTTTAGTTACTCCTACCACTTTTACTAGGGGTGTCTCTGGTGAATCTCAAGAGCTGTGAACAATGATATATTTTGTTCATAGTTTTCTGATTGGTAGAGGATAAATATGAAATTAAAGAGTCTTGCCCCTCTTTGTAAAGGGATATCTTTCTTGACAAACTCATTAGTATTTTTGTGAGAGTCAGCACACAGACAAAAATAATGTGGAAAAAAAAAAAGAGAAAGAAAAGTAAGAGGTAATGATCTGTTTTCCCAGTGGAGAGTGATCACTAATGGAGAAAGGTTCTACAGAGATCCAGAGATCTGTGCTGGTGCCTGTGCTATTCATGAACACTCCAGGAAAATAGACAGTGAGGTGATAAAGTCTGCTAATATCACTGAACATCTACACAGAACAATGCTCTTAGGGCAAAGTTAATCCAAACTTTGCATACACATTCATGGCTCCAAGTGTGCAATTAGAACTCAGGAAAGAGATCTTGATTTCACTGTGGGAAAATGTCAGCTCAGTGATCAGTAACAAGGCAAAACTAAAAATATTAGGAGTTCTTGACAAGAATTAAAAGAAGTGAGTGGGGTAATTTTGGGGTTATTTTTAGAGAAAAGAAAACGTGTCCCACTATTCACTTAAAAGGCCCTCACCTTGAAAGATATTTGGATATCTGCCTCCCCTATTAAGGAAGGATATAGTAGTTTTAGAAGTAAAAGGCAAAAAGAAAAGTGACAGGAATTATTTACTTTTAGGCAGTAAGGAACAATTCCCTGTGCAAGGAACCACTAAAGAAATTATAATATTCATTCTGCTAAATTGATATGGGGGGGAAATGTACAAGGAGATGCATCAGAGATATACAAATTCATAAATGACATGGAGATTATAAATGGGGAAATATTTGTCACTGTCTTTTCAAATATAAATATTTGGGGGAATCAGATTAAACTGTCAGTGGAGCTGTCTGGCACTGAATTTCAAGAGGCACCAAAGGCTTCTGAAAGCAATTTGAAACTCACAGAAATTAACAGGAAACTTGCCCCATTGAGTGCTATTACACATGAAAATACACCTCTTCTTCAAAAAGTTCATGGTCTGCAAATTCATGGGTGTCCTGGAGACCATTTCAGTAAAAAAATTTTTGCTTTTGCTAGGCTCTTCCTCACATGTTCACCTATACATCTATTATTAGCCATCATCACATTTGAGATACTGCATTTCAAGGCTTTTGCTTTGATGACTGTCCCAATACTTGTTACAGCTGGTAAATTATTGAACACGATTTCCAACTCTTTATGAAATAAAAAATCTGCCATTTGTCTATATTTTCTTAATCTGTTTCTGGTTTTATCAGTTCCCTAAAAGAAAACTTATAACCATTATTAATGACATTTTTAGGCGATTCTATAGAATATTTTGAATAAAATAGGAAGTCAATATTTACATACTCACCTGGATAGATTTATAAGCAGAAAAAAAAATTATCCTAAATAACAAAGACCTATACCTTAGAATAGGGATTCAGCAAGCTCTTTGCCCTTGCTAGTCCTCTTGTAGTACAGGCAAAAGGATTGTTAAAACACAGAACTGTTGAAAACAAGTACTTGAGATATCTTTGTCTCTGTATGCAGATGGTCAGACAACAGCATACCCTTAAAATGTTTGGATCAATGAGTAATTAGTGCAGCCTCTGACTTTGAGGCCGCAGCTCTGAGACTCAGCACCAAGTCTAGACACAAGTAGAGTCTACTGCATCATTCCAATAGTTTTCTCTTGTTTTCTGTCATGCCTGTTGCTATGAGACTCAACACACAGATAAAAAAAAAAATGTTCTTGTCTTCAACTTAGGTACTCTATACAGAATCCTTATATTTCAGCATCCTCACTGATTCCCAGATTTTGTGGTCTCTAGGGTTTTTTCACTTATCAGGTGATCACCAAAAATCCTGTGTGTCTTAAAGATTAGGGAGTCACACTGACTTTCGTGTTGCAGTGTGTATCTTTGACTAAATGCATCTCAGAGTAGACCTCATCATAATGGTCTGTCAATATTCAGGCTTGAAATAATATTATTCTTCTATAATCCTACTTTGGATTTTATTTTTTACTACACTCTTAGCTTTATTTTTATGTCCTTTCTTCAGTGATGGATTCAACTGTGTGCCTTATGTGCTTCTCTTCTTGAGTTTACTAAAAGAAAATGAGATTTCCGCTGATTTCTACTTCTAGTTTGATACTTTATCACAACATTTTACTAATATATTATTTGTAATTGCCTCATGTTTGTATTAGAATGTTTTTAGTTTTTCCTCTATGTTGAAAACTGCTTTGATCTTTCCAGTGTGTTCACCATACTGCTTCTCTGTTTTCTCACATGAAATACACCTACTCTCTGGCACTTACCTAATATCACACAATACTCTAAAAAATGCAGTTACCATGAGAATCAGACTGTGACAAAGCTTTCGTGAAAGCAGGAGACACAGGAAGATCAGATTAATTTGTATTATATCTTTGGCATGACACTGAACCTCTGTGAGGCTGTATGCTACCTAGACCTAAATGACAGTAATTTCACACTCATAAGCCACACCTGGTTATCAGCCGCACTTGTGGGTAGCCGGGAAGACCACGAAATTTGTCCACAAATAAGCTGCACTGGGTGATAAGCCGCACTTTTTTTTTTTTTAAGACAGTCTCCATGTACAACAAAGTAACGAGTTAGTTACAGAATCGCATGATCGCAGGGTTTGTTGTCAGGTGCTCAAGTTGCAAACAGTTTTCACAGACCAGCAAAGCCTTTAAACACAGCCCCAGGCACCCTTCCTTTGCCGCATGTCCCAGCACTCCCACTCCCGGTGTTGGCTGCAGCGGCTCGCCCCCCTCACCGTGCACTTGAAGCCGGCCGCCCACTGCCCCCTTGCCAGTGGCTCCGGCTCGCCTCCCGCTCACCAGTGGCTCTGGCTCGCCGCCCCCCTGGCAGCAGCTCCACGGCAGGTCCCTGCCCAGCTAGTTTGCACTTCTGGATTGGTATCTCTCCGGAATTCGTCCATAAATAAGTCGCACCTGGTGATTATCCGCACTTACGGGATCAGCTTGATTCTTCAGTGAAATAGGTGCGGCTTATCAGTGTGAAATTGCTGTATTTTTGAATGCAATGTCCTGTGGCAACAAAATTTAGAAACACCAAAGAATGTTGGTATCCAAAATACTTTTGCCATGTAAATGTGGCTTGTGATGAAGACATAAATGAGTAGAAAAGCAATTCTTGTTTTGAAAGGAATGGTATTGTATGCTGTTGATTTTTTGTCAACTTTCATTCTAATAAGTGTCCTTCACTTTTGATTTCTATGTAAACTGCTTTTCAATTATATATATATGTCTACAATAATTTGTAAGTTGGAGTACACTTGGCTGTTACATTCACTAAAATCAAGAGTGGTATTCTTTCTCACACAGAAGAATAAAATCACAGGCTAAGATAAAAATGAAATTTCTCTTCTTAGTAGTATATTAATATTATACAATAAAGAAGACCATTGAATTAAAATCCTTTTAGGAAACATTCAACTGTGAGCTTTCCTGGGTAGAAAAATTTATAGTAAGAATAGCAAAGCAGATTTTATATTCACAATAAGTCTTCTGGTCATCAAGTAGAAATAGCTTAAGAACTATTTTACTTTGACTTCACTTTAAATTCCCTTGTTCATTATAAAAATAAAAATAAAACAAATTTAGACTTGCTAAAATAAAAATTAAATAGTCAAAATTTTGTGGTTTCCTATTTCTCTTGTGTACACAGAATATAAAGTGCTACTAATACAATTAACTTTCCCATATCAGGGTGAAAATGGATACAAAAGGTGCCAGACAGTGAAGGAGCAAACACATTATTTTCAACTAACATAACATGTTGTGTCCTGGAAATTACTCTGAAACCCATAATTCATGTATGACCCTTTGCTGTCTCATTTACAGTGCCACTATAACTTCTACCAAAGTGCCTGCCAGCTCTTTCAAGGGCACAAGAAATCTATAACTAGAAGTTTTAAAACAGTGTATTATTTCCTTCCCTGTTGCTAGGGGACAGTCAGAGCAACTGTATTTCTACTGGAAGCTTTTTGATTTGGGAATTTGTTTGTGGGAGGAAACATCAAGTTTATGTAAAAGAAATTCTTCTTGAGTCAGAATATAATACAGAATGTATAGTTGTCATGGTTTAAGCTACCTCCACTTTTAAGATTGAAATTAAGGACCACGCAGCTGCTTGCTTAATTCTCCCCTCTCTCATGTGTTCACAGGTCCCCTCTACCTCCTTGCCATCATCCATGGTGCCCCCCACATTATGGCTCAACTTTTGTAGAAGTGGAAAATCTCTAATGTTGACAAGCTCAAGGCAACCCAAGGACCACTGCATGAAAATCTTTGTTGACTTCAGCAAGCATTTTACTCAATGTTTATTGTGTAATGTGCCATGCAGAACTATAAACAGATTTTTTCATGCTCATGTATGCATAGGAATACAGCTATGTAACATCCTTGGGGCTGATTGTAAAAATTGTTATATACATAAAAGATTTCAGCAAAGTGAGTCAAAAAAATAACAAAAAAACAACCAAAATAACAAACAAAGCAAGCATAACCTACATAGTGCGAACTGATGCCACCAATTTCAATTGTCCTTTTCTTTATGCATTTATGATAAAAATTTTGGAGTTGAGTATTATCTCTCATTATTTCGTTGCAAGTAGAAAATATTCTTCTATGTGAGAGACCAGGATCATAAATTCTTTAAATTATAAAGTTGATTCCCTTTAGGCCCTCAAAACTTCTTCATTCTTTGCACTTACCTTTGGTAAACAACATGCTCAACAGGTAGCATAACTGTCTCTGCTGATGGTGTACATCTAGCAAAAAACTTCATCTATTGATTTAGGAATCAGTTTTACAGTTCATTTTACCATCTTTTTTAATTGCATGGCACCCTTCAATCCCATTCTTGACAAAAAACTATTTAAATACAAAATTCTACCAGTTCTTCATTAAAAATACAAAAATTGTATAAATGACATCTTTTTACACCTTATTTGGACGATTCCATTGCCAATATGAAATGAAGAATTCCAAGTATCTGGACAAAAAGGGATAGAAGTTTGCTAGAAGCAACACTGCTGCACTAGAGCACCCTGTCATTAATGGCTCTGGTACAGACACAGTAGCCCAGGCTTCAAACCTCCACCCTCCCTGAGTGGAGCCAGGATGTGAACTCTTTTATTGTTAGTGACCCACCAAGTTAAACTGCATATGAACCACACTAAATTGCCCATCCCTCCCCATGAAGAGCTGTTTTCTTATTGCTGCAGATGACACTGGTTTAGATGAGGATTTACTGTAGGAAAACATGCAATTATCACAGTGCTTTTATAAAGGTCAAAGTAGGAATAATTTGTATAATAACTCCTTGGAATAACTCTTAGGAAGTCAGCAGACAGACTCAGGCTAAGTATCAAACCAAGCAGTAAAGCTAGAGAAGACTTAAAAGTCAACAGGGTCTAAAAGCTCATAATGATGATAAAAAAGGGCAGTAATTATCAATTAAAAGCTTTACTGTCTGAGTTAGACTTTCATATACCTTATCCCTCTGGCATTAATCTGTCTGGAATGATCATTGCAAAGAATTAATACAGTTTGTGTAAGTACTACAACAGAAAATTTTAATTTTAAACCAAAAGATTAATTGCTACAGTTTGATGTCTACCAGAAGTGTAACAACTTTAAAACTTCAATAACCCTGTCCTTTGAGATATCCAGATCTAGAGGAATAAAAAACAGTTTTATCAAAGTTTAGTTTTGTGCCTAGGAGACAATGTAATTGTACGGCAAAGTTTAATCAAAATCTGCATATTGCCCACTCTTGTCATGTAGTACTCAAACTTCCATCATGTTTGGATTTTGTTTTGTTATGGCTCAATAAAAAACAGACAGCCATTGTAAGTAAAAGGCTGCAGGCATTTTTCTAAGAAACTACATGAGTGCCAAAAAGAGTGACATGGGGTGAGTCTATGTAAAATCAAAATAAATATGCATAAAGCTGATGCAATACCAGGGCAATAAAAGGCGGAGCCACCTATTTGTGCAAGAGCCATGCTCCCAACTTTGTCCTTTTTGCTTTGTGAATTTTTTTTTATTTTTCTCAAAAAAACTTTGAAAACTCATTCCCACTTGAGGTCTGGGAGGAAGGAACGAAGGAAGAAAGGAAGGAAGGTTGTTTGCTGTCAGAATGAGAATCTCAGTTCCTTCCAGCTGCATCATGAGCTCTGATGTCCCAACACTCTTTTGACCTGCCAGCAGGTTGTCCAAGACTGCATATGACAATCTGAATATGCGTCTCAGAGTATGTTTTCTCAACAAAATAAGTGCATTTCTCATCACTAACAAACCCCTCAAACTCCCCAATAAATAAAGCCTTATGTATGTGACAAATAAGCCTCAGCACATGTAAATTCCAGTTGACTTAATGAGTCAAATGTTACCAGAGTTACCTGAATGCTTCTGGAATACCACTGATGGAATTTCTGTTGGAAGGAATGGGAAAAAAAATGCAGAGATCTGCACAAATTAGTCTTGAACATTTCAAGGCTCAGTGAAGTAGAAAAAAAGGTCTTCCTGTTTAGGAAACTTAGATGGTCTACTCAGACAATTACTGCATGGTTTAGATAATCAATGACATGAATCATTATGTAATGAGTTTATGTAATCAATGATACAAAGCATTCATAGAATAATAGATGTGTAGAATAGACTAAACAGTGAACAGCCATTTGTTACTAATCAAATATATAATGATAACGATGTGGTTTAGACAAGCATTTAAAATTTAAAGGTATTAAAAAATTAATTCTAAATTCCTGTTCCACTAGTTTTAGATGTTGTGCTCCAAGGCAAATCTGGAAAGACCTTGGAGTAAAAAGATGTACCAAATTTTCACTGGAGATTTTGAAGCACAGATTTAGTATTGAAAAGGGAAGGGAAAGGTCTTTCCCTTATTTTAGAAAAAGACTTTTCCTTGGTATAAGTAAGATTAGCACAAGAAAAATTTTTGCAAGTACTGTTGCAAAGTTGTATAAAGCCATCATAAAGAGGAATACCATCCAAACTGTATGAAGATAAACAAAAGATGTTATCCAAATTTACGTATCTTACTCCCATCTGGAAAGCCTGGACATCTGACAGAAAATAATCTGGGCTTTTTCTAAGGTTTTTGTTTATCTGCTGGTTTGTGGTATGATTTTTTTTCTTTCTTTGTTTTTCTCTAGCAACCTCTCCCAAAACATATCTGAACAAAACCTTTCCCATAAGATAATTTTCCTTAGGATGCTAAACTTCTAAAATTGTGCAGAATAAATTATTCAAAGACAGTAATATATTTAAAGGTAAGTTGGAACTAAAAAATACGCAGAAATGCTCAATTACATTAATAAGTGGTATAACAATGAATACAATGACTTTAGGTTTGGAGGGAATTCAAAGAAAGGTGTAATTAAAGGCAGTAGCCATGAGGCAATAAATTGACACTTAACATAACAGGAAAAAAAATAGAGAATTTGTAGAGAAAAACTCTGTTAATGGATTGAGTTGTATCCTAATTTCTATTTTACAGTGGAATGAAATATATTAAACCAGTCCCATATGATTTATTATATCATGAAATTGTCTCTGTGACTTATTTCTGGAGGACATTTTGTGTGAGTCACTGCAAAGTGGACTAGACAATGATCTGTTCAAAATAATCTGGATTTGATAGAGATGATTTAGGTACATACACAAATCTCATTTATCTCTTTTTACTGTGATTCAGTAATGGATAAACCAAAGTTGCCAAATTTCCTGGCTTTTCATAATGTATTAGCACAATGCATTTGTTGGTATATATTTTAATAATCAATTCTGCTCTTCTTGGGGCATACTTAGAGACATTTCCCATTTTAATTAAAATGTTGCTTCAGTTCTACAGACGTACCATCCCTGTAATGACAACAATAGCATGCTAATTTTTCAAGCTTTGTTAAATAATCTTTAACTCTGAATTTGTCCTTGTACCCTATTACCTTTTGAAGAAGGCTAAGGTTTTTATGTACTCGGGAAAGTGAACACAATTTTTTAAATTATCTGCTCAGATAGTTTAGGCTGTTTATATGTTTTGCATAAGACATGCTTTCTGAAGATTCAAAAATTTAAAAAATAAATAATGTGGACTAAATTAGCCTTCAGTAAGGAAAAAAATCTAACCTTTAGTTCCCTCTCTACACTCTCACTTTAATTAAAGTATCAGGTAATATCTTTCTGATGTTCCGACACTTTGATTTTGTTGTATTTTGATGTGTCTTTCACAAAAACCTTAAAGCCTAAACCCAAGGCACATCACAGTGTCTCTACTGTGAGGCATCAAAACATCCAGGAAGGTAATGTCAACCACTGAGGAAGCAAAAGCAGTTTCAGTTTCAGAGGTGATTATGAATGTGTTTGAAAAAATCATCCTCTGCTCTGTTAATGAGGATGCTGGGGCTGGAACTGTCAGAAATGGTAGCACTTATTTCCTTGTTCTTTTATTAACTCATATCCTAAACTTGACATCTTGACATTTTATTTATTTAAGTTTTGCAGGCTTAAATTTCAATGTGTCTTTAATCTCCCAAAACCGCAGTTTGTATACAAGAGATGAAATTTGTGCTACGGAAGGTGACTTAAAAAACAACACATTTGAATGCTTGTTCTGATAGATGATGTTTCAACAGCCACAAATAGCAAACAAATAAAGAAAAAACATGAATGGAAAGTTAAGCCTGCTTTCCAGTAAAGGTCTGAGTGGTTCACCCTGAAGTCATAAGAATGTTATTAGAAGAAAATAACCACTGCAGAACTTGTCTATGGTGAGACAGAATTTATGCTAGTTCCGAGGTCTTGGATTTCTGTGTTACCATGTTGATTGTACCCACTAATTGGATTGAACACCACACTGGCAGCCTCAAATGTCAAATGTTGTTTATTGATCTTCTAACTTCAGATGCAATGGCTAATGTAACAAATAAATTACATTAATTTAAAATATATGGAAAATAAATATGAATGAAAATATTGTTGAGTATCTTCTTTCTTTTTTATTAAATACAAAAGATTATATGCCAATATTGCCTGTCAGACCTAACATCAGTGGAAGAACAGCCTTCAACACTGACTACCATAAGATTTTTATTTCTCAGTGATCAGAAATTTGTCATTCTTTCCACCCAAGCTCTATTTTCCCACTGACAAAATCTCTTTTGTGTTAATATTGTGACAAATCTCAACACATCTCTATAACCATCCGATTGATATTCTCTTCCAGTAAGGAATATTAGGCATCAGTGTGATTTTTCTTTTGTTTTGGTCAAACTCTATTGGCATTTGTGCAGTTGTTTCCAGTTAAATTTAGAACCTACTCGGTCTGGACCCTGAGGAGTTAATCCTTTAACAGCTATCAACTCTCCAGGCTGTTTGGGAAAGAAAACGCATATAAAGACAAACCATCCTGCTAAAGATATCAGGACAATTTCTGATAGAAACTAAAGGTAAAAAAAAAGTGAACAAAAGTATTGGATGACAAGGCATGTTGACACAGAATCATCTTAGAATGATGGTTTCGATGTTTTTCTCTTCTGACTAAAAGGCAAGTGATTTAATGACAACAGACTTGGCAGAGGAGTTGTTTTGAAACCTTTTCTATATGGTTCTTATAGTGGCAGACAACAAGAAAAGCTCTTCTCGTTTAGCTGGCATTTTTCTCTTAAATCAGTAAAGATAAAGTTTTTGCCCTGACTGACATCATGAAAAATTCAGCAAGATTCTCTTTATCTGGCTACACATCCTGTCATGAATGCTGTAGCTAAAGTCTATGCAGAGATAGAAGCAGAATATATTATGTTTAAATAATTTCTTTATTTTCTTTTTTCTCTTTTTATTTTTGAGATCCTATAGATGAAGTTCTAGTGGTAATAAAAGATGAAGCTTTTTTTTAAAGCATGTTACCATTGAGAAGCATTCAGATCAGCCCATTTCACATTATTTTTATTAATAGCTTCTCTTTACTTCAGGAAGGCATCATTATTTATCTTTGTCAACGACCATGACATACGGCTAGTCTCACAGGCACCAAATGGCTAAGCTAAAGGCTAAAGGTTCAGCTCCAGCAGGAGTAGAAAATCAACATGAGTGATGCAGATGGCTCATTCATGGCACTAATTATCTTTTGTAAAAGATATCACTGAAGGCAAAATGGAAACGAAGCAAGAAGAATTTAAACAGAATCTTACATTTGTCTTCTTTTCAGAAGACAAGTGACTTTTCAGTGTACCTCAGGGCCCATTACAATAGCAGCAGCAAGCAGGCTGCTTATAGCACATTCTGATTCTAGGTACCCTTTTCATCAGATGTTCCTGTGTCCAGGTCATTTTGGAAGAGTCTTTGACAGTGGCACAGAATAGGAATGAAACACAAGACTCTCTGTGTCTGCTGAACTGCCATGGGAGGTTAATTACAGCTTATGGCTGTGCTGTATTACCTGTGGATTCCCTTTTGCAGCTGCTCTTAAATGAACACAAATGGGTGAGGCTCTAACAGAACAAGTCACCAACATATTTTAGAATCAACTATGGAATTTAAGAGTGGACCTGGTCACTGAGAGTTTCATACATGGCTCCTAAATCCTATATATGAAAAAGTACGTTAAAATATATATATTTTTTTTTAATAATTGCTTGGTTTATAAGGGATGGGTCTCATGGAGTGTTTTGGACAAGAGACAGATGTTTGGCCTGTATTGGGTAAACAGTTCCTAGTGACAGTATTATCATATAATCAGTGGATGTGCGCTGTGCTGCAAAGATACTGATCATTGTGTTTTATAATTGGAATGGATCTGAGCTTTATATCTCTGCAGGATGCAAAGTATGCTCTCATTTCTCTGAAATTTTGTACTAATTGGGGCTTAAAATGGTGCTTTCTTTGATGCCCATTTGCAAAACTATTTACTTCACATGGAAAATCTTCATTTTAGGTTTTAGACTTACTATAACCTACTGAGAAATTGTCCCCAAATACATCATATATTTTACTAAAATATTACCAGCAATGAAATCTGAATGGAATAATTTGAACAAAGTATCAGTATTAGAAGAAGTATAACTGAATTACTGGATTCATTTGCCTAAGCAGGGCTAATTAGAATGGACAAATCACTGCTCTAAAATGACTATACTCCTCAAGCTAATACCTCTGCAGAGACCTGGTATCTCACTTGGAGACTGCTTGGGAATCTCTAATATTGGTGGATTGCATTATGTCCAAAAAAAAACCCCAACACCTCTAAAGGTGATAATGAACCATATTCTCATTCATACTGCTGTTCCTTAAGTACCTACTGAGCTGCAAAATGGTCATAAAATTTACATCTTCAAACAAAAAGGCTTCAAGGAGTAAAATCAGGACCTGATTGACAATTATGCTTAATCATAATCTTGCTCCCTCACACTATTTTGTACCACTGCAGCTCTCTGAGAAACGAAGGATTTTCTCTAAATGAAACTAATCCTAAGCAATGACGATACAAACCAATTGTAATGCTCTGACCCTGGCTGGATGCCTGGCACCTACCAAAGCCTCTCTTATCACTCTCCTCTGCAACTGGACAGGGGAGAGAAAACATAATGAAGGATTCATGAGTTGAGATAAGGAGTGGGAGAGATCATTGACCAAATACTGTCATGGGGAAAACAGGCTCAATTAGATATATTTATTGGATTTATTACTAACAAAATCAGAGCAGGATAATGAGAAATAAAAACAGACTCAAAACCACCTTCTCCCCTCTTGTCCTTCCCAGCTCTATCTCCTCAATCCCCAGCAGTGCAGGGAGGTGGGGAAGGGAGCGTTACAATTAGTTCATACATCATTTCACACAATGTTTCTGCTGCTCCAGTGAGGGGTCCCTCTCATGGGAGATAATTCTCCATGATTTTTTCAAACATGACTCCTTCTCCACGAAACGTTGCCATGTGGATCACTTTTTCATGGTGTGCACTTCTTCAAGGACCAGCTGCTCCAGCGTGGGACCCCCATGTGGTCACAATTCCTACCGGGACCCTGCTCCACCCTGGGCTTTTCATGGGTTCACAGCCTCCTCTCAGGCATCCACCTGCTCCAGGGTGGGGTCTCGCTCCTCCACAGACTGCAGGTGGATCTCTGCATCCCCATGGACCCCCATGGGCTGCAGGGGCACAGCTCCTCCCCATGGGCTGCACCAGGGGCTGCAGGGGAACCTCAGTGCCTGGAGCACCTCCTGCCCCTTCTTCCGCACTGACCTGGGGTCTGCAGGGCTGCTCCTCTCACATATTTTCACCCCACTCTTCTCTGGCCACAATCACATCTGTGCAATATTTTTTTTCTCTTTTTGTTCTTAAATCTGTTTTCACAGAGTGTTACCATCATTTCTAATTGGCCCAGCCCTGGCCAGTGACACATCTGTCTTGGAGCCACCTGGCACTGGCTCTGCTGGACAGGGAGGAAGCTTCTGGCAATTTCTCAAAGAAACCACCCCCGTAGCCCTTCGCTAACCAAAGCTAGGCTATGAAAACCTAATACACCAATTCAAGTCTCTTAGTCTAAAAACTTACTGCCTTGTCAGAAATACCCACATAGCCTGTAATGGCTTCCACTGGCATTGGGGTCCCTAATCACTCCCTAATCACTGTCAAGAGATGCAAAGGTGAGAGTTTTATTTGCACTTGTATATTTAAAAGGATGTTGTGGGTCTCTGGCAACTCATGTACATCCTTATATTGCATAAAACAGATGAAGGTGAAGACCTTTCCCTTTAATTATGTTATATTCTGTTATTATTTTCTTTGTTTAAAGCAGAAAGCAGTTTAGACAGAAAACATATGTTTTCTTTTACTACCTGAAGAAATACACCATCTGGGAATCTTTCAGAGCAGATTCTGAGAAACTACCTTACATTCATAATTTAGGTAATAAACCCATTTCATTTGCTTTAGTGAATAACTATCAGTAACATGACTAAATGTTGCCTTCCAGTTAAAGTTCCAATTAAGTCTTTATAAGGGTTAGCTATTTAGGCAGTTAAGCAAGCAACATTGCTAAGTAGCCATTGCTAACATGTTCTCCTGTGCACTGTGCCATATTTTTGTTTACCTACTTGTTTGATTTTCTCAAGCTGTAAAAGTTTCATGCCCTTAAGCTTTACAGATCTTAAATAACAGATATATGAAATGGTAATCAGTTCAAGATTAGACATTTGCATTTAGATGGTCAGATGTAGGTGTCTTTGTGTGCATTGAATATCTATGCTCGTGTTTAAATCACTGTAAAGCTGATCAACGTAATCAATAGGACCTAGACAATGATTTGAACACAAACTGAAATTCTAGAACTAGAAATTCTACTTAAAGAAAAGGAAAAATTACTATGAGGATGGTGAGACAATGTAGCAGGTAGGTTGTCTCCAAGAGTTGCTCAAAATCCAAGTGGTCATGGATCTAAACACCCTGTAGTATGTGACCCACATCAGCACAGGTTGGACTAGACAATTTCCAGAGGTCTCTCAGCTCTTCTTGATTTTTCTGATTTTGTAAATAGAGTTGTCAGAAAGCATCAGCCTCCTCTCTTCTTGTTTTTCAATTCACAGAGGGAGAAAGAAATGGGAGAATGAAACAGAAGCCTTATGTTACAGGCATTTATATAGGATTATGGAGTTTTGTTCTTCCGCTGGTAGTACTTCATGCAATTATTTTTAAAGCACCATAATTCCTGGAGTGGGCCTAATTTAGTCTCATAAGGACCTTACACTCCAGTCCCATCCTATCATGTCACCATCGGTACACTTGTCATGGCACCATCACACAACTCAGAGAGCAGTTGCTCTTCACTCTGTTACACAGTTGAACATGACCATGTTTCAGACTGCCTCTGTGATATTACATATGCATGCTTACACTTGAGGGACACCTGGAAAAAAACAGGATTATGGAGATGGGTGCAAGTTACATGAATTATCTAGTGCACATACCATATATAGTACAGGTCTGCTCTGAAGTAAATGTAGAAATCCTTCTGGAGGTAGGCACCACAATGGCTTCTGAAATCCCTTTACTAAAGATAGGACCAAAAGGTAGGAAGCCAGAGGAGGTTTTTTAGAAAAGCGGTAGAATTCCAGTCAAATTTGGAATCAAGGCAACTATAAAAGAAAACGTGCAAGTGTCTCTAAAGAAAATGTGAAAATTTCTCATAATCATTTAAGAAATTTAAATGCCCTTAATCTATCTATTTTTGAGGTGCTTTTGGTTCACACTTTTTTTTTTTTTTTTTTTGCTTGTTTACTTTGTTATACATGGAATTGTTTATTGGTTTTGATGGGTAAAAGTGTTTAAGTTGTGGTAATCTCTATTTTTGATCTGCATCAAGAGGCAACTCTGTACTGAACACTCCCAGCTCTTAATACTGCCTATTAAAATAATTTTTATATGAAACAAAAATAGACATAATTTAAGAATCTCTAACTGACATTTCATATGGAAATGCCTACCAGCATCTGGAAGAGCTGTGACAGCGTAGAGCATGCAATTAATCACCCTGCCTCTTTTGCTGTTGTATTCTGCAGCAGCAAGTGAACAAAAGCAGTTCTCTTATTACCATCTTGAGCACTGCCAGTGTCAATATCTCAGAAGAGGAGAAAGGTGTGTTCTTTTCAGGTCTAATTTTGAAATCCTAACAGGTTGAAGTTGCTTTTGAGGATTGCATTGCTTGCTTGTTTCTTAAAGGAAAGAAGTCTGAAGTTAAGTCTGTAAAAAAGATCTCTGAACTCCCAATCTTTTGCTAGAAGGCTAGGAGGAAAAAAAAATAAAGAATATATGTTGCAGAGTACATTTATGTCAGAATTTTAGCTCAGAGCAGTAGAGTGTTTTTGAAAGAAATCACCTGATGGTACTCATTTATAATATTGAAATTTATATCTTCAAGTAATCTTTGAGCTATTAAATTAGATCTTCTTTCTAGTAAGACTAACGTAGAAGATTCACTCCGGAATTGCATCAACATCAAACAACTACAATGCATTTAGTGCACTGTATTAGAGAGGAGCTAGTCTGAAATAAAATTGAATCAGTACAGAATCCTCAGAAAACTTTGGAACTGTTCTGATTGCTCTACACTACTCACTAGTGTAGATATTGCGCCTTCTAGAAAAGGGGCACTTATATGTGTCACAGTCCCATTTCCACCTACACAGTGTTCTGCCACATGAAGTTATGCTAATAACAGCTGGAGTTCCACTTGACAGTTGTAGTGAGATTTTCTGGGATTTTGCAAGTTTTCTTCTGGGAAAAGAAAAGGAGCATCTGCCAGTGAGATTCTGCAAAGGAGAAACAAAAGTATATTTAGGAGAGAAAGCTGCAAAATCTGACAAGTTTTTAAGTTACGTGTCATAAAAAACTTAGGTATGATTAATCAGAACAAATTGTCATTAGTATAAAATTTCCATTACTTTCAGTGTGAAAAGCACTGGAGAGTTAATGATTTTTTGAACTTTTGTGATGGATGCAGTCCCCTAACCCAAGCATCAGTGCTGTGGGGCAGCCTTCAGTAAAGATCAGAGCCATAGCTGGGCCAGGCACTCCTCTAGGAAACCTCCAAAGGAGTAGTGTGACCCAGGGTCACTGATGCATGTGAGCTGGGAACACCAACCATGTGCTTTTCCAAGACTTGTTCATCAAGAAACACAGAAAATTGTACCAGGAATCTCATGCACACCATCCCATATGCAATTTGACTGTGAGCCGATCACTTTATTCAATAAATATGACAAAGTGAGCCTTCTTTGAGCCCTTCCTGCTAGGCAGTCTGGTTGATATGGTAGTCATCTCCTCTTGAGGTGGGACACCTCTCAAAGTGCTCCTCAAGAAAGATCTTCTACTAATGACAGTCTTCCTTGGATAGTTTAATTTGGGTTCTCTCTAAATTGCATCTGACTGCATACAAAGTGACTCTTCCCTTGAGCACAGAGGCCTCTCATGGTTTGAGATTCCTTACTTGAGACTAGGACATCCTTCCTTACCCAGGACAGGCAGACCTCTTAATACAGTAGGTCCTTGATAAGTAACTAATTCAATAAATACATACCTGATTCTGTTAGGTTTAAAGTGTTGTCCAAGTCTGAGATAAAAATTGGAGCTAGCTAAGCTCCATCAGGAATGTAGAAAGAAAGAGGGTCCACTCCAACCTCATCACTCAGTCACAAGTTCTCTCTTATCCTTTTGCATCTCTGACTTCTCTCTCCATGGCATATCAGTCTAGCTTTATTCTAACTTGGTTTTCCCTAGTATGTTTCTTCCATGTAGTCACACTGTAAGAAACAACGTGTTCATGAGAGGCTGGACATGATCCAGCAATGTGTGCTCACAGCCCAGAGAGCCAACCTCATCCTGGGCTGCATCCAAAGCAGTGTGGGCAGTAGGGGAGGGAGGGGATTCTGCCTCTCTGCTCTGCTGAGACCCCACCTGCAGTGCTGGGTCGAGTTCTAGGGTCCCAGCACAAGAAGGACATGGACCCGGTGGAGCAAGATCAAAGCAGGGCCACAGAGAAGGCTGGAGCACCTCTCCAATGAAAACAGGCCAAGGGAGTTGGGCTTGTTTAGCCTGGAGAAAACAAGATTTTGGAGAGACCTGAGTGCCTTCCCTTACTCTAATATTTTCAGATACACTATTCTGCTGTTTAATTGAGGTAAGGAGAGAAGGGAAGAGGAAAAAAGAGGAAAGGGAAGGTTATTTCCTGGATTGAATTTGCCTGATTACAATTCCCATCTAGCGGATATCATTATCCGTCTTTTTTTTCTTTTTCTTTTTTTAAATTTTAATTATTTAATGGTCTGTTATTGGAGATGTTCTTGGATTTTTTATCTCTGTGGAAAAACCAGAACAAACATTTTTGAGGAATAATTTGTTTATAGAGGAGTCTAATTTCCTTTCTGTTACAACCATTCAGAATTTAGGTTTAATTTTGATAACAAACACAAATTGAAAGATATAGTTCTTAATATACAATAATGCTTACATTAATGCTTACACTTAAACTCTTAAAAGGCTAAACTTTTAAAGTCTAAAATTGCTACTGAGAGTCTTTTATAGATGAACATGTTTGCTTTCCAATAGCAATAATATATAAATAAATAAATAAATGTATAAAATTGCATTTTCTCCACACTGTTTTCTGAAATTTGGCCAAAATGAACTGAAACACCTGGAGGTCACATCATTCTATGCATACTAGTTGTTCCCAGACAACTCAACTAGTTATTCACAAAAAAAATCAACCCTTTTCAGAGCTATTTTTCCTTAAACACAATTGAAAACGTTTGTTATTTACATTTTTTGTTTGCCCATGTTTGGCTTTGTAGTTAACTGTGTTAAAAAGATACCAATATAGACAGAAAAACTTTTTATTTTAATTTGATTCCTTGTACCTATACATATACTTTTTAAAACTTCTTTTTTTCTCATAATACAGACCTGGAACTTTTGGACCTAATTTTTTACCTTTTCCTTTACTCCATTTTAAGGGCTATTGGCATTGAAAATGTAATTAATGTTCCAAAATAAAAATTATGAAGAGATGGAGGAAGGCAGGTGGAAGAGACAAGGCAATAATAAAAAAAAAAAGCATAAGGCTAACATTATCTTGATACTGGTATCAAAAAGAAGGGACAAGCAAGTTTGTTCTCCTGATAAGTGGTCATCTGCTCAGAGGTGGGAATATGTATAACAGAACTGCTATAAATGAAATCATAAATGAAATGACATTTAGAAAACAAGACAAATGTCAGCTAAAATATTAAAAGCAATTGCACTAAGAATAATTCTACAGAAAAAAAATGGAATAAACCTCAGTGTAAACAATGGTTTCCTTAAAGATAAGTGGACTTAATGACAGGAAGATAAATACAGAAAAGAATTTGAGAGAAGAAGGTCTATGAAAATGAGAACCTGAAATAAAACAATGTGTACAACTATAATAAGATTTGTGGAGGCAAAAATCTATTATCCATATTCTATGCATCGCTACATCAACTGAGCATGGCAGTATCAGAAGAGATGCAAACACCCCTCAGCAAGACAATCAGTGAGATTTGTTTTGTGATAAATTGAAAAATGTTTTCTAATATACATTTTGATTTGAAGACAGATGTACTTGAAAAGGGGTGGTTGTAATTTAAGATTTGGGACAATTGTGTCCTCTTTGCCAAAAATTATTCCAGTCACATGACCCAACCCTAACAATTTGTGGGTTCCCCAATGTAAGACTTCTGTACCTGTCAGGCAACCAAGCGCTGTGCTGACAGCAGATAATATATGTTCCATAATACTATAGAAAGCTTTTTAAAATATGGACAGATATGTGTGAGACAGATTTTTGACCAAGGTAGACTTCTTGCCTGATGGAGGTAGAACTAATTTTATATTATTCTTTGTGTTCAATATGTTACATGACAGCAATTTTGTTCTTGCTGACAGAAAGCTTTAAAAAAATAAATCTAGCCATGGGAATCCATCCAGAGAATTAAGTGTTATATTTGGTCAAAATTTGAATTTCATCTTCCTTTCATTAACACTTTCTTCTTCAACATATTAGACCAAAAGCCATGACAGAAGTTTCTCTGATATAAAACATTTGCTGTTGTGATACTTGCATAAAGCTTTCCTTGTAGATTTGAGAATAGGCCATCACACTTCTGCAAAAATAAATTCCTGTATCTAAATTCCAGCTCTTGGTTTCTCTAGTCTTTCTTACTTATAATACTGCTGCACTGTAAGGAAGTAAAAGGAGTTTATAAAAAATTTGATATAGAAAATTCAAACATGAAGCCCCATGGTGTTCCCCAAGCTTTGTTAGACAACAGTGAGACATGCCTTCCTAAGTGTTACTTTGTGTAATTTTGTCCTGTGATAAAACAACATGTAGATCAATAGCAGATTAATTGTGTCTATTTACTCCACCTATATTAACATATATACCAATGAGACCTCTTCTTCCCTGATCTCAGTGTGATGAAAACTCTCATATTTGAGTTTTTCCCTCTTTCCTTTATTCTGCCCACATCAGAGTCTATGGTCACAACATAGTTATCAGTGTTGAGTTAGGGGTAATTACCGGAAATTTTAAGAGACATAAATTTAAGAATGGATCTTAAATTTCTTAAGGACTGGATACATTGACCAGGGTGAATAGGTAAAAATACTAATTTGAAGTATGAAATGGTACATGGAAAAAGCTCACAGAAAACATTTTCAAGGGGAAGTAATGAAGTTTATATTGTAGTTTAATTCTTCATTTTGGTTTCTTAACTGCATGTGTTAATAAGAGTCCTAATACAATCCATCCATAATACACTGCATGTATTAACCTTTGAATAAGACTGCTGAAAGAAGATATGATGGGAAAGTTTTCATCCAGTTTTACTTGGAATGCTTCTACTTATTTTCTGTAAATAAACCAGCAAAAAGAGAAAATTACTCAAATATATATTCTGAAAACAGTATCCAGAGAATTTCAAAACGGTTATTTCAGAATAATAATGCACAGAATATAATAATAATGCAAATATTCACCCCAAAAATATAACTGTAATTATTGTCAAAAAATAGATGAAATTTGAATTTCCTAATAAGCTAGAAAACAGTAAATAATACATGAATATTCATGAATATGAAAATCTGTGCACTGAATACTATTTGTTCAATACATTCACTGAATTATTTTGAATAACAAAAAAAATCGTGAAAGCCCTGATTTGTCTGGTAGTAATTCACACGACAAAAACAACAAGTAAATTCCATCAGTGATTCACAATGAATAGACTCCTTGTGCTGTTTATTAGTCTGTTGAACTCTGCAGATACATAATATGGCTACGAATAAATATGCATGTTTTTGTGTGTGTAACTGCTTATTCTACATTCATTTCCTGCTTAACTTTTACCAAATTAAATCATTAGCCAATGAACTTTTTCCAGTCTATGAAGAAGTTATGCTTCTGCTTGAGTTGTAGGCTCTTTCTCCAGCTGCTTTTGAACAGCACCACATATCCACCATTGTACATCTTAGTTCTGTTTGAGTCCATCAACTTCATGGGTTTTTATATAGCTTTCATACAACTAGTGTATAGTAAAACTAGGATTCTATTAATTTCTGAAATTGTTTGGTCCTTGAGGAGACAACAATGCCTAGGAAATATTGGGGGTTTTTTACAGTTTTTTTTACAGCCGTCCACCAAAGCTGTCTCATAATTTTGTTGGTTTGTTTTGGTTTTTTGTGGGTTTTTTTGTTTGTTTTTTTAATTTGAGCACAAAATAGGAAGACTCTCCAGGTAGAGATATGAACAAATAATACTATTAAGTAGTAGAAGAAGAAATTTTGCATACTCTTTATATCTAATAATAATTGGATATAAATGTCAATGAAACTGTTATAGCATTCTCAAGAGAATCCTCATAAAACCACTAATTTCGTCTTGTTGTCTGTGGTCTGAATGATCTTAGCAGCCTCCTGTGGGAACCTGGTGTTTTTAGTTTGCTTTTTCTGGTTGAAAGTTCCATGGCAGCTCTGCAACATTACAGTGACCAACACCCTTTGAATTGCCTAGAAGTTAGGTGGTAATGAGTGAACTTATTGTGTGAAAAGCATGCACATTTAGCATTTCTTGGTAATAATATTACAGTGTTTCTGCTTTTGACTCTGGCATCTTCCTCAGTCCCTAGCTGATAATTGGAAATGTAGATTTTCTATATCACTTGCAGAAGCACAACTGCAACAAGTAGTTTTCCCTTTCTTCTTAAAATCTTGAAAACCCATACTTTGTAGGAACATCTTTTCCCTTTATCATGTTGTGGTTCTCATTTTCACTAATCAAACCTTTATTATTTGCTCTCTCTATTATCGTATGTTTTCCTTTAGTATTTGATCCATTTGGAATACATGGAGAATGTTTCACATGGACATGCAGAGGGTTACGGGCTTGTTATTCATCCTGTAACCAGAAAATCAGAAATGCATATCCACATGCAGTATGACACTGAGCACAGTCCCACTGAGAGATGGGGTTCAATGGCTTCAGCTTGGCAGTCACGCAGATTTGAGTTCCAGACTGGATCTGAATCTGGATCCTGGAGACTGCCAGCTTCAAGGATAAGCAGAATGCTCTCAATCTACCTTCAACTTTAAGTGCCAAAAAAACCCTCACAATATTCAGTTTTGTCTGCCTAAAACTAGGCCTTTTCAGACATTTTATATTACTTAAAATGCATGAAATCTCTATGCCAGGACAAACTAATTAATATTCCACTCTGCCTTTTTCATCATAGACCTGGTGTGCTTTATAAAGCAGAGTATTCTACGTCTGAGAAGAAAATGAGATATTAGACTGCTGCCTGCTCCTGGAGGATGGTGGCTTTTCATTGTTTTGTAATAGTAGAATAAGTCC
This sequence comes from Sialia sialis, assembly GCA_009812075.1. NCBI lineage: Eukaryota > Metazoa > Chordata > Aves > Passeriformes > Turdidae > Sialia > Sialia sialis. Next base: position 13,894,814 of record VRYO01002772.1, on the reverse strand, counting down.
AAAATTGTTTAATTAGTGGAAGAGATCATGTGACCTAAAGTTCAGAGGTGAATTATAAATTGATTTACTATGTCATGCTTTTGCATGCATCTACACAGAGCACCATGTTACATAGAACATCTATATCTTAATCTTGGAAATATGATAAATGACACAAAGAAAGTATTGACACAGGAGAAGTGATTCATCCATGCCACATCATGTTCCAAGCCTGTCCACTACTGCTTCTACTCAGAGCAATAACAAAGAAGTTGCCATCACAAAAGTGTCAGTTTTATTTATATTGATCCCAAAATTACCTTTTGTGCTGTTTGCTCGTCAAACTGAGTATATGTGTCAGTCAGAAAGAGAAAAACAAACCCTCACAATGAAACCCTACCAATGAAAGGTGGGGGTGGAAGACAAAATGAATAGTAGGATAAACTTCACAACAAGTGAAATATACAATGGCACAAATCTTTCCACAAAGCCTCCATGCTGTTGTTGATGTCCTCAGTAGAATTCCTATCCTGGCTTATGACATTTGCAGTTATTGTGACTCGGTCAGAAGTGTGTCCTCCAGAGGTATATCAAGAATGCAGGAAACAATGTTAGCATTTTAGAGAGTAGTATTCTTGCACCACAAATAAGAAGTAATCCAGTGTCCCATCCTGGTGCCATGGGATGGAGTGCTATAGGTGACGGTGTTGGGATATTTTTTTCCCCAGAGAAAATTTCCAAGGCTGAGTCCCCCTGATGCTGTAGCCTTTAAAAGTTCCATGGAAAATTTCACAACCCTTGTGAATTGACTCCAGATTCTCTTGAATGTTCACTTCCAGCCATCAGTACATCTCTCTTAGGTTCCAGATGTGTCTTAATTCCTGCTCCAGAGTCTTGCAAGAAGGTATCTTCTGAATAGCAATAGATTTCATGTATCTTGGAATCAAACGAAACAGATACAATGCATCAAATTCAGTTTAGTTCACGTGAACATTCCATAATAATTTTTTCTTATGTTCCATTAAAATTTATTCCTTTAATTATACATTAAATTTTGTATGCACTGAAATTCATATAAAATTTCCAGATTAAAAAAAAAATCACAGAAACTAAAATTCTGAAAGTCTGATACTTAACTGTGGTCTAAAAGACAATGTCAAGAACAGCTGACTGAAGGACAGGGAGCAGAATGAAAGTAGACATGAAAATTCTGTAATTCTACAAATATATGCAAATCACTGGTGCACTTACATTTGGAAAACCTCATGGTGTTCTGGTCATCATGAAAAGAAACATAGTGGCACTAGTAGGCTGAAAGACATAAAGAGTGCCCATAAAAATTTTAAACTGTTTGAGATACTTCAACTCTAACAAGAGATGATTGAGATATAACAGAGGTCTGCAAGAGCATAACTAATGTGGAATGGGTAATTATATTTTTGTTTTGATTACATGGAAATGGGAAAACATCAAATGTAATGACAGAAAATTTTCTCAAATACTCAAAGGAAAGCCTTTGTCATCCAATACTTAAATGGATTGTTGAACCTGTGGCTACAGGATGTTTTGGTTGCCAAGAGTATAAGTGGGTTTAAAAGTTGATTAGGCAAGGTAATGGAGGAAAGCTCCACCAAGGACTGCTAAACACAGTGGTCTGATTGCAGCTTCTGGCTTTAGTTCAGGAGGTCCCTGAACCAGCGAGAGCCTGGAGCTGCAAGGACAGAAGCAAGGAAATTACAACTCTGTGCATACCCTGCTCTTAATATTTGTTCCCTGAACATCTGCTGAGCACCACTGAAGGTGAAGTTCTGGTCTGACCCAGCACTGTTGTTCTCATAGGGGCAGAGAGTGTTGGAAGCAGATAAAGGAGGTGGGGGTGACTTTGCAGGCTTTTAAAATGCTATTTAATGTCCTGAATTAAAAACTAATTTCAAAAAAAAAGCAACCCTGATAAAATACAGCACTCTGACCCAAATCCTTCTTAATTCAAAGCCTTTAAAAAGCAGTTGTGTGACAGTTTGATTTCATTCTAAGAAGAGAAACTTCAAAGAAAAGTGACAAAAAGCATATCAGAATCAAGATTACCTGTAATTCCTTCAAGGAAAGGAAGGAATGGAACTGACTCTCTCATTCCTGGGACAGTCTCTAAACAGGGAACAGTGGTACCAGTGTCATGTATTGTGTATGCGTGCAAGGCTTGCTACAGTAAGTGTGGCATGAATAACACTGACAGATCCATGTCCTGGACCCCAAGGGAACAACTGAAGAAGCAGCCAGGACTGCTCAGATGCCAAATTTCACTTTCCTGGAAAATGTCACTGTTGACAGCAGTCCTTTAAATGCTTGAAATGTCTCCAAGGTTAGGCATTGGTGTGACTAGAACTACATTTTTGAATGCACAGGTGAAGAATGTACAGCTAAAATAAAGCCACCAGATGAATGTAGGACAGTAAACAGGTGACAGCAATGTCTCACCCAACTCCCTCAGTCTTCACCCCCAAACACTACATGAAAGCTTTCTGAACTCAGATGCCTTAATTTTGAGCTCAGAAGTTTTACATAGAAGTTTGATTCTGCTGTTGTCTTTGCAGAAACAGCCTTGTGTCATTATTGAAATAATGCCCATTCTACTAACCCAGCAAAATACAATTATGTTTAGTATAATAGAACAAATAAAAGGAATTGCAGAGCACTGCACCTTATGCCTAAGATCTTCTATTCAAGAATTATTATAAATTTTGTGACCTTTCAAGCTCTAGTCTTTTTGTATCCAGAGTGGAAGCTATTTTTATATCACTAAAAACAACTTTAGGATAGGGCAGTGGGTCTCAGTCTCTAATGTATTGGGAGGACACTTTGAAGATGTGATTTCTGCCCATCAGGTCGTATGCTCATGTAGTTGATAATATGACTTGACATTCTATAAACCCATCTATAAACTTCACCTCCTACAACAGAGAAGTTCCAACCACACCATCACTATTCATTTGGGCTTTGGCAGATGCTTCTTAAAAACAAAGGCACATAAACAAGTAATATCCTCCAAAGATCTTCCTCAATTGGTCAAGAAATATAGGTGCTGAGAGAAAATGTCTCAGCTTAACACATCAATCACTGTGAAGTGTCACAGCATTGGTGCTGTAGTCCATGAAAATAGCTTTGTTCCAGATAAAAATTACCTGTCTTGGAAGCTTGTCAGCATGTGTGTAATAGAGATTCAAATCTACCATACTTTGTTAAATAGGTGGAGATTCATTGCAATAATGTAAACCAGATGTGAACTGATGTGAGCATTCGACGTCAGTGTAGTTATTCCTAATCTACACAGGAATCAATTAAAAAAAAAAAGGTAGCTCAAAATCTAAGCTATGGATTGATAATTCATAATTAAACAGGTCCACAGATGCTAATTTTTTAGTGAATTTTAATTTAGCATACCTGCCTAGAATTTTAGATATTCATTACATGTTTCCAAACATCTAATAAATAGATAAGACATGGGAAAACTAAGTAAAGTTTCATTATCTCTGTGTTAAATAGGGTAATTTTCTCTCATAGCATCTTAGCAAATGGTTATGTATGCCTAGAACTCAACTATGATATTTACATTAGATATATTTAAGATAACTGTATAGATAGAAAATTATATTTAATAGAACTTCTGGCAAACCATTTCCAGAACGCTTTGTCTGATTTTTGTCCTACAGAGACAAGAAGTTTGCTGTGGGAGCTGCATTGACACTCTGAGTTTCTCCATGTCACCACTCGAACATATCAAATGCAATGACATTTTCACAAGAAAAGTTTCCTGTCTGCAGACCAGCCCTCAAAAAATAGTACAGTAATTTCACGAATAGAGGCCGCACCTTTTTCATTGAAGAATCCGGTCAACCCCAGTAGTGCAGCTTATATTCAGGTGCGGCTTATCTATGGACAAATCCCAGTGAAATGCTAACCTGGAAGTGAGAGCTGGCCAAACGGAGAGCTGCCACAGAGCAGCGGCTGGGCAGGTGGGGGAGCGGGCTTTGCTGAGCAGGGCAGGCTTGCCGGTGGCAGAGCCGCCAAGGAGCCGGTCGGGCTGGCAGCAGGGTCTCCGGGGAGTGGTACGAGCTGGCCAGCAGCGGGGTCGCCGCCGCTGTCAGGTGGGACGAGGCAGGCGAGCTTGCGGCGGGGTCGCCGCTGCTGCCAGGTGGGGTGGGGCAGGGCGGTGGGGGAGCAGTGCCGGCTGGGGAGCACCACCGCGCCGTGCCGCCAATCGGGGCCCCCGCGCCGCGGTGGGGGCACAGCAAGCGGCGGCTGGTGGGACCATGGCAAGCCGCGGTGAGCCGAGCCGTGGGTGAGCCGTGGCGAGCAGGGCCACGGGCGAGGGGGGCAGGTGGCCGGGCCACTGCCGAGCGGGGCGGGCGAGTGGGGCTACATTTAAAGGCTCCTCTGTTCTGGGAAAAATGTTTGCAATTTGAGCAACTGACAGCAAACCCCGCGTGGCCCTGAGCCCACTCCGAGCCTGCGCCGCCCCCGCCGAGCCCACTCCGTCCCCAGCCTGCGCCGCCCACTCCAAGCCTGCGCCACCCCCTCTGAGCCCACTCTGTCACCAGCCCGCGCCGCCCACTCCGAGCCTGCGTCGCCTCCCCCAGCCTGCTCTGTCCCCAGCCCGTGCTTCCCACTCCGAGCCCAAGCTGCTCCAAGCCTGCGCCACCCCCCACGAGCCGGCGCTGCTCTGAGCCCCCTCCACCCGCCTTGCCGCATGGCACGGGGAGCCAGCGCCGCTCAAAAGCGACATGGGGAGCCTCGGCAGCCAGCACTGGGGGTGGGAGTGCCAGGACCCATGGCATGGGGGGGGCGCCTGGGGTGGCATTTAAAGGTTTCACCAGTCTGTGAAAACTGTTTGCAAATTGAGCAACTTGACAGCAAACCCCACGATCGCGGGATTCTTTTACTAACTCGTTACTTTGTTGCACATGGATACTCGCTTTTAAAAAAAAAAGTGCGGCTTATATTCGGGTGCGGCTTATATATGGACAAATCCCGTGGTCTTCCTGGCTACCCGGAAGTGTGGCTTATATTCAGGTGCGGCTTATAATCGTGAAATTACTGTAAATGTTCTTCTGGTTATAGAAAGGTGTGGTAGGATTAGGTAGACTAGCTTCTATTCCCCAATTCTTTGTATGATATCTAGTCACCCTTCAAGTTGTACTTGAGAATTTCTAGGTCTGTACAGACCATCTGCTGGAACACAGTTAAACATGGGACTAAAACATGACACAGTAAGTATGGTTTTATGACTGGAGTTGGTTGACAAGAGAGTAAGTCTGCCCAGAGCCTCCTTTTCTCCAGGCTAAACACTCCAGCTCCCTCAGCTATTCCTTGTAAGGCTCGTGCTCCAGAACCTTCACAGCTTTGATGCTCTTTTCTGAGGATGCTTCAAATGCTCCAGACCCTCAGTGCTTTTCTTATAGTGAAGCCCAAAACTGAATATGTGGAGTGCCCACCCCTGGAAGTACAGTAATTTCACACTGATAAGCCACACCTATTTCGCTGAAGAATCAAGCCGATCCCAGAAATGCGGCTAATCACCAGGTGTGATTTATTTATGGACAAATTCCGGTGAAATGCCAACCCGAAAGTGTGAGCCGGCCAGGGAGGGAGCTGCTGCAGAGCCGCTGGCGAGTGGGCAGTGAGCCGCCACCACCTTCACATGGCCAGCCCGCTTTGCCGGCTTCACCACTTTTGCGCAGCCAGACTGCCAAGCCAGCTTTGCTGGCAAGCTGCCGCCGCTGCCGAGCAGGTGGGGAGCCGTAGCAGCCAGCGCCTGGGGTGGGAGTGCCAGGGCCCGTGGCATGAGGAGGGTGCCTGAGGCTGCATTTAAAGGCTTTGCCGGTCTGTAAAAACTGTTTGCAAATTGGGCACCTGACAGCAAACCCCGTGATCGTGCAATTCTATTACTAACTCGTTACTTTGTTGCACATGGATCCTCGCTTTTAAAAAAACCAAAAAAACCGCGGCTTATCACTCAGTGCGGCTTATTTATGGACAAATTCCGTGGTCTTCCCGGCTACCCAGAAGTGTGGCTTATAACCAGGTGTGGCTTATGAGTGTGAAATTATTTAAGATAGGCACTACAGCACATGGCTTAGTGGTGGATTTGGCAGTGCTGATCCTCATGACCTTAAATGTGTTTTCAATCATTAATGGTCCTGTGATGCTACACACATGTGCCAACCATTCCCAGTGAAAATTTTGAGGGAACAGAAACAGTAGAATAAAACTATTCTGAAAATTTACATGCATGTATTTACATATATATGTATGTGTGTGTGTACATATTTTCTGTATCTGGTATTACACACACTCACTTTGGAGACAAAACATTGAGGCACTGGCATAATCGTCAATGCCCTTTCTTATGCCTTTAGGATAGTCTGAAGATTTGATTTGCAAGGATATAAAAAAAATAAATAGTGATATGTTACAGTGTTATAATGCAGAATTTGCAACACTGATTTAGCTGGAATGTTTCCACATCAAGGTAAATGTGAAAGTGAGAACAGAATTTGTATAACAAAGCAAATTTCTTTTACTGGTCATGCTGCATATGAAAGAGTTTTTTATTGAATACATGTACTTATCTCATGAAAAGACAGCAAGTAATCTCAAATACAAATAGAAATGTGACTATGAATAGACAATTTGCACATACAGAGACAGTTTGAAGATAATAAAAGAGAGTTCTTGACCATTGGAAAAGAGATTCTCAGTAACTTACTACCAGCTCTGTAAGGATATGATGAACAAGACTGCAGTTCCCAGTCCCTAGATATCCAGACTTGGGCCCATTGTAGAATATTGTTTCCTGTATATTGCTATTACCCAGGCTTCCTTTTACTGGAAAAGAAATAATGAATGCAGAATATGAATGTGACAATATCCATGTGCTGGTTCTGTCTGCCATAGAGCTAATTTTCTTCTCAGTCACTGGTGTTTTGTATCTGTGTTGGAAACAGTCTTGCTAATTCAGGGATTTTTTTAGTGGCTGCTAAAACAGCATCAGGGTCTTTTCTGCTCCCCACCCCAGACCACCAGTGAGGAGGATGAGGGAGCACAAGGAGTTGGGATAAGATACAGCCAGGACAGCTGTAGGGCCTCAAGAGATGTTGCACACCACCATATGTCTTCATGTTTAGCAATAAAATGATGCGGGAGGTGGCAGGGAGACACTTCTTGGAGACAGGCTGGGCATTAGTCAGTTGGTGGGGAGCAATTTGCATCACTTGTCTTTCATGGGGTGTATTTTTCTTTTTTATTGTCTTATCGTTACCTTAACTTCAGAAACATCATAGCTATTTTATTAATCAATTTTAAAAGTAATCATAGATCATAATTTATTTTAAATGATGATCTGTCCTATGATATAATCTCTGACATAGAGGACAATGGCTCATTATATCAATTGTCTTAATGAGCTCGATTTGGGATATCCTTCTATAGGCTACACTGGAGATGGAAAAAAGAACAAGTTTCAGATTTTTTTAATTTTATTTTTTGAAGGAAGAAAAAGGAAGACATATTTCTTTTGAGGCTTTTATATGTCTATTTGGCTTTTTCTAATGTGTCCTTCAAAATGAAATTTTAAATGCATTAGTTGAATTAATACTCTGATTTCCATAGTTTATGCAATAAAGGATTATTTATATTAATTAAGTATGCAAAGTTCTATGCAAAATATCCTAATTAAAAACTGCTATATTATTTCTTGATCCCAGTGGGGTATTTTAGTTGAAAGTATGTATCCTGAAGACTGGGATCTTTTCCATTATAACTGAACAATTAAATGGAGCCAAAAATGCATAAGAAAACCTTTCTCAGATATCTTAGAATGCATTGCTAATATTTCTAATATTAGCTAATTAGCTAATAATTAGATAATATTGCTAGTATTTCTAATAATACAGATGCAGTGGGCATTATCTGCATTGCACAGATGAGGTAAAAAATAGAAGACAGTGGCAACCTGCTTCATTAGGCCAGAGTCTTTTGTACCTGATTTATGACCTTGACAAACTTTTGAATTGGAAACCTCGGGGGACTGGACTGTCATTAATTCAGAGCATGTATTTCTCATTTTTCTGTGACTTTTTAAATACAACTAAGGCTTTATCTAAAACTAACTGAAAGCATAATTGACAAATTGAGAGACTAGCCTATGTTCATATTTCAGTTATCAGTAACAAAAAATTCTATACTTACTGCTGAAAACAGACAAACAACTGAATGCAAGTCAAAAAGACGTGAAAAAAATCTTTGTTGTCCAAATTTTTTTCTAATTTTATTTTCCTTGTTTAACTTTAAGGTGTGAACATTTTGCCTTTCTCATTTCAATAATCTGGTATCTTGCAACAAACCAAAGCTGAGTGCACCAAACCAAATTAAGTTAATATCTTGCACTGAAGGAAGTTTTGCTTTCTAAAATAGTGCATTTGGGGGATTTTTTATAAATGTGTAATGTTCTTTTCAATTCTCCACAGAAAATTTAATTGTAGAAATTTACATAGGAGTTTAGAGTGTCATCTTGCTGTCTAATGGTCATCAATCTCTTTACTAGTAGGAGTAAAACATATATGTGATAGTCTGATGATCAGTGTAAGTTTATAATAATAATTTATATAGTAATAATTTTATCTCTGTCTTGTAAAAATTTCTGTTACAGGGATTGTCAACATTTAGTATGTTACCAGTTCTCTGAATAATCTGGCTCAGTGTTACCCTGCTCCTGTACTGATTTTGCTTTTCAGAATGTCCAACATGAATGACCAAGTCAGATTTTGTGGCCTTTGTCCATTCTTCTATTGTTTTCTACTAGCAAAAATAATTTGATCTTTTCTTCTTTCTAACTGCCATTCAAGTGCCAGTTATAAAGATTTACTTCAGACATCTCTTAGGTCACCTCTTAATCACTTCTACACCAGATTAATGAAGCTCAGGTTCTTGAGCCTCTTCTTATTTCTCTCTGTGCAGAGTTTCTGTCATTTCTACTCTGTTGGTGCTCCAACACGTTTTCCACATTTATGTCAAAAAAGAGCCATTATCATGTCAATACTGGCTGCAGTAGATCAGATTTGGCCTGAGCAGTGTCAGCAACTGGTAAATCATAACTTCTCTCCATACACTATCCATATTTCTTCTAATAAAGCCAAATATATCTGAGCTATATTGATATTTGCAGTGAAATTTCACTGTAGAGCTGGATCTTGTTGCGGTTTAACCCCAGCTAAGTGCCACAAACTCACTGTCTCCCACCTTTTGGACAGGAAAGACTTTTACAGGGTAAAAGTGAGAAAGCTCATTGATTGAGATAAAGGCAGTGTAAGAGGTTAAGCAAAAGAAAATCAAAACAAACAATTAATGCACCACTTTCTATCAGCAGGACAGTTCCATCTCATGTGACAGTGTCCGGGGATGACAGCTGTCATAATCTGAGATGTCCTGTGCTTTTTCCTTCTTCCCCCAGCTTTATACTCTGATAATGACGCCATATGGCACAGAATATTCCTGTGGCCAGCTGGGGTCAGCTGTGCCACCTCCCCATGCAACCCCGGCCTCCTCTCTGGTGGGGTGAGAGGCAGTAGAGCCCTTGGCCCTGTGTGAGGACACTGACTGAAACATCCCTGTGTTACCAACACTGTTTCCAGCACAAGTCCAAAATATAGCTCCACACTTGTTACTATGAAGAAAAGTAACCCTATCCCAGCCCAAGCTAGCTCTAATCTATGTGATCCCCTGAAGCTTTTAATGATCCTTGTTCCTTGACAGTAGCCTGTCCTATACCACAGAACTACTACACTCCAGGAGTAGAACTTGGCACTGCTGTCTGATAAACTTCTTAAGGTTTCTGTCAAGTTTCTGTCCCTGCAGTTGTTAAATTAAACATTTATCAGAGGATGAAGCCAGATTGGAAATGCATGTGCTTTCCCCTTTGAATACAGCTGACCAGACAATCTTCCATTTACCTACCACTTCCTCAACTTCCCAATGAGGGGACGGAGGAGATGTTCAAAGCTTTAGTAAATTCAATTATATATATCCTCATTAAATGTATTTTACACCACTCTTACCAGGCCATGCAGTTAGTAATTTCATTTTAGCCATTTACATGGTACAAGCATGAATGCTCCCTTTTTGAATCTATCTTAATTATTCCTGATGGAGGATTTCTCCTTTATGCATTTGGAACTGAACTCAAAGAGGAATTGGCTTAATGTTCTTTCCAGGAAGTAAGATAATCCTATGATTTTGAAGATCTAATTTCTAGTTTTCCTACAAGGAGGACTCCTTTGCTAGTCACAATTTTTCTCTCTTTTGTTTAGATTGATTATACCTCTTCCTAATATGATCTTTTCTTCGAGTGAGTCACCACAGCTGAGGTGGCAACTCCATCTTCCTCACAAGGTATTGGTATGGCAAATGTATCTGCTCCAGAAGGTCAGAAGTCTTCTAGCCCAATAAAAGTTTGCCTAGTAGAACAAAATTTCACCTTGTTTGAAATGAAAACAGAATAAGGGGTATGGCATTAGAGAAAGCTGTCCTAATACTCAGCATGTAAGTTGCAATAGAAAGTAACTTTGTTGGCTAGAAAGGGGAACAGAGGCATGTTATTTATAACAAGTTTCAACATCTGAGTTGCTTAATAGAATTGGTTTTGAGCAATAAATTTTCTGCAGGTTTAAATTATAATAATGATGCAATTATGGTAATATGCTAATAATTGCTAATGTAAGCATGATGTTAATGAAAAGAGTGATTTGTGTAGGTAATAAGAATTAGACACTCTAATATATTGATCTCGATGTGTGTAAGGATCTCCTGGAGAATGAGCATGTAAAGTAGACAAAATGAGGCATATTTAAAGGAGTGATTCTTCAGAATTTTCCCCAGGGTGGTTTTTAGTAATGCCAGACCACCTGCTTCTGCTAGGCCATGTGAAAAGGAAAGATAACAATCTGAAACCCTACTGGAAAACAGATGCTTTAATTTCAGTGATAAAAGAATGTTAATTCAGATCCCTACTTCTGATGAATTAGATCTCTGATTGCCTTCAATAATCTTAGACTGACTGTCAGAAAAGAGCCTAGTGAGATTGTCTGGTTCTCATCAAGCTAATTTTAAAGGACAATTAAAATTCTTTTTTTAATAGTAGCATCTCTGAAAGATCTACTCACACAACATTGAAATAGGAAATTTTGTTTCAGTACTGCTGCTTCCATGACAGATGATAGATAAATCAGCATATCCACCTTTATATCAAAAAAACACACTTTTAGGTATCTAAAGGCTTCTAAGCAAGCAGCCTAGTCACTGAGCAGGTAGTTCAGGTACACAATAAACTTCCAGTCTTTATTAGTCTGTGCATAACCATACAATTGTCTACATACTCATTGAACCATGGATTGGAAATAATCTTCTCAACTGGTGCAATATCCACCAAGATACAAGGTTTTTTCCTTATGTCTTTTAAACCATATGGATATCTATAAAAAAAAGAGAAGGCAATGAAAGAAAGTAGAAAAGCGTTTTCTAAGAATAATGAGCAAAACAAGTACAGGGAGATATAAGTTTCAAACTCCTGTTTCCAATCAAGAAACAGGGAGGACATTCTGGCCTGGGTAAACTGAGCAGAAACCAGGTGGGCAGAAGCTATTTTCTCTTCTTTCCCTTCTCTCCTGGTTTGATGTCTTTTCATGAAACAGCAGAGTTGGTATGTCTCTAAAAAAGAGAGAACATGTGTCAGCATTAACACAAAATTTTAGCTAGGAACTCTGATGCGGCCATAAATATTTACATATTTTATAAAATATTCACTCTACTGAATCTGATCTGACAATATAGTTATTTTAATTGGCTGTTCTATATTGATATCACATGTTTTAATATTTCATAAGTTTTATACTACCTAAGTTCTGATACTTTAAAATGATTTAAGTTGAAATATTATTAATACAGTACATCTCTAGCTATCATGGCTGCTTGCTGTGGTTCTGTGGCATAGTGTTAAAAAAAATTAAAATATTTGGAAGGCATAATTCAAATCTGATTTAATTTTGCCAATCAAATATACCATGTCTAAATTTTGTCTAGGACAAAATTCATGCTTAATAAACCTGTGTGGAAAATCTTATTTTATCTCATTAGCAGCCTACTTTCTTTTTACACAAATAACAAAAAATTTTATCTAAATTTAATCTATATTAATATAATGATAATTGTACAGTAAGAGGGAAGCAGAAACATTTTATACTGAAAACAGATTTAATTTAATTTTTAATGATTTAGTGATTTTATAAATAAATTATGCAAAAATACTTTTAAAAGCTGAAATTCAAATTAATGAAACTTAAAAAGTGTTGCAAATACCTTATCAAAATTTTTGAAATGCAAAAAAAAAAGTAGTTTCATTTCTTTCAAAACAGATTCTTTCTTCCAATTTACCTTTGCTTAAAACAATTAATAGGAAAATTACTAATCTACACTCACTTTTCATCTCTGACCCAAGCAGTAAGTTAACATTTACGTTTTAGGTTAACATGACAAATATGAGTTAGAGGAACCAAAAAAAATGTTGGGCTACAAATTAATCACACTATGAGCAAAATGTTTGTAGGCAAAATGTTTGTAGACAAAATTTACTCGCATATCTGCAGCTGAATGCAACTCTAGTCAAAGCATTACTGTGCAGCATAGTGGCAAAGAGATTTGTTAATAATTAAACTTCTGATGTGGTTCCAGATGATTTTGACTGCATGGCTTTGTTTAGCACATAATATATACTAATAATATTAATGGTTACCATAATGTAATTTTAAAAATTAATTGTTCATTAAAAAAGATAATTTCGTGAATGAAGTGTTGTTTTTTTTGTCCACAGAAAGGATGCTTAATTTTCAAAAAGCTTTGCAGAGGGGTCTATATTCATTCTGTTTTTTCATTATGCTTAAGTTGGTTTTCCAGTGGTTCTAACATGGAAAGAGAGATTATCAAAGAGGAGCTACATGCAGTGTGCAGATCCTCATCCTCTGACACTTTCATCATTAGGTTTTATATGATAATCAGATATTTCTGGATTTTCTGTGTCTTGGGGCTTTGCAAACATACTGACATTGCAGTGTATTTTTGAACATTAACATTAAATCCAAACTGGACAAAACACTAAAGAAAACATGGTTAAAAAAGTCTTTTGTAATGTATTCTGAGATCAATTGATAAAAAAACAGGGGAAAAATCCTTAATTATTTTAACAAGGAAGGATTTTGATGTGACTACAAATATCTTTTTATTCTAACCCAAGATTGTGAATCTTTCATAGATGCTGCTCATTTCTCCTGTTGCTGAAACTTCACTGCAATTCTTACCAAAAGAGAGCTGAGCCGAAAGAAGCAGATGAGTGCTGAGTGCTCCCTTGTTCAGGCACCCAGAATTAGAGCTGTACAGGAATCCTCCACCCTGGTGATATGCAGAGATTTTCTCCTGACAGTTCTGGCCTCCCAAGGTGAGCAGCCAGCAGTCATTGAGGTTACAGAAACCCACGAGAAAGAACATCTTGCCATGGAACTATAACATGTTACACGGCTTTTTAGAGGAGCCAGAAGACAGAGCAAGAGAGAACCTCAGGAACTGATGGTATGTGAAGCATCTCAACACAATTTCAGCAATACTTTTCCATAGGAATGCCCCAGTGGTGAGGGACAGGACACAGGACACACTCTGCCCCTCCCCATAAACTGTTTACTTTGGTGAGACAAAACCATTGGTATTTCATTGTGAAGAGATATTAGTCTGGAATATATTAGCCAAGGTTCTTCATCATACAGCAAAAGCAACTGTATATAAATCATGTCAGCTTTGATTTATCACATCTGCTTTTTCTAGAACTTTGTGGCTTTCATGGCTAGAGAGCTAAAACTAACTGAGATAGTTTAGACAATTTACATTAACTTTGCTGTTATTATGGCAATAAATTTGCATTTTTACAGAATGGAAGAAGGATAAGGGAATATAGGAATTGACCAAAGAAAGTAAAGAATGGTAAGGAAATTAACCACTGCTATTCACAACTCTGACTTAAACCCAGTCAGAATGTTAAAGGCACAGTCGTGTTTCAATTTCTATCAAGTCTAGACTCTTTTGTCAGGATGAGAAAAATCAAGATTGGCACTAAGGTCTGAAGAGCCCAGTCATATTTAACATTTAAGAAACGCACAAGCAAAGCACCGAAGAGGAAGCACTAAATGAAAATATTTCCAGAGGAGTATTCCAAAACTAATAAATAGCAGAATGAAGGTTTCAAATATAATTCCGATTTGTCAGCCTACATTTATGCATCATGAGAACAGCCTCTGCATGATCATACCGTATTTTGTTATTCTCTGGCTCCAGATTAGAGCAACCAGACACAGAGGAGATGGAAAGCCCCCATTGCACAAGTGTGACATGTCCAGAATCACAGTGGAACGCTATGATGGAGTTAAATTTCTTTGGGAATTATCCAGCAGTCACAATTATTAAATCTTCTTATATACAGCTCCTGCTTTATCAGCTATGTATCTTCATTTTCTGGAAAAAAATGGCATGGTTATCCTACATTTGACAGTCTCTTTCATTATAAAACTTGATTGGCAGTCTGTGAGCTGAATGAGTAGAAAATGCTAAGAAAAAAATTGCATGTGCTAATGTAATTATAGATGATAATTCTAACATCTAAGACAGACTAATTAAGGCTGTATAGGCAACCTTAATTCTGACATTTTTCTAACTTTTGAGTAATTGACCTTGCAATCTTAGCACTCCACATGTATCAATTATAATTAGCTTTTAAAAACATGAAAAACAGCCACTGTTGCTGAGGCAGGAAAAAAAAAAAAGAAAAACAGGAGAAGAAACCTTTTCCTCTGGAGCCAAGCTGTGATTTTTTTGAGAGTCCAATCTTTCAGAACTGCAATTCAGAAGGCTGCAAGATGACATACCTGCTCCAGGCAGGCCTGGCACTGTTGGTAACCCTGCATGGGCAGATACTAGAAACTGAAATACACATCAGCACGGAGAGTTTTCCAACATATTTGTTGTTGAAAGGTGGTGATTAAGGATGCCTGGTAGCAAGCCAGGCTTGGTGCTCTTGTTGCTGTCACCAGTCTCTCTTTCCCTTACTTTGTCTCTGTAGTTCTTTGTTTCTGCCTGCTTTATCCAAGTTCGTTTCTCTGCTATTGCTTTATATTGTTTACTCATTCTTCTGGGCCTTGGTCCTTGCACCTCCTTCTCTGAGCTCTAGATTGGCTGCTTCTTCCTGCTCCAGCTGCCTGTACTCAGCCCGCCTTCTCTCAGACCTCATCTCAATTGAAAAATTAACCATGAAACTCTCTGAAGATTCTGCTGAAGTGCTAGCTTGGGGTAAGTCTTGTGTGTGTTTTGGCATTGGTCTACTTTCATACAGAGCCTGGAAGGTAGAACCACAGTGTCCCCTGTTAAAACATCAAAACCTTTCCTCCCTGGCAAGCAGTCACAATATATCATTTATTACTAGCATTTTTAATATGACTCTGCAACTTTTTCCTCTCCAATCTCATTGTGAGAATCTTTTAACTCATGTTTTATTTATTTCTAAATAATTCAGAAACTCAAGATAGAAAACTTCAGTTTTCATTTTAGAGCATGGCAAACCTACTATGTAATTATTATTATGTAGAATTATGTAGAAAAGCAGTGCTTTGGAATCACAATCTCTACCTTTCTTCCACAGACAGTAGTAAGCAGAAGTCTATTATTAGAGTAATAATGGTAACTGACTTGTGATTAGTAGTCAAAAGTTTAACTCATCTAGTTTGAAAGGCTCAGAAGTAGAAATATTTCTTTTACAATATTTTAAATAAATAAAATGTCTTATTGAGTAGATAAGTTCGTACTGACAGTTGCAAATATTGTTTCAGTTCAATCTCTGATTTACCTCTTGTCAGGAAGCAAATTTTCAGTTTTTTCAAATGACTCAAATGAGTTCAATCCTAAGAAATTACAGCAATAAAAAAGAATCTGCTTTGTCCAAACTTAGTTTGGAAGAAAAAAATAAGACAGTCTCCATTGTGAAACCCTGGCATACTGTATCTTGATGTTACAGAAAAAGAAATTCCACAAGGAACCATGATATTCGCAAATGATACTGACAAGACTGACAAGACTTTCTTAATATACAGTATCAGAGTTCTTCACCAGATACTGCCCAGAGAGAATTAATGAATATAAATAAGCAATAAATGAATTTAGAGTTAGCATTTTCTCACCATTAAAACGATGAGATGCTGGTGCATTTGCAAAGGTAATGTATTTTTACAGGGTATGCAGCAAGCTCCCTCTCCCCAGGGCATATACATATATATATATATCTGAGCTTCTTTTCCAGTGAGGAGGAAGCATGTTTAGGGCACAGAACCAAACCTCTAAAAATGAACCACATCTAATTAATAGGGATGAGTGTGTCATCTATGCTGTAATTTTCACTGAACTTCAATGTCATAATGAGATTTTTCTAGTTGTCTTTTTATTTCCCAAGAGACTGTTCAAATTTTAACTGAGTCTTGTTATAAGTGTTTGGGGTTTGGTGCTGGGAGGGGTTGCTTGTATTTTTGTGTTTGTTTGTTTGTGGTTTTTCTTGGTTTTTGTTGGGTTTTTTTTGTTTGGGGTTTTTTTGCATTTATCAGAAAAAGGGACTGGAATACTTGATATCAAATTCTGTTTATTCATTGGAAATAAGAGAAACTATCTGATAAACTTGATACCCAGTTACTCTTTTTAGAACCTTGTTATTTATAGTTCGAAGAGCTGGCTTAAAGCAATGGAAAAATAAAGACTAATAAAGATTAATTTCAAATCTGAACAAGCTTACAAAAATTTAAGTAAAAACTGAATTGTGGCTATCTTTCAATTGTATTTACTGCTAAAACGAGACAAAAGCAGAAGGAAGTGAGCATATACTTTCAAAAATAATTATTTTAAAGTATTGAAGATTTGCCAAGACATATTGTTTTCCATTATATTTTTAAATACATCGTAGTTATTCTAGGGTTTTCTATTTGTTTTCCCAATATAAAGATCATTTATGTATGACATTGAAAGGTGTGTATCACAGGCTTTGCTTCTTTTGTTCATCCTGTACAGATCAGCAGCTAAAGTGGTATCAGAAGGCAAAGTTCTACAGAATTAGTAGGAATAAAGTAGGACTGTGAAGTAGTAGATAACAAGAACATTGATGAGAGTGAGAAAAATAAATCAGTTTATTTTCAGCTGATCGCTACGGGTGAATTAGATGAAAAGGAGAGTACCCATCAGTGAACTGAAGGAAATAAAACTGACTCACACTGTATTGGATTAACTTTACCAAAAGCTAAACTCTCACCCAGCAGCTCATTCAGTCCCCTCTCCCACAGGGTTGGGTGGTATGAGGAAAGTTAATTCTGTCCCAGCCAGACCCAATAAAGATCTGTACATAAAATATTTTAAACTTATGTTTGACCAGAATATTATTTTTAAATTGAAAGATTTCCCAGACAAAATGGGAAATTCTGCTTTCATTGGACTCATGTTTTCTGATTTTTGCTTTGAATCTGCAAGAGCACTAGGTATCTCCACATCAGTTGATTACAGCCTTTGGCTTTGGAAATTACCACTTACATAAAAACAAAAATTATATTCAACTACTTAAAAATAAAGGGTCATGTGCCCTATTAACTGACTATAAATAAATATAACTCTTTCTTAACATACAGGATTTTCAGCAATGGACTTAAGCAGATAATAAAGCAACATTTAAGATGCAGTTTCTGTTAGGAAAAGCAAAGAGTAATTCTTGCAAGAAATAGAACTAAGTTAATTTTACAAATTTACTCATTAAATGTCATTTCCTGCCCCCTAAATTCATTGCAATACTGCAGAAGAAATTTGAGATGAAATTTTCCTTGCAGCAAACTAAAGTAAGTGCACAAGAAATAGTGGAGCATGTAGGTTCAGAAAGACACAAATAACTTGGTGGAGTACAGAGCATTGGTAAACCCTGTCAGCCTGTCTTATTTATGGAAAAAGGTCTCAATAGCTAGAGGACATGTTAGAAGGTATGCTTACATCCAAAGTAGACACTTCAGAGTGTACTTTGTGTCTACACTTTAGACACAAATAGAGCTTTCATTCAGTGTACATATCTTCTTCAAATCTTCTGTCTTTTTAATACACACTCATTATTTCTCTACTGACTGTAGTGACAGAAGCCTTAAGATCCTCAGTATGTGAGATGGCAAAAGAAAAGTCAAGTTTTAAGAATAGACTCCCTCTCAGCTGCGCTGTTTCTTTGTTGTACTTATAAGCAAATGACAACAAATGGTTCACTAACTTGGTGATAATTTAGGGCCCCCACATCTATTTGTATGAGTCAAGAACCCACTCGACAGCTCCACTGTGGGAATGAAACACACTTGTGTCAACAAATCTGCATGTCTAGGTCAAATGAGTGAATACGAGACTCACTTGGTTCTGGGGGGCTGCATAATATAAAAGAAAATAGGAAGAGCATGCTGAGCTAGACCACGAGTCTGTTTGCTGAGTGGTCTTTAACAATAGGAAGTGGCAGCTCACAGGACAGAGCCTGTGAGAACCAGGCAAGCCTTTAAGATACAGGCTTATCCTATGTTTTTTCTGCTCTATCCTCCCAACTTTCAGCAGACTGTCTAGAGATTTCTGGAGACAGAGATATTTTTGTTTGCTAAAGTCTCAATGTGTTTCTCTTCCAAGAGTCTGTCATACTGCTTTTTGAACTGATTTGCACTTTTGACATCTGGAATGATGCTTGGCAGAGTTTCCACAGTGTATGTATTCAGGTAAAAATATATTTCTTGTTCTCTTCTTTCAGCCTGCTCAGTGATGGTGTCTTTTCAGGATCCCTAGTTTTCATACTGTTAAAAATGAGTGTTTTCTACTCTTATATCCCATAGGAATTGAAGCTCAGTTCAGACCTGTAGGATTCACATGTTTCTGAAGTAAAATTTAAGTTGCTATATCATTCTCTTACAATGAATACATTTATTTCACAAAAGACAAGTTTCAAGTTCAGGAAAGTTATTTTTACTCTGTCCAAGCTACTCTCAAAAGAAAGAAATTTATATAATGATTTGCATACTGATAGTTTCAAATTTGTTGTTAGAATTACCTGTCAGGTACTTAGACAGAATCAGTTTAAGGATGTCCATTCTTTTACTAATCATAAATTATAATAAAACTTTCCAATTTTAGCTCTCAAAAAAAAAAAAAAAATCATGCATTTGCTAGAAATCTTAGCATTCACAAGCACTCAATACAATGTTTCATAAGTGTGATGTAAGGCATTGAAAATTCCAGTTTCAGATAAAAATGCGTTGTTTTTTTTCCTATAAATAACTAGTTGTGCTATGGCAAGTTATCCCAAGAAATTTTATACATAACCCCTTGAAAAATGCAGAGAACAGACAGAACTGTCTGATGGTATTCAGTATGACCAGGGAAGTTGAAATGATCATGACATAAAGTAATCTCTCTTAATATTCCTTTTGGATTCTCTGCTTGATTCTGACATGTCCAGATATTCTTACTATTCTAGTCATTTGCCGTGAAGCACAAAATTGTTTTCTGTATTTCCAGTCTGATTATAAAACACATCCAGAATTTCTAGATTTCCTCAATGTATCTCCATTCTAGGGAAAAGAGCCACTTTTCCAACTCACCTCTCCTCACTTTTCTGTTTTCTGCAGCTAAACAACCACTAGGTTTCACATTATCTATAAATATTTTGAATGGCTGGATAATATAAAAGTTCTGGATGTTAAGTTTTAAAGATGAAAACAGAGTTGGTAAATTAATTGCCTGCATCTATTGACAAATGCTCGAATTTCATAAAGGGTTCTGTTACTGAAAAATATTTTTTAAAAATAGTGTTTTGTCGCCATCAGTTCTATCATGATTGATTTAATGATATAAAACTATCAAAATTATTATAAATTAAAACTTGTCAAAATCCTGTGCTGGCTAAAGTTGTCCTCTTGTTCAGACGTAGGTCTGCCAAACTCCTAGTATCAGCACATATTCCAACTTACTTTGGAATGATCACTGTAGTTTCTCATTGCTCTTCCTTCTGAAGTATCACTTGAATCTGACATATCATCAGCTTTATAAATCTCAACTACTGCCTCTCAACAGCTTCCATGAGATTTTGCCTTGTTCTTCCTGGCTTTAGAAAGGAGTATTAAGAGTGGTATATGAAAAACAAGGAGAAGGATGACAAGACTGTGTGTGGCACTTGGAAACTGACAGTCCCAGGGAAATATCGGGGGTCTGGTGGCCCACCATGCACTTCACTGCTCTTGTAAATTTTGAATACTGAAGGCTCAACTTTTTAAAAGAAAGTTGAAAGTCTAATATAATTATGTATTTCAAGACCTAAAACTTTCAAGAAATAGCACCAAATATCCCAAAAGCTATAATGAAATCATTAGAGATGACAGCCATAGAAGAATGATAGCCCCATTGCAGTAATTCTTGTGGAAACAAGTGCTGTGTAAGATGGCCCATTTTAAATACTGTCATGTTCCCTTGTGCTACAAACTGTATCAAACTTGAGTGAAATTGGCTATGAAATGCCATAGATAGTGGATTATAGAAGCATGTAACTTCCCACACAAAGCATTACGTAAAAGAAATTCTGAGGAAGTCACCTCTGTGTTTATACAGGTTTGATGCATACTTTATTGCCTACATCTGGTGGAATAGATAAAGAATCTTTCTTCTGGCTAGAGATCCCCATTTAAATCTATGCATGGTTCTGCAAATCACAGAAACTTGGCTGAAAAGTGGAAACAGGCATGCAGCATGAAAAAGTGATTTTAGTCACTTAAGTTTAGAGGTGAATGCTGATATTGGGAAACAATTGGAAGACTAAACTTCTAGATATATTCTGCATGTGGAATTGCTGACATAACTTGCTATTGCAATTTCTATCTTTGTTGAATGCCAGAAAGATATGTGAATATATTGGGAACTTAACAGGCTGGCCTGAATATTGCAAAGGAACTAATGAATATAATCTCTAAATTCTACTTGTACTGGGTATATGAGATTATATTTTTATCACAAAATCTGCTACAAATTTTCAGCACTGTAGTGTAACTTCTATGCACACCTTTTTCTATGAGTTTGTGAAGAAATAGTATCAAGTTGCACAATCTAATAAATTCATAAAAACTTACTAACAACTCAATATAAATTTTTTAACAGTCTGAATCCATGGTAGCATATACAAGCTTGGTATTCAACTCAAACATGACTTTGAAATTTCTGGAGCCATCCTTGGAACTATCTTTGTACAAGTGCATAGCTCTATTTTTCTTATCCTTTAAATTGCTACTGGGTAAAAACTTTCTTTGTCTTTATTAAACTGAAAGCTTGAAATTGTGATCTTCTATACACTTCTGTTTTCAGATACTAGAATAAAATAAAGTGTTGTCATGTTAAGCACAACATTTTCTTAGTGCAGGTCAGTCATGACATTTAGATGAAAATGTCATCATATTTACAGTCTAGAGAGAATAAAAATGGTTGTAATTTTATTTTCTTGTTTTTAAATTTTTCTCAAAGTACATTTGAATGATTCTGAAAATAAGAAAAGCAATGGAACTTTGCTGCAGGATCACATTGTCTAAGAAGAGATTCAGAAAGGTGTTTGAAGGAAGAAGGAAATTACCATAATTACCATGTGCCTCCTTCCTTATGTAATGTTCAACAATGCTGTAGAAAGAACCAGGAAGATTTGTTTTTACTTTGAGGTAAAGTATTGTCAGACAGTCATACCTTCCAAATCCCAACTTAGCAAATCGCACTGGGGACAGTAGGAGTGTAGGGACAAAATCCAACAGAACCATAGCACAGTGCTCTGAAGCACTAACTGATCCTTTTGCTCCAAGTTATGACTAAAGGAGGATATTGGAAATTTTGGGGAGTCTAGATTATGCTACTGTTTCGTACTAGATTGCTACAACAGTCTAAGATAAAAAATACAGTAATTTCACGAATATAAGTCGCACCTTTTTCATTGAGGAATCCAGCCTATCCCAGTACTGCGGCTTATATTCAGGTGCGGCTTATTTATGGACAAATCCCGTGGTCTGGCCGGCTACTGGGAGGTGCGGTTTATAATCAGGTGCAGCTTATAATTGTGAAATTACTATTTTATTGCTGAAATTGGATCACATTTGGCTTACATATATGCACATATTTTCATAGCAGCTCTAAGTCTGCTTTTTTTATTTCTAGAAAAAAAAAACCCACCATTTGTCATCTGATTTCAATTGGATTGTGTAACACATGTGCATTAAATAAATCAATTATCTGTGTCAGGTTTTTTCCTGGAGATTTTTTTGTTTTGACTGTTAAACCATCATCTTGATCCAGTATGAAACCAGTTCTGATCACCATGAAATCTTATTCTCCAACAGTAAAATAAAGTAAACAACATGAAACTATGAACTAAAATATGGCCTGTAAAATCTCAAATTCCTCCTAAATGGCAACACAGTAATTATCAATTAGAAAAAAAAAATCAAAAATTATTACACTGTCATGTTAATTTAAATCCCAGAAAACATTAATAATTTTGTAGATGATTTAATAAAAACCAGAAATTAGTAGTTAGTTGTTTTTAGTATTGTGCACTGATTACTACATTAATAATTTACACAACAAATTAACCATAATTACATGAATTGCAATAACTGAAAATGTGTGTTAACAGATGGTGCATGTGGTTTACTGTGAAAAGCAATACTAAAAAACTTTGGGTTTGCCTCCTATCTTATTTTGCAGCCTAGCATTGTAAGATAACATGTTCCAAATTACTGACCTGTAAAACCAGACTGCAGCAAGGTCCTAGCTGGCCATTTCCCACACTCCTGATGGTAGCCTGCTCTGACAAACTGAAGAGATGGATAATTAAGATGTTCTCAATCTGTCAGAAAGACAATAGAATGTTCCTACATTTCTAGTTGTAGTTCAGTTGAAAAGACATAGAAGATTAAATACTTTTAAAAAAACCCCATCCTCCTGCTGGGAAAAGGCTGCTGAAATGAGCTGTTGAGGCCTGACCTTTCCTGCAGGTCTGCTTTTCAGCTCTCAGTGATGAGTGTAGTGCCTAGTTGAAGATCTCTGTGAAAATAAAGTTGCACCTGAGGTTTTTAGCAGCCTGAGGTGCACAGCAATGGCTGTTGTCTATCTCTTAGTCAGGGGCCAGAGGAAGAAAAGATGTTTCTCAAGGTTCTCTGAAGCTTGACAGGTTGCTTACTTGTTGCAGCAATGGCACAGGAAGGGTGAAAGCCTTTCACATGAAACACACTGGAAAATACAAGGGAACTCAGACTTGCAATGTAAATGGTTTTTCTTAAAAGCTGCCATCAGTAGACTGAAAGCAATAGAGTTAATTTTATCAATGTGAGTGAAGGTCAGATTTTATGACTCCTTGACCTCCAAAGCCATCTGCAGTTTAATTCTGTCGTGGAAGTCCAGAGATGAATTAAAGGTAATGTTTCCTCCACCTTAGCAGCACTTCTCTGTAATGGAAAATTATTGCTCTTGTCAACTTTGTACCGACTGTAAAGGCCATAGAAATGCTACTGTTATCTAGTCAAAGAAAGAAAATAATAAAGTTTTAGCTAAAGCATAATTATGAACTGTCCAACATACACAATAGCTCTGCTAGAGTTGATTGTGACCTGTAATGAGCTATTCAACCTACTGTTCTATGCATAAAAGTGAAATTTTCTGTCTTCCTTAGTTACCGGAGTGCCTGAAGACTAATTTGCAAATTGAATCACTTCTTAATTGGGTAGCAGGGGAGCAGGAAGAGTGTATATTTTGGATGCCTCCAGATAAACAAAACTTTTCAGTCTCACAGTTTTTGCCGTAGGCTCCAAATTCCTTTTTAGATCTACTTATGGGATTCTGTGGATTTTGCACAATTTTTTTTAATACTGAAAAACATTTAAGTAGTCTTACATATTTAAAATTTTATTCTATTATATTTAAAACTGATTTATAAGTCTTAAAACACAGAATAATGATTATTTTTTGAAACATAAATAAGACAAGTCATCAAATATAGAACCATAAATCCAATGGAAATGATGATAAAATGTGAGTAAAGAATCTAAAGGAAAATCCATCTTCATTTTTACTATAAACTATTCAAGGAAACCTCATAAAGACATAGATGCTAGACTCTCTTGGTCTCCCAAAATTTAATAGCTGAGTGCTACCTCTGCTAATCTATCTTCTTTCCATTGTAAATGCCTATTTTTATTGATGGTTTCTAAATTACTGAATGAATATTCAGTTGTGATGTATCAGCAATCATGAAGTAGAGGTTTTCTATAATTATATAATTTTCTTAATGACCTGGTTTTTTTTGTAGGCATGATCCAGAAAAGCAAATGGTATAATTTTCACACAGAGCAGGCAGGAGAGTGAGATGTGCATCAAGTTTTTAATGTAAATGGCACAAGGAACAGCAGTAAGTCACTTTAGAGTTTTCTGTAGTTACTAAACTCTAGAGCAAGGAAGGTTGACCTAGGCTTGCTGTCAGACTCCCCCCGTCCCAGTGACAGGGGAAGGAAACATGATGGAAAAGCTCAGGAGCTGAGATAAAAGCAGTTTATTAGCAGCTTGTTATTTATTATTATGGGCTGCTACAAGGAAAATTAACTCCACCATATCCAGAACCAGTATAGAAATACATCTTAAGTGATCAGTGACATTATATAATTCACTCCAAAAAGAAAATAAGGTAATAATTCATTTTAGCTAAGTATAACAAATTATTCACGAATAATTTTTGGAAATATTTTCAATGCTAATATAAGAATATAATTTATGAAGCTCCATGATAAAGCTGTTCAGAAGGGACACTGCAGAATGCTATTCTTCACCAGTGGTAAGTAATTTACATTTAAATTCTACCTGAATTTCTACCTGAATTTTTTTCATTACCAGTTTCCTTGCTTGTAGACTTGAGTGCATTAACCCTCCTTTAGGCAATTATGTATTGATTTGACTTATAGAGGCACAAATCTACTGGAGAACCTGAAAGTAATGGTTTTTTGGCAATTTTAGTCCCACCTTGCTACTGACTCATGGTAGGTAATACATGTTGTTATGTCTCCTGCCATTAAGATGAGCATGAAACTGACCATTTTCATAATAGGATTCCATCAATGACTGAAATAATTTTCAGAAATATTCAATATTTTCCTCTATTTTTCCTTTATTTTTCCTTTATTTTCTAGACGTTTTACTTACAGGAAAGATAGTTTTCTGAATATCACCCAGCTGTTAGGGCAAACTGTTGGCAGTTCAGTGAAAAAGTTCGGCATTTTTGAATAAGGCTGGATCCAGCACTGGGAGTCAAAATGAGGCCATTGCACCTTCTGCTATGATAAAGAAACGACAGCTTGAAAATGTCATTGCTGCAAGAGCTGTTAGTTTTGTCATTTCACACGTTGGTTTAGTTAAAATTAAAACAATAGAATGAAAGTATTTGGTTTGTATCCTTTCTTCAGGCACACAATACTTTCAATATGCATTTTTTTTTGGAAGCATTAACATATCGCTAAATAGTGTAGGGTAAGAAACATTAAACTAAATAATTCAGGAAAGGTGAAACACCAAAGAAAAACTGCAAAAACTCAAACTTACTCCATCATACTGGTGAAAGACAGATAATAGCTTTCTTCTAGTTTTTTTCTCCTTTTTTTTTTCAAGTAGCTTTTATTATGTCAAAAATTACTTGTAAATGACTGAGGTACAGTTAAATAGAGAAAATATTTCTCAGATCAAATGTAACATGGGATTTAGATCATCTAGCTGTAACCATAAAAAAAAAAAAGAAAAAAACTTAATCTTCAGATTTATCTGGTCATCTACATTATTTCCATGGTAAGAAAAAAGAAACAGACATCATGCATGAGCAGTTTACACAAATTAAGTTAGACGTTTAGGGCATAGAAAAGATGGATCAATGACTAACCTAGCACTTGAGAGAAGTGAATAAGTGAGACAAATCTCATCGCTTCTCTGAAACATTGGCCTTTTTTGTTGGCTTTTTTTTTTAATTGTCATATATTTTGATAGACTCTTCATCTCAGTACCAATTCCTGATATGAGACCAATAAACATGCTGTTATCTCTAAATTCTCTATTGAATACAGTCCAGAGTCTGATTCACCTCTACATGATGAGCATATGTATGTACATCAGTATCAATCACAGCACAATGGGACTTCAAATTGCTTTAATATTTCACGGAAACAGAACAAGCTTCATGAGCTGCACAGCTCAGTGGTGACTGAGCACAAAGCTTAATGGAATCCATTTAAAACACATTCTTAAAATATTAAATCAAAGTGGGAATTTCACATTCCTGCCTTTAAATTAATAGCTCACGATCATTTGTTCACAAGCAACTCCATTTTAATCCTTCTCATGTATAGATAGTACAAAATTATCTAAGGTCAAGATATGTGTTTATGAGATTTTTCCCGCTTTATATTTTAGTTTTATAATAATTTTAATATATTTTTTCCTTAGTCTTTGCTTGAGTAAAACACTACCCAGAAAAATAATTTTAGGCTCAGACAAAGATAAGGAAGTCTTGAAGTTTGATTCTGAGCCTAGGTCATCTGATGAGAAAATTTGATTTCCCCCCATTGTGCCTTTTTGGGTGATATTTAAAAACTGAAATTAAAATGTTATTCACTGCAATTCACCTCATTTCATGGCTTACTTAATATTAATTAAATTTAAAATTGGAAACTTGCAAATTATTTATCAGGTATGCAAATATATGTTTGTGATATTGAATATTTGGTTTTAAAGTACCAAATGAAAGCATACAAAGCACAGGGTTTTAAAAATTTGCAGTCCTTTAGCCATGCTGTGACTGCCGCTTGTCATGATTGTCTCATAACTCTTTCATAACCTCTGCATAAGAAATCAAAGAGCTCAGTGCTGCTCCTTTAGAAAAAGTGTACATTGTAGCAGGAACTGAGAGTACATGTGCATGCAATCTCAGGAAAAAAGTGATTAGAGAGATGTTAAAGAAGCTATTTGCACTCTGTGATGTTAAACATCTGTCTTAGGCATCTAAAAGTTTTCCTGGCAAGCAAGAATGTTGTTTCTTGAGACAGCCAATGAGTCTGCTACTCTATCCTGCCCATTCTAACTAACTGCTGCAGCGATTTCTGAGTTCTTTGTCAACCACCTCCTGACTGCAGGCTAAATTCTGTTAGGTTTTTTCCCTCAGAAAATTGCACCATAAACTCCTGTTACGCAAGATTTGATTAATGTCCATTTCAGATGTCCCTGCAGCAAGGGCAGAACACAGATGGAGGCTGGCCACTGATCTGAGTTAAACCATTTCGATCCGTCAATCAGCATCTGTAGTTTATAGCAGGATGTGTTGAGGAAAGGTGGTATCAGTGATATCTTTCTGTAAGAAGCTGAGAGGTTCAGAAATTGATTAATGAGCAGGTCCAGAGTCCATCAAGTGAGAGCAAGATAGAGAGGTGAGTGTACTGTTCTAAGGCAAGCTCTCACCATTCATCCATCAGAGCCCTATGTTAACAGATGAGTTGCTTCAGTTTCCCTCTTCAGTCAGTGGAGAAAAAGGCTTCTCTTAGGGTGAGCTAAAGCTAGAAACTATCTCAGTTGTACACAAGTGGAACTCGTTTCTTTCCTTTGACAGCAGGACTTGAAAGTTACTGTACTTAAACACTGAAGTTAGAGCTTGTGAGTACTCCTCAAGAACAAATAAATTGTCCTTTGAAATCCTGGAGAAATATGTTGAAGTGAAAAAAATTTCATGGATAATTTAAAAGTGACTACACCCTGAATCCATTCTAGAAATACAGTGAAAAATGCACTGCAGTGACTACATACCTCAGCTTTTCCTGAAGGAGATATCAGAGGGCAATGAAAAGATATAGTGACAGGCAATTTCACCTTACTTCTTCTCCACTTTACAGCCTAGCAAGAACCAGGCAAAGCACTGACTGACAATGCTGGAAAATACTTATTTTCTAGTCCTCTTCTATACTGACAGTATATTGGGGTCTTTTAAGCTCTGCACTCCATTTAGGTCATTCAGAAACAACACAGTAAAAAGTGATTCTGACCCTGAACAGGCAAGCCATTTTCTGATGCTGAATTTCCATGCTTGTCTGTTTCCATTGTGTTTCACAATGTAGAATGGGCAGCATTTAAAGGACTTTTATCTATGAATATAGGCAGTTTGAGGTAGGAAGTGTTAATGCCAAAGAATTGGACTGATGATACTTTGTTTCTTCTTTTCCTGCAAAGCTCTAGTCATACTTAATAAGGAAAAATCCACCTTAGGGTTACACAAAGATCAAAGCAAGCACAGTGAGTTTGTCAACACTTGAACACCTTCTCTCAACAGGGTATACTAACCTTCAGTGAGCTCCCTCCTACCACAGTAGACTACTTGCACTCTTCAGGCTAGTTTGGTATCTCGGGGTCAAATTGATTTACTCCTAGATTGATTTACTCCTAAAACTACATTTCTAACTCCGAATAACCATAACTTTATGTAATTTTGCTACAAATAATATCATAAAGCTATTTACATTGATCACTTGTGGCACTGTTTTTTAAACAAGAATCCATCTGGGAGAACCTTCTAGTGCTATAGAACTGGTATAGCATGGGATCCTGGTGGAAAAATAGGGAACTCGACCTGCGCAAGAAGTAAGCATTCTAAGAATATTGATTTATGGTGGACCCTGGTGATTAGTGCTTCAGAGACTTTTCCCCCAGAGGATATTCTATCTAAACTTATACTGTACTTGTCGCAGTGAATCTGAAAACCAGTCATGGGAGGTGTGATGGTAGGTGACTGCTTTGGCCATAGTGATCATGAAATAGTCAAGTTTAAAATTTCCAGTGAAATCACAGAATCACAGAATTGGTCAGGTGGGAAGGGATCACAGTCCAACCTCCCTGCTCAAACAGGGTCATCCTAGAGTGTGGCAGAGAATTGTGTCCATACTATGCAGAATATCCCCAGTGACGGAGACTCCTGATGTCCGTTCGCAATCTGTTCCACTTTGCTGTCACTAATAAGAAGAAAGGGACAGCAGAGTTGTTACCCTAGACTCCAGAACAGCAAACTTTAAGCTATTTGAGAAGCTGTTTAGCAGAGTACATCTGCTTTTGAAGGCTCAGGAGTTCAAGAATGCTAATAAGTATTTAAGAACCATCTTATAGATCAACAGAAGCAACAATTCCACTGTGTCATAAGTCAAGCGAGCAGGGTAGAAGACTGTCTTAACTGAATATGAAACACCCTGTTGAGATCAAGAGAAAAAAAAAAAAAAGCATGAACTCTGGAAGCAAGGTCAAGTTTTCCAAAAATAATACAGGGCTCTATTTTGTAGGTGCCGGAAGAAGACAAGAGGTCAAAGTTCAATTAGAGTGAAATGGATCATTGCAGCATCATATAACAAGAAGAGTTTTCAAAGTGCATTAATAGCAAGAGCAGATCTAAAGGAAGCATTGGACTGATCCTTTTTGAAGATGGTGATTTGGCTAATAGGGATGAAGAGAAAGCTGATGATTACTTGGTACTTTTTGAAAAATCCAGATACCTCACTGTTCAGATTAGTCAAAGTTTTAATGGTTAAAACATCAGTCTCCTTAGGCTGCTTCTGTGTAAGTGTTTAGTGGACCTACTGTCTCATTTCAGACCAAACAGAAGTATTTTTGATAAGATGGATCTGCATCCACACGACAAGCACATATGTGGGGCAGGAATCTCATTCTGCAGGGCTAAAATTGGGAGGAAGAAATAAAAAGGTGCCATTTTAACCCTTAACATATATTGAACATATTAAGCATTTAAATTCAACAGTTATTAATGTACAGTAGTGGATTTCAAAGAGGATGTCCATGATAAGGATGTGATGTGATGTCATGGTCTCTTGCTTGCAATTAGTTACCTTGTGTGTGAGTCACCGCTAAACAGTTATCCTATCAATATTTTTTATATCTGCTATAGTAACATGAATATTAGTTAAAGGTTATCCAGATACTAAAAGAAAAATAATATAAAGTAAATGCACAAAGTATCTCAAAATAGGTGCTTTATTTACTACGTTTAAAAGAAAATTAGTTAGGAAAATACCCAATCTGGGGGAAAAAAAAAAAATCCCAAATCAAACAAATTTGTCTGTTCAGAAGTTTTCTGCTAGATGCCTATTGCATTTCATTTCAGTGTCACAAAACTAAATATAAGCAGGTTTTGGGGTTTTTTTGCTTGTTTTTGACCAGAAAATAATAATAATTAGAGAATCAAAATTTCTTTCTCTCTGTATTAGCTTAACAACAGGATTACTGCACAATGGACTTCAGAAAGAAAGGACTGAAAAAATTACTAACATGCTTAAAAAAATTTACTGAAAAGAGTATACTGACACCAGTGCATTCCTTTATTTTTCCATTCTTTAACTCAGAGTGTGGTTTTGCAGCTACAAATTTACTAGGTTGTATCTAGCACAGGAAATATCTGAAGCAGAATATGAGCTGCTGTATAGAGTTATAAAGAAATGACATTAATCCCCACTAAAGAGTACAAAAGGGAAACAAAACAAAACAAAACAATAAAAAACCGTGAATAGTATAAGGTTTAGATCAAACAGTTCTGTTCATCATAGAGCTCCCAGATTTTCATAATTACTGCTCAGGAACTTTTCCAAGCCAGAGGTTACATCCTTAGGATCATGTTTAGCATCCACTAGAGACCTATCCCTTTTGCACAGGTCCAGTCACTTTTTTAACTCATTTGTATTTTGGCCTTCATAACATCTTGTGACAATAAATTACATGCTCTAATTGAGCTCTATGCAGAGAAGAATTTAATTCCTTGTCAGCACCTTTCCAACATCTCCTAGATCTAGGGAGTGTGAGGCATGAACTGAATGCAAGATAAGCCAGAAGAAAAAAAGGAAGAAATGCTTTGTGGGAAAATAATAAAAACTAATCATTCTACAGTGTTCTTAGTGCAAGGAGAGTGGTAGGATGCACTGAATATATTTCTATAGCTGAGCAACAAAAATACTTGCAATAGGTTTCTACAGACTGCTTCAGAGACTTGTACAGAGCTATTACAAATTTCTTGGGCCACATTTGTTTATATTGAAATAAAAGAAGAGCTTTAGGATTTGGAAGTATCATGAAAATCTGTCTTCATTAAAGCAAATATCTCATTTTGTTCAGCAAAACATCTCTCTCTCCATTGTCTAAAGTACATTTTGGAACTTTAAACAGATGTTTTAAAACCACAGCTTGGTATCTTGGTTCCAGAGACATTTCACGATGACAAGAACTTCTACAGTCGATTGCATTCAGATCTTACAGATATTCTAAGAACTGGGGAGTTAGGGAGATCAGTAAACAGATGCAGGGTAACAACTTGTTTTTTCCAATCTTGTTTCACAATTAACGACATGACTGCAAGGAAAGTGCAAGAATAAGAAAAGGTAGCTAGACAACAGAAATTCCTGTAGCTAACCAGCCTGGCAGCTGAAAGCAAGTGAAAGCATACCCCTACCACCTCACCCTCCATCAGCTCACTTGCTATGGAAATAAGGTAGCAGTAACCAATTTATGCATCTCAAGGCCAGAACATGTCAAGTGGCTGACATGATTTCTGCTAAAATGCCAGCAGCCCTTGCTCTTCAGCAGCAGAGAATAATAATGAGCCTTAACCACAATCTGGTCCAGGACTGCTTCCTACAAGGTGTTACAGAGGGAAGTCTATGTCTCATGTCTCCCAGGCTCCCTCCAGACAGAAATTCCCTTTAGTTTGGTTTCATGATATGTAAGAGGTAGAGGATTGAAACTTTAATAACATGGTGGGTTTAGTGATCAGTTGAAATGCCACTATTTGCCACAGAATAATTGTCTCCATTGCATATGGTATGCCAAAATAAGCTTTTGTAATGCAAGGCAGATATACCTCTATAGAACATATTTCAGCTGTTGATAATTAGATGTATGTCTTTCTATTTTTCTACAGGACAAGATTAAGAACACCAATCAAAGCTTAATGTACTACACTAGCACATAGCATGGTTTTAATGATCTTTTTATATTTTGAACTGAAACATCAGTTTTTCTATATATGTGTGCATGATATTTTGGAAAATAAAAGTGCATTGAATTATTTCCTATTTAGTGATTAGTCTAGAAAAACTGAATTATGTCTCTAACAAACTGTTGCTTTAGAAACAAGCCAAAAATGAGAATTTTTCAAAACCTTAAAGGTTCTAATAGAAAAGTCCATTTCTTAGCTAGTCATTTATTTCTTACTGGTAGCCATCCCCCATAGACAAGCATGTAATTTCACTGAAGTTATCTGTACTTTCCCTTTGGCCCCTTTTTGTAATTTATAGTTTCCAGACAAATTATTTAAACAATATCTCTTTTTACTTTCAACTTAATGTTAAGAGAAGTGGAAAGTCCACATTACTGCTAGTCTACTGAATACTGATCCTGCCCTAGTATGTTGACCTATAATTTAATGTGTTTTGGAAGAATGACTAATAATAACAAGTATAAAACTAACATTTGGATGCACATTGTTGATAACTGCTTACATTTCAATGCTCTTCATTAAATAGACTTACAATGTTGTGTAAAACATAGGTAGAATTTTTGAAAGTTGTCTCTTGCATTTACATGGCACAAACAGTGCTGTAAAACATCTGGAAACTTTATTAAATGATCAATTCAAAAACAGAACACTAAAATAAAATAAGAAAACTGATTTACAATGGTTGTCTTTTCTTTTTCTCAATTCTGTACTCTATCCAAAACTCAACTGATTACTGGATTTTTGTTCTTCGAAAGTTCATGGAGTTTCAGGTATTCTATTTAGTGGAAAATCTTCAGCATGTTTCCCTGAGAGATTATATATTATACCCACATCCATAGGAATGGCAAGCATTTGCCTAGAGCAATAGACTCTTGTGTGATGCATAACAGCTTCAGAAAAAGCTGTTCTTTGTGTTTTGGTTGTAACAGCTCCTGGAAAACTCAGAATGTTGCTGTTTTCATGCTACTACATATTATGTTGATACCTGTGCGAGAGTGTATCTGCTGAAATATGTTCCTGCAGAAGTCACAGAAAAGTGGAGAGATAGCAGACTGAAAGTACTGAACCTTTCTGGAAGGAGCAAGGGAAGAATTACAAGGATGTTTTGTGAAATTTCTAGACCAAGGGAGTTCTGTGAACCCTGAAGAAATGTCATCAAACTGCTCACCTGGTCTCAGCCTTTGCAAAGATCTAAAGTTGTGAATCTGAGCCTTCTTGTACAGGGAAAAACTTTGAAATCCCATTCTCCTTTGTGGATGAATATTCTTATAATCAAACAAGTAAGTAGTAATAGGCCATGGTAAAAGTTGGTGTGAGTCATCTGTAAACAGATGATCAAGGCAGGTTCATTGAGGCATTTCATTCTGGAAATCACAATCTCATATGTATATATGCATACCTAATTCTGATGTATACACACATACTATGGGACAAAACCCAGGTTTCAGACCTTTCTTTCTGAGTATGAGCTGTTGAAAGCAGTATAGGTCTATTAATCAGCAGTCTTGTTATTATTAAAGCTGTAATTCTTTCCCTTTGCTATATGAGAACAAAAGGACCCAGCATGGATTTGTAATATCTGGGAACTAGGATTGCAGAAAGAAGGATTATCCTTGGACACATAATTTTCACAGTCAAAACTGTGAACTTATGCTAAACTGTATTTCTCTCCTACTGATGCAGAATATTTTTAAAAAGTAAACATATAGTCATAGTATAAATTCACACAGTGAAAGAAATTGACTTGTAACAGATGCATTTGGATTTCATTCAGTATTTGTGAATTTCAGCTTGCAAGTCACTTGTGCTGCTTCAAATTCTTTGCTGTTGTTTGGGACTTGAGATTTGGCTTTTTGTTTTCTGTATATTTCTTTGCTAATATGAATTATATGCAAAAGTTATAGCCCCTGATCCTACTACACGTACACACATCCAAACAGCATTTTTGAACCATGTCAGATTAACAGAAAAGCAATAAAGAAAAGCAATTATCAGTGTAAACAAAAGCCTTCTGTCTTGTTTCTGATGTTAGCTCATACCAGTCAATAAACCTTAGCCCTCCAGTCCAGATACTTACCTGGACCTTTACCTAAGTAATTTAAATTATGTTGACGGGAAAGCCAAATAACATCCTACTTTAACACTCTGCAGACTATTAAAAATTGTTTCCTTCCAATGTACCTATTATCTTGCAAGGGTATGATTAATACAGAGGAAGCACAGGGAGATTTTTACTGGAATAGCCATTTTTGTGTATTTCTGCTAGCATGTTCTCTTGAAGAGCATGGATAAAATCTTCTGATGTATGGGAGGCCTAGAGTCCTTATCCACATCCCTGTTACATTTTCTAATTAGAATACTAGTAGATTTTTTTTAAATAGAGGAAACATGAAATCAATATATGTTTCTAAAGTATTCAGCATAAGTGATGAGCACAAGGGTAATGAAGGATATTTGAGGTACGTCCAAAACACCATGATTCACTTCACATTACTTATTCTAGAACCACATTCAATATGCTGCAAAGAGATATGTGCAGGCAGTAAAACCCAAATCTTCTGCTTCCGACTGGTGCCCTTGTAAGTTCCCCATTAATTACAAAGTATATTTCATTTGTATTAGGAGGCACATTTCTTTTCTATGTGTAGCTGCTGACCAAGAGAAGATGTGCATATATTTGAGATATGTTCACATTATTGATTGCTTATGTTTCAAGAATACTTCACCAAAAAGAGCATATTAAATGTATTCCTTATGCAAATAATGTAATAAAATCACATTACTTAATTCCTATAATTTAATAATTAATTAATTTCATTCAATTTCTTTCTGCCACTAGGATTGCTTTGGTTTTGAGCAGTCAGTTTAATAGGAAAAAATGAAAATGAGCTTCATCTGCTTTAAAAATATCTTCAGGATAGTAGTCAGAAAAAGGAGCAAGAAAACATTAACCATCCATTCAGAAATTATGCTGTCACGGAAGACACTGCACTTTGCTGTTTGCTCTGTTCAAACCACAGCAGTGCCATTCACACAGGCACTCAGTGCTGAATGTAATTTTACCTGCAGTTCCTTTTATCCACCAAACCTGGATACCTGTGGCCTCTCTGACCCCCTGATTTCCATGGAAGGACGTCCTTAGTGGTTCTCCTATGTCCTTCCACTCTCTGCAGGTGTTAGTAGCCAGTGGAACAGATCCTTGAGGAGGGAAAGTAAAGCCCCTTTCACATCAGATCCTTTTCAGCAGATCATACCTGGTGCTCTGGTGGGTTTATGAGTGGTGCAGTGAGAGCAATTAGCTCCTGAATGAGGATAACAACAGGCGATTACCCTATTTAACAGCTGCTAAGTGGTGTTAATTGCTGGCTATATACCACAAGCTGAGCAATTTTGTGCTAACTGTACAAACAGAACAAAACAAACAGATGATGTAGGGAGAAAAATGGGTCTGGAAGAACCTCTATTAATCTCAAATAGACATACAGCTGGAGAGATCATTTTCATTGCTGGTGTGAATTATTTGTAACAAGCAGTTTGTCAAATCCAGCCTGTTACGGAATTGTCTGTGAATAGACAGCAAATTATATTTGTTTCTTCATTATTCACAGTCATTTAATGAATGGTTTGTATGAAAACATTTTTTTGCCTAAGGTTTTCTCCAGCATGGCTAGTTTGTGATAAATTCATTCTTATTGAACAGTGCTATGATTTCCATGAAACAGAGTAAAGAACAAGATATTTTATGAATCTAGACTAAAACTGTAAGTTAATAACAAGCAAATTATCTATAAAAATGGGAAGAAAATATTTCTAAATGAAATTACGATGTAGACTTCCTCTTCTTACTGAAATGCCGAAAATAACAGGAAAAGTCCAGAATAGAAATCTTACCTATTTTTTTGGGTGCTCTGTTGGTTTTAAGCTCTCTTTTTTAAAGGCATTCACTAATCACAGTGCAGTACATGATCAGCAAAGCTGGCCACTGTGTACATTTTATTCATTAATAGCATGGTTTAGATTTTACATGACAGACAAAAGTTGACTTAGTTGGAAATTATAGCTACCAATTATAAAAAGGCTCTAGATGCTGTAAAGATGTTTATAAGCTATGAAAGTAATCATAGAAGTAAAAAAAATTAGAGTTTTGTAAGTCCCTCTCCTGGTTTTAATTAGGATCGAATTAATTGTTTTCTTAGTAGCTATACGGTGCTGTGTTTCAGATTCACTATGAGAATGAAGTTGATAACACGGTGATTTTTGGTGGTTGCTTAGCCATGCTTATCCTGTCAAGGGCTTTCCAGTGTCTTGTGGTCTGCCAGTGAAGAACTGCACAAGAAGCTCTGAGAGAGCATGGCTGAGACAGGTGACCCAAAGTGGCCAAGTGATATTCCATACTGCAGATCCTCTTATCCAGTATATAAACTGGGGGAAGTTACCTTGCAGGGGTCAATTGTGACTTGGAGACAGGCTGAGCTGGTGGTGAAAATTGTGTTGTGCATCACTTGTATCTCCCAGCTCTCTTTCTCTACCTCTTTTTTTTTATTGCATTTAGTATTTATTTTTATTATTATGATTATTGCTATTGTTATCATCTTCATCATCATCCTTGTTCTCCTCATCATAATCATCTGTGTTTTGTTTCATTTTAGTTTAATTATGAAGCTGTTCTTGTCTTGACCCATGAGTTTTACTCTTTTCCTGATTCTCTTCCCCATCCCACCATGGAGGAAGTTGAGTGAGTAAGCAGCTGCATGGTACTTACAGTAATTTCACAAATATAAGCCACACCTTTTTCATTGA
>VRYO01002772.1:13831667-13856772 GCA_009812075.1 Sialia sialis | reverse complement strand
GTGGCTTATAATCGTGAAATTACTGTAATTGCTTCCTTGGGTTAAACCAGTCCCAAAAAATCACTATAATAATATATTCACAGCTGAAAAATTAGATTCTGCAAACAAATTATGAATGTCCATTCAAAGTTATTCTTTGTGATGAACTACACAAA
Source organism: Sialia sialis (assembly GCA_009812075.1). Lineage (NCBI taxonomy): Eukaryota > Metazoa > Chordata > Aves > Passeriformes > Turdidae > Sialia > Sialia sialis. Next base: position 13,856,617 of record VRYO01002772.1, on the reverse strand, counting down.
AACAAGCAAAGCAGACATTAAAAAACATTCTAAATAACATCAAAGTAGTGGCACTGTTGATCTACCTAAGCTAAATGCACCACACTGGTTGCTTTTCCAACTGTGAATCAAGAAAAAGGACTCAGTACCAAGTATGCAGCAGACTGAAGGACCAGTATTGTCATCTGGCTTCTGTTGCTTTGGTTCCACCTCAGCTCAATCGTCTGATGAATTTCTCTCAATCCTTTTTGCTTTATTTTAGAAAGGTTGTTATTTTCCCTTAAGTTTATGCTAGTCTTCTATCGATAACTATTTCTCCCAACATTCACACATTCACATTGCCATTATAAGTCATGAAAAAGTTCTTTATTAACAATAAGACCTTTTTCAGTGGACTCCCATGGAACAAAGGTAGGATCTTATTTTTCAGAAAGTCCATGACAGTAAGGAAACTCTTGTTTAGCTAAGAGATCAAATGCCAAACACGTTGGCAAAGTGCTTAAAACTTGCCCTTTTTTTTTCTTCTCTTCCTACAGAGCTTTTGAAAGACAGGAGAGTGCTGGCATGCAATAAACATAGCTTATCTCTAAGACATGGCACTCAGGCAATGACATTAGATTTTTGGGTGTTCTGAGTGGATATTTTCTTGAACTGTGAAAAATACAATTTTAGACTACATTTGATCTTCATATAATTTGAATATTTGCATAGAATTTGACTTTACAAAATAAATTAGAAGACTTCTCAATTCAAGGATTTCCATATTATCAATGGGAAAGTAATTTCTATAGCAACATTTTAAAGGTTATTCAAACACTAAGGAAAGTTTTTGGGGGAGGGAAAGCTTTTTTCCTTTCCCTTACTATTTTTTTTGCTTAACAGGAAGGAAGTAATTTAAATAAATAAATAAATAAATAAATAAATAAAAACCAAACCAAAACAAACAAACAAACAAACAAAAAAAAAAAACCCAAAAAATAAACAAACAAAAAAACAGGAAAAAAACACCACCAAAGAGAAGAGATAGAACAGAAGATCTGGTGCTGGCAAAATGGCCATTGGCCCAGAAGACTAACCAGGTATTATGGCTCTGGGATTTCAGCTGTACATTATAATAGTCCTTTAAATAATGTAGGTTGTAGTTTAAGGCTACAGTCTGTGTAAATACATACAGAGAGAGAGGAGGCACATAAACCTAGTCTTAATTTTAATAAGGCTATATTTTATATATTTCAATAAATGTTTTTATGCTCCAAAATATTTTCAGGGAATACAGAACCAAGTAAGGATCTTTAGCTTGACATGTAGCACTTGGTTTGGGTAAAATAATTAATTCCCTTGGTTTATAGTTGTTACAGAGTTTCCAAATGCAGAAACCTGCTTGGGAGGAGGCTGCAGCAGCTCCATGGTGACTGTCAGCCGGACCACAAGCTGTCCCCAATCTCTCCAAACCCTCAAGGCCATAGTCCCATTAGCTGCCAGTACAGACACCCTCACACACACACAAATGTATTCCTCAGTGCACCCCCAGATCCCACTGTCTCTCCAGCAGCTGGCCTGGACTGTAGATCCCTTACATTGGCACCATCATTTGCCACCTCTTCCTGTGGCTGCCCCTCAGAGGCAAATGTCCTGCCTCATCCCAGCCCACATCACCTAATCTGTATTATCTGCAAGAGCCTTCACTATTATTGCCATGCTCATTCCTGTCACTGGCACCATGGACACATGGACTGCTCTGACTCCTGGTCCCAGCCCCAGGGCTATCACTGAGCCCCACACACACTTTTGCACACAGGACAGAGACCCCCATTCAGGAAAATGGCTAGATATGGGGTTTAGTGAGAAGCTAAGACACACAATAATTATCAGGAACATAGGGCATAGCCAAGCAGGTGCACTGACCAGGGCTTGCTTGCATGCAACTGGCTCATCTGTCAATTTACACTTCTATTTTTCCACTTGTTCTTCCCTAAGATACCTTGCACCCTCATTTTTCCCACTCTTGGTTTGTCCCCAAAACATCTCACAGTCAATCCTGTGCAATCCAAGTACCCATGCTGAGGTCCATTCCCTTGATCTTGCTGCAGAAGGTGAGTAATAAATAAATAAAGCAGGTATGGGCTAGTGTACATCACAGAGTCAGCAGCTGCACGCTGTGTACAAAACTACATCTCAATGAGGTGAGCAAAGAGGAGAAGCAGTGACTGCTCTTTTAAGATAATATGGACGCAGCAGAGAGATTGTTTTCTTCCAGCCTCACTAGATTGATGTACCCAGATACACCCCTTATCTTGCAGTGCCTGGAAATGCCTGATGAAATACAATTACAAGTTTATGCATGTAATATATACTCTCTTCCCTCTCATAGATAATTATGGATTGGTGCTGCTAAGTCTCTGAAATCCTCCCCTGCATGTCAAGATGACTATTTCTTCTGTGTTTCTTTATTCATCCCCTGGCACAGTTGCAGAAGAGAGTGTGGACAGGCAATATGAGTAAAAAATACCTACTTCAGAGGAATGCTGCAAGGCTTTCTTGCACTCTTTGCTGCCTTGCCTACTTTTGCTGTAATTTCCTCAACTTCTGAACATTATCATAGGACAGGTAGCACTAATAATATGGGTAAAGTAAGAAGATCTCAAAACTGAAGATGGATATTTTGACATTTTCTGTATTATCCTGAAGCGTGAAGCAAGATGAATTGGGGAAAGAAACTGACTAACCCAAAAAAACCCCAAATCCTCCCTCATACTCCTTCAGTGCTGTAAATCAGAATATTTTTACCCTGATACAGCTGACATGAGTAGAAAGTAGGTGACTATTTCTTTTCGTTATTAGATTTCTAGTTTTTAGTGGATAAAGGCTGTAACAATTAACAGAATGACTAGTGACATTGACACCTAAATTTTGAGGTGGCACTTTATGTAATAAACAGACATCATACTTTGAACTTCCTGCGTGTCATTTGAGAAGCCCTTCTGTGATTTCATTTCAAGACTGAAGTGAAATGAAATGCAATGGATCATGTGGAATGTAAGCTTCTCCAAGTACACAGTGGGATTTGGGATGTGGGCTCAATCTTCTCCGTAGGAGTGCTACAAACAAAGCTGAAACACATTTATTTGTTAGCACACCAAATTTGTCTCCACTCTAACAAAATAATACCTTCTTTCCTGGTACTGTTAATGTACTGATAGAGTGGAGTTTTTTAAGAAATCCCTTTACAGTTGCATCTTTTCTCATCAAGGCCTATAGTCCCATGTGAATTCTTCCCAGTATTTGTTCATGATAGCATTTTGTGAACTTTCCAGTTGAATTTGAGACAGCAAAGATAACTTGATTTAGCTGAGTTAATCTACTGATGCTTCCACTAAGCCATCATCTGAAATGGAATAATTTGAAGTTGTTACTTTTAAAAGCCAGCAGCTATTCTGAAATGATTTTCCCCCATCTTTACACACACACACGCACACACACACACACACATATACATATTTATGTAAAGTTTTCTTCTTTACCAGCTCCGAGAGCTATTTTCCTTAGAATCTCTTACTCTTACTTTGCTGTTATCTATCTGATGTTTTTGTTAAGGATCATATCATGGTATTATTACTCACACCTTCATTTCAACCATTTCTTCCCATTTTAATAGAATTGGTACAGTGGAGCTTGCCTAATTTATCACCTTCGGTTTAAATGACTTCTAAAATAATTCAAAAATCTTCCCAAGCTATCCATTTTCCTTTTCCCTGCTCTGAATAGGCCTCTAGATAGCTAAATATTCCCCTTATTACTAATTAAGATAGTTCACTTATTCTTCTATTAGTCACAAAAAGATTTCTCTCTGCGGTTTTAGTCATTGTATGCATATGGTGCCTAAGAGTAATCCCTAGTCATGGCAGTTTCCTTTTCTTCTTTCTTTTTAACATTAGTCACAGATTTTCAATCAGTCTATTCTCATGTAGCATCTGAACCAGTATTTACGCCTTTGATATAAAACACATTTCCTGCATTTTCCCTTGCTTGTCTTCCTGAACAAATTGTATTCTTCTGTGTCTGTGCCAGATGTGCAGCATACCCCACAGTCTCTGTGATGACAGATAAGTCATCATCTTGATCATTAATTAAGTCTTGAGGTATCTCCTTGTACCTGTGCTTTGATAGTTTACTGACAACTAACAGAGTGTAATTATTCTACCTATAATTCTCTTTTGAATAAAGTACTTGTCTTCTCCTTCCCCATAAATATTGAGCTTAAATTCAGTGGACTATATAAATTCCTTCAGATTTTAGTTCATTCCATTAGAAAAGAGATAAGTTTAGCTTTTCTAAGTGGTACAATATGCAATAAATTCACAGAAATTGGAGTTGTACCAACATTAAATCTTTGGAACTGAGAAGAAAATTAGACCAGCAATCTTTCCTGACTTGAAGAGATGTCTTCTGATGATTTTTAAGAATTATTATTACATTATTATTTATGTTATTATACTTGTCACTATAGAGAAAACTACAATAGGGCTGAGCCCATACTGTAGTGAAGACATTAAGGTTTCCCTTTGGAAACAATAATAAATTGTGTCATTTTTCTAGGTCTAAGCAATTTCCTTGAAGAGTGTAATTAATTTGTAAGAAAACCCCAGCCAACAGTAAAGATTGCAGTATAAAATTGCAAATCAGAAACTTGTTGAAAAATAATACTTGCCATAAAAATGATAACAATACCACGCAAAGAAATTGAAAAGCAACATGTAAATAAATTACTGTGGCACTGTTCTTGCTGCTATGGTTAATGTTATGTCAGCACTTTCATTATAAGTTCAATTTTTCAAAATTTATGAGTCATCTATAAAATAAATAAAAAAATCTTTATAAGACTAATGCTGGAAGATCATGCTCTAGAAAGAGTCTTGATTACAATAGTGTAGAGGAAAAATACCCATTACTCTTCACAAAATCTCTTGGGTTGAAAAATAAGGTATCAGTTTAAAAATATAATTTTAAATTTTGGGGCTGAAATGGCAGTTGCCGATACAGCTATAAAATTATCTTTCTTTCCCTGTCATTCAATTATTTACAAGAGCATCTTAAAGAAAATGAAACTGAAGCCAAAATATTTAGCTGGAGAGTCTATAGAGTGTCTGAATGAGAGAAGCTGTGTTGTCATTTTAAATTTTACTACCTTCCCCACATACTCCTCTCTAAAGAAAAATGTTTTGAAACTAATCTCATTAGGAAGAAGTGACAGTATATCTGTAGCCAAGTCATTGATGCAAGTTTATGATGATGCAAGAACAACATAGTGAAAGCTTTTAAGGCAGGATTTAACAAAATCTTTCCCTTGCTGGTATTCCGAGAAAGTATGCTTTGTCAATACAATAATTTCTAACCACTTATTTAGAATGCATTTTCTCTAAAAAATGAAGTAATGAGTAATAATACAGAGCATGAATGATACAATGAGATATTATTAAAAGAAAGTACCTTATAAGCTTTATCTGCAGTTTCTCAGCAGTTTTCCATTGCTGTTGAACCCAGACTGCTAAATTGAAGGCATCCCTGATCTGACCTGACTAAATATAGCATTCTTATGTTTTTGTGAGATCTTGGGGTAGTGTTTGAGAACATTAGCATTGAGAAAACCTTGAAGAACTCTGGACAATGTAAAGAGATTTATCCAGCACAGTCACATTTCTAAGGTTCAGCCTCAAGAAGACATGACTGAGAGGGGACTTCACCAATGTCTACAAGTATCTGAAGGGAGGGTGCCAAGAGGACAGAGCCAGGACTTGAGGCAACATGCAGAAACTGATGCCCAGGAAGTTCCAGCTGAACATGAGAAAAGCTTCTTCACAGTGTGGGTGACCGTGCACTGGAACAGGTAGCCCCGAGAGGCTGTGGATTGTCCCTCTCTGGAAATGTTCAAGAACCATGTGAATGCAGCTCAGTGCCGTAAGCTTTGGGACGGCCCTGCTTGAGCAGGGAGCTCATAAACCCGCTGTGGCCCCTTCCAACCTGACCCATTCTGTAATTCTGTGACTTTTGTGAGGAACCCTGACATGAGCAATACCTTGATACTATTTTGAGGGCAAATAGTTGAAATTATTAAAAAAATATTCTGGATATATTTTGCTTATGAGTAGAGGCCTAGGAATGTGTATAAAACCTTTATTGGAAGCCCATGTCCTCACCAATGGACATTTATAAAGCATTAAAGGCACATTTTAAACAAAATAGTACTTCTTTGGAGAGAAGTGAGGGTCTGCAGTGACACTTAATCATGCTTTTAAGGTTGCATTATGGGCAATCATATTAGACACTTCTGTATCCACCCTGTAGGTACTTCTGGATATTGTATGCATGTGAGTAAAAATAAGGAACTTCAGTTTAGTTGTCTGTATGGTTGTATTTACATATACAGATACAAATGCAGATACTAGGAACTCCTCTTCCCTGGCAGAGGTATTTCTAAGTCCTTTCCTTCAAAAGCTCTTCTTTTCTGGCACATATCACAGAACAATTGATGTGGAAAGGCAGCTCCAGAGCCAGAGCTCCTATGCTCTGTTCAGAGCAGAGTCACCTAGAGCTGGCTGCCCAGGGCCAGGTCAGTTGGATTTTATACATCTCCTAGGAAGAAGATTCCTCAGCTCCTCTGAGCAACCAGTTTATTGGGCACCACTGAGGACTTTGGCTTCACTTCTTTATTCCTACATCACCAATTTATGCACATTGACTCAATCCTTCTCATCCTTCACTTCTGCAGTTTGAACAGTCTGAGCTCGGTCAGCCTCTTCTTACACAAAAGATGCTCCAAAGCATTCATCAGCTTTGTGGCCCTTCATTGAACTTGCTCCAGCAAGTTCATGTCTCTCTTGTACTGGGCATTCAGGTCTATGAGTGCAGCAGACATCAAAATTCATCTAGTTCTATTCAATATCACTAGCTGGGAACCACAAGCTATTCAATTTACCCAAACATAGATACCCATGGCAGGGTTCAGTTGTATAAACACAGATGTTCTGTACTATTTAAAAAAGGCCTTGAGTATTCCCCATGCCCTCCAGCTGCCAAGCACCAGATTGTATTTGCCATCCTAGGTGAATATCTTGGAAAATTTCTGGTTTACTAGAAGCCACGGATAATCTAGGTTTAGACATTGATGTGACAATAAATCCTAGACAGCAAAACACCTTTCATTTTCTATGTTTTTTGACTTTATATATAACTCTGATATATCATTTTATCAACATAGGCTAAGGTTCCCCTGGGAGTCATCAGAGTTTCTGCCAGGGGCAGTTCAGAGGAAGAGATTATGTCCTTCCATTTTACCAGCTGAATTAAAGTGAAATGGTATGAATATGTCCTCATCCCTTCTGATCATTCACTTCTCCTCCCAAAATTACATAGCCAAGGCCAGAAGCACAAACAAATACAGGAAAAACAAATGAAAAGTGCAATCCTAAAATGCCTGAGAATTTAAAACAGGAAATGAAGAACTGATTATAGGTCATTTTTTTCTCTCCTTCAAATTTTGCAATAAATAACACACTTTAGTAGTGCTACATTATTAGTATCTCCCAGTGATTTTATTTACAAAGCCTCTCATTATTACCCACTCTCTCAATGTGCACTTTAAAAAATGTGAATCACATTAGCGTGATTGCATTTGCATTAAACACATGGTTAGTTCTTTAAAAGTACAAATGCTTGTAATTTTATGACACACCCGCATGAATTATAAAATGATGCATAATAGAACTTCGCTTGATTTCATAATTACCTGTTGTTATCCTGGGCTAATTAAATATTCAGCACTGCATGTTAATCCTGAACATCTCCCTGGCATCCTTTCTTCCCTTTTCCTGAATTTTTTTGAGCACATTCCATTGAGTTGCAACTTGTTTCATGGAATCTGTAGAAAGAAAATGTTCAGCAGCTATGGATATATGCAAATCTTCAAACAACCATACCCAAAGTTAAAAGCGGAAATTTCAGTATGTACCTATTATTTCTGGCAGGCATACATTACATTGCTTTGATCATATTTCCTTCCTAAGCTTCCTCATCTGCTTGAAATAGAGCCTCTTAGAGCTATTTCCCCCTTTTTATTTTCGCAGAAAGCTGCCTTGTATTTTATACAACTTAATCTTTTAAAATAGGCTGTTTTCTATTTTCCCATGCGTACTATATGAGCATCTAAAGATACTTGGAGGTATGAGGAATCTTAGACTTGAAATACCTTGTTCAAAAATAGAAAATGTGGGAGAATACTTACTGTATTGTAGTACTTGAATTCATATGAATTAAAGGAGCAGCCTAGCTAACATTCAAGTTAGCAGACCTCAGTTAGGTCCTCAGCAGCTTCAGACAGAATATGTTATTAAGGCATACAGAAGTGCTCTTACTTTCATAGCAGGTAGAACTCATTTTTTAAAGAATGAAATATGTGACTTGGGCAAATCAACGCAACTTGTTTTGCCATCAGAAAGAGACCACCGTTTTCCTTTGACGTTTAATTTCAGCCCCAACATAGCCCCCAGTCTTCAGGAGGTGTCTCTAAGTCAGCTCATTTCACCTCACTGGCTCTGCTGTCAATAAAGGAAGTTAGTTTTGCATGGGAGGCAGCTCACTTGCCTATAAACATCTGGTGCAGACATTCCATGTGGTATTCAGTCGCAAAGGCAAGAGGTTTAGCTTGGGTCTTCTGTCAGACGCAAGCTGCATTCTGATGTACTAGATCTGGTAGGGAAAATGAAGAGCAGCCAATACCTGTATTTAAGCTATTGAATCAACTTCAGATTCTTGCATTTGTAGCTGGCTAGAGGCAGGTAAGAACTGCTACTAAACTGTGCACTGTGCCTCTTTTAGTAATGAGTACAGGTAGGTCTTTTCCCAAGAGAATGACTTCTTCTCCTGAAAAAGCTCCTGCAACATGTGGTATCATAAAATTTAAATTTCAGTTGCAGTTCTTTGTTCTATAATTTGTCTAACCTTAAAACAAGTGACGAATTTAAAAAAGAAAAAAACAACAAACTGAAACAAAACAACAAAGCCACCTGGTTTCAGATGGTTTCACCTGTTCTGGTTTCAGCCAGGGATTAACAAAACAACAACAAAAAAAACCAACCCAAAAATCTCAAACGAAACAACAACCAAAACTTAAACCTCCCTAAAAAACCCACAATCAAACCTAAAGAAAAAAACTCCCCCACACACCAAAACCCATCCAAAATAAAACTAAAATAACCCCCAAACATTTGTTGTAGAAAATGTAGGCCTTATACAGGCCAGATTTTGCATTCATGATGCAAGTGTTGTTCCCAAGCATCTGCTAAGTATATTAAAAATATATATATATATATACTTTTAGAAGAGTATGAAATGGAATATCTTTACTTCTTTACCTATCTTTATCTCTGCCACATCACACTGTTCCTGTAGGTATACTTAGACTAAATTTAACTTCTTGATTTTAATACTACTGTAATACTACTGCTTTCAGCATACTTCGTGTTTGTTGTGTACTGTGTAAATTAAAGGGTTGTCAATCATCATGCTTTTAGATTCCTGTATTTCTCAGTTAACAATTATGATCTTTGAGCTTGGTCCTGCAAGTAATCATTTCTGTGGGTAAAATTAGGCATATAGATTTGCATTTTCAGGATTAGCGACAATGTAAGGTTTGGCATTGTTAGGTTGCTATGCAAATGTTTAATAATTCTCCCTTTGATGCCTTCCATTTTTATTCCCTTCCATGTCCCCACACCTTCTTATACAGGTGAACTTATAGCCAATTTTTCTGAAGGTTTAGTGCTTTGCACATCTGAACCCTTAGATAGGGTTAGATATGCTTAGATGTGCTTCTTTTAAACCCCCTTTGAAACTTTAAGACTTCATTGCAGCTAATCTTGTCACAGAAACTGAAAGTGCCAGTTATACAAACCTTTGATGTGATTTGTTTCAACATACTAGCATTGGAAAAGACAATAACACCATCACCAAAATGTGTATGTATGAGCCCGTTCACATCTTTCCCATATTATGTAAATAGGATTTTTTTATTAAACTTTCAAAGTAATCCATTCCCTCCCATAATGTTTATCTCTTTATTAACTGTAAATAGCTGAGCCATTTTCAGTGCAGCCATTATGGTTAGTTTGCTCCTGCTCTCCATTCCACTTGAGCTTTCCCTTAGCTTAACTGCCTTGAAGAAAAATGCACAGCATACAGAGTCAGAATAATAACAACAGAGAGGAAGTAAAAAATAATTACTTACATTTTACAGTGGCCATGTCTAAAGATCCACAATCAGCACACAAAGCACTTTGACATGGTTTGATTCTGTACTTTTGTTGCCAGATTGCAGACACACTTTACAGTAATGGAAGTGTTATTTCCTCTGATAACCACAGTAATTTATCAGAATACTTCTTCTTCTTGAATATTATTTTCCCTTGTTTTGCTACATTAAAATAAATTAAATAAATTTAGATCAGTTTTGGCTCAACTGTCTAGCTACTTTGTCAAAGTCTTTTAAAGCAAACCTCAGATGCAGTTGTTATTGTCCTCTCTGGCAACAGTCATTGCAAACATCATTAAGGATGTGAGGTCTCTCCCTTAATTAAGAACTAAAAGGTTTCATTTCCTAAAACAAAAGCATGTGGCAGGTTTTATTGATCTGGTCTATGTCGCCAACTGAACACATTAGCAGGGGTTATTGATTACTCTAGCGGTAATTAGCTCTGTTCCTTGTCAGGTAAGCACACATTCTTAAGATCTTTCCTAAAGAGGCCTGTATCTTCATTCACATTCACCAAGTTATACAATGAAGGGGGTTTCTAAAGTCTTTATTGCCCATGTATCATTTTTTTTTAATTTAACAGCAAACATTAGAGAAGTCATTTTCCAGTCATTATCATGTTATAATTCTGAATGTCACTGATGCACTTAGGAATGAATTCAAAAACAAAAGAAGCACAGCATTGTTGTTTTGGGTTTTTTTGTTTTTTTGTTTGTTTGGTTTTTGTTTTTGTTTTTGTTTTTTTTATGTAATTTCATATAGCTATTACTGCTTTTAATAACTCCCAGCAAAAGAACTGCCATTATGTGTTAATTTGAAACTGTGATAAATAATTTCCTTTCTCCAGTTTTGAAAGAATAATTTCAGACTGAAAACTGTCCTAGTTAATTCCTTGATAACATTTAGTTCATTTTAGGTTCTAGTAGTAAAAATAGAAGCTAATTACATTCAATAGCACTTCTTTGAAGAGAGACTTGGTAGATTAAAAGAGGCCTAATTGTGTCTGGCTTCCTTCAGACAACTGGAAGCCCTGGCCCTCATGGGTAACTGAAACCAGCTTGATATCTGCAGAGGGAAAGCACAAAATAGCTCAAGCAGTGTGGGAGGTTTCTGGAGTGCATTGTTCCTGGCACAGGTGATTGAGAAGTAGTTGAAGGAAGCTGCTTTGCTGGATCTTGCAGTTACATACACCAAATGATGAACTGGTCAGGAATGTGAAGGCTGGGGGAATTCTGGACTCCAGACAGATGGTGTTATTTGTGATCCTGAAAAGAGGAAGCAAGGTATAAGGCTCTGGGAGAGCTGATTGATTTCCAAGGGTCATTTTTTCCAAGCTTGTATATGGTCCTTCCCAATATATGGACAATCAAGTAAATGTATATTAACGTATATTAAATGTAGGAGGGGAAAAAAAGGGGACCATGTGAGATGTGGAAGCAAGGTAATGTAAAAAGAGTAGAGACACTCTCCAAGGGCAAGGTTTTGGTTAGGAAAACCAAAACTCATTTGGAATTATATCTGTCAAGGCTTCAACAAGATAATCAGCAGCAAAAGTAAGACCAGAACTATCAGGCTGCTGCTGAACAGTGCAGGGAAGTTCTGGATGAACCAGAACACAGAAAATACTTTACTTTTTACTACTATGATTTATCTTCTGGGATTCCAAATTCCTCAAATTCTCTGGGAAAGTCTGAAGCAAAGAAGAGTTACTCTCAGTAGAAGAGAATCAGATTTGAGAGTATTTAAAGAAACTTGACATCCACAAGTCTATGGGATCTGGCTCTCACAAGTGCTGATGGAGCTGGAAAATGTTATTGCCACTCTCAACTACCTTGGAAAGATCACGGTAACTGCAAGAAATTCTTGCACAATGGAAAAAAGCAAATTGTTGAAGACAGACAAGAATGAGGATCAGGGAAACTACAGGCCCATTAGCCACACCTGAATCCCTGGGAAGATGAGAAAGCAAATAATCCCAAAATACTTTTCCAGTCACATTAAGGAAAGTAAGGCTTTTGAGACTAGTCAGCATGAATTTACAAAAGGAAAATCAACTGCATATGTTGGGTTTTCATCTTATATAAACCATGTATATCATGTCAAATGCCTGAATAGCCTGGTAACTTTTTGCAAAGAAATCATTGACTTAGCAGATTACCTTTGTTCATATTTTCTTCAGATTTTGACACTGTCTCCCATGAAATCCTCACGGACAAACTGATAAAGTCTAGTCTAGATAAGTGGGTAGTGAGACAAATTCAAAAGTAGCTCAGCTTCCAGGATCAGAGAGTGGTGATCAGTTGCATCCACTCCAGCTGGAGGCCAATCACCAGTGGTGTGTACCTGGCTTTCAAACCAGGGCCAATTCTTTTCAACTCCAACATGCTTGCAAATGTTACAAAAAAACATCTGCGGATATTTGAAAGTTGGGTGGGGGTTTTTTGACAGAAAAAAAGCTGGCACTTTAATGATGACTCTTGATGATTGTAAATTTGGAAGCACTGTTAACGCACCAAAAGATCCGAATATATTTTACAGATGAAAACATGATACAGAAAAACAGTGAAATAGTGAAATATAATCATGGAATTCATAAATTCATGCACATATATCTCGAACTGTCTTGATTGAAACAGGTCTGGAGGCTAGTTATTGTAGGTTATTTCTACTATTATTTGAGAGACAGGTACCTCTAGACTGAGATACAGAACCCCAAGGGAATAACTCGTTTTCTAGGGGAGCCTTCCAGTGACTATAAATATGATTTGAAGAGTTATGTGTCTAGTTATAACTAGGCCTGTTCTACAAGATGAATTAAATACATTTTGGCCATAAACTGGAAGCTCATCAGTTGAACTTTGCAAAATTTACTGGTACAGTTTGTTTAATCTATTTCAGCAATTAAGTGTAGTTAGCCCTGTGTATCTCTAAACAACTGCAGCAGTTCTATGTCTGCTGGAATTGTGAATTATTTCCTCTTTTTTATGGCTTAGCATCCTAATATTCATATTAACAGTGCCCTGCTCAGCAATGGGAATACTTGTGAATATGGTGAAAACTTATCAGCATTTGCTTGGTGATCCTTAATGGCTTCTTTGCAAATCTGACCATGATGGGAAGTCTTTCAGCATTAGTTTTATCTCAGCAAAAATCCACAGGTATGATTTATTGAAGCAAGGAAAGGTCCAGAGGATCTTTGTAACTCCCCATATCCCAAGTCTATTCAAGGACCAGAAAACACAATACATGCCCTAGAAATAGTTGTGTGAGTATCAGTAGTTTTAGAATGTCTTTGCCACATAGGGATACAGTAATTTCACATCTATAAGGTGCACCAGATTATAAGGCGCACTTCCAGGTGCCAGCAAATTTCTAAACTTTTTCCATATATAAGGTGCACCAGATTATAAAGCACACTTTTTTTTTTTGCAGCGAGAATCCACACACAACTGTCACAAACTAGCGAATTACTAATGGAATCACGCGATCGCGGGGTTTACTGGCAGGTGCTCAATTTGCAAACATTTTTCACAGACCACTGTAGCCTTTAAACACAGCCTAAAAAGAATCAAAACACTAAAAACTACAGAGAAAAATCATTCACTTTTATGAAACTTTTAAACAGCTTCATTTTTCAGTCAGCTCTATTCATCTTCTATGAAACCTTCGAACTCTTCGTCCACCATATTGGGAATCATCAATTGTGTGATGGCAGCATCCAGCAAATCCAAACCCGCATCGCCCGTATTTTCATCATCAGTGTCATCAGTTTCGGTACTGTCAATGCCGTCACTGGTCAGTCCAGGAATGATGTCGGCCTTCACTAACCCTCGGATGACAGTTCTGGCAGATATTTTATGCCAGGCATCCACTATCTTCTGGCACACAGGGGCATAACTTGCCCTGCGTAGCCTCCCAGTCTTCGTGAAGGAGTGCTCTCCTTCGACCATCCAGTTTTCCCATGTAACTCACAGTTTTGCCTTGAGGGAACGAATTACACTTATGTCCAGTGGTTGCACTTCTTTGGTGAAACTACCCAGTATTACAGCAAGTTTCAAGTTCGTCTTTTTCACCAGAGCTTTCACACTTTCTGTTTTGTGGGCACACATCAGTTTGAAAACCAGCAGCGCCGGCAACACACAAAAAAATCTGTCAGGTCTCCAAATGTAAACTTGTGATAGCCAATTCTTCATTACCTCCTCATCCATCCACCCTCTCGGATTCATTGCAACAATTATTCCAGCTGGAAATGTTTCTTCAGGCAATGTTTTTCTTTTCAAAATTACCATTGGGGGTAATTTCTGCCCATTGGACAAAACTTCTAGAACTACAGTACGCAATGCCTTTGCGTTTCCTGCGCTGCGAATTGAAACCGTGGATTTTCCAGTTCTGTCGATAGTTTGATTTAGCGGCATATCAAAGGTGAGGGAGACTTTGTCCATGTTGATGATGTGGTCTGGCTGTATATGTTTTTTCAGAGATCTTGCTTATGCAGTAACTGCAGAAGTTCACCACCTTTTCCTCATAATCTGCCGGCAGCCGCTGAGAAACCGTCATCCTTGTATGGATAGAGAGCTGCTGTCGTTTCATGAAACGAAAGCACCAAGAAGGCTCTGCTTTAAAGCCATTTATATCTATTTCATTTGCCATTGCTTTGGCTTTTATCTGAACAGAGACAATTGAGAAGCCTCTGCCAGCTGCTCTTGGTTCAGAAATCCAGCTGTAAAGTCTGTGTTTGAGTTCCAGTCATCTCGCTTTATTTCCGCGGAAGCTTTTCTTTGTCTTCTTTGCAAGACCTAGCTCATCTTCTTGCTGTCTCCACTTCCACACCACGGACTCACTAATGTTGAATTCTCTAACTGCAGATCTATTTCCATGTTCTTTTGCATGGTTGATTGCTTTCAATTTAAAATCTGCATCGTAAACAAGTCTCCTTTGTGGTGGAGCCATTTTGAAGTCACTGTGCCCATTTCCCTCCCCCCTGCTGAGCAATGGCTTCATCCACAGCTAGGCAAGAAGCTTTTCTCTGATTGGTTTATCATGGTCAGAAACACACGATTCATAAAATCGCCATGGCCAAACAATCCCGTACTCTAAACAACACAGGCAAATTGACTGCAATCTATTTCTGCTTCGGAAGGGTGTGGCGCATTTCCAGGTGTCGGCAAATTTCCAAACTTTTTCTATATATAAGGCACACCGGATTATAAGGTGCATTTCCGGGTTTCAATCAAATTTTAGGCTTTAAGTTGCGCCTTATAGTCGTGAAATTACTGTAATTCTAATTTATCAGAATTTGAGGGTGACATATATAGAAATGATGCTGAATTTTTACTCAATTGGAAAATCATGGCAAATCACCATCATGACAAAATCAACATAAAGACAGATTCCTGACTATACCAGCAACGTAATTTAATTTTTTTTCCCCCAAACTGCACTAGAAATGAACCACCAATCACAGGCAAGATTTTGTCTGGAATATTCAGTATATATCTACATTCTCTGCTGTAACAGAGTCAGGAACAAGTTTGGAAAACTTGTTATAAACAAGTCAGACTTGGTTCTCCACACTGCTTAACTGTCAGCTGACTCTCCATATCTTTCTTGAATCACTCCAGCAAATTTTCCACAAGTTATCTCCATTCCAGTTCATGAAATAATGCCAGGCAGATTCTCATTCCATAAGGCAGTTTGTATACAATTGCATGATGTCTGTCTGGAAATTCTCCTTAGCGTTAAAATATTATCCAAACTTGCATCGTACCTTTGTGAACTCACATATGCCATGTGCCAGTACACAGAAGCCATAGTCTCATTTTCATGCTATAAAAACTTCTCCCTATCAAATTGCAGTATAAGCCTTCCATTATTTCAGGCACCTTGAAATTATTCTTACTAGTTATTCTCTAATTCACTAATTATTCTCACTACTGCAACACGAGCTAATAATTTTGCATTTTTTATTTTAGGGGCATTGCCTGAGTCTGAAGATGCCCAGGGCTACTGTATGCCTGTAGATGTAGCCAGCCTGCCAGAGAGGAGCTGTCCCTGGCATAGCATAGACATGAACCAAAGAGTTCTACTTAGCATGGGGTCCAGGGGTTGCTCCTTGATTTTCTTTTATTCATCCAAACAGATCCACTTAGGCTCCAGAAACATTAAATCAGATCAACAGCAAAAACAAACACTGCCCCCCCCGCCAAAAAAATTTCCACCGAATCCAAAACAAATCAAAATCAACAAATTAAAAACAATCTCCTCCAAAATCACAAACAAAACAAAGCAACCAAAAAATCCCCAAACCAACCAAACAAGCAAAAACAAAGAAACAAACAAACAAACAAACAGGCAAAGAAACAAACCAAGCAACCAACCAAGGGCAAAAACTAAAAGCCCATAAATAAGGAGATGGGGCATTTGAATTTACTGCTTTACAAGACAAGAAAAAAGTGTTAAAACACATGTCCCAAAGAGCACTTAAATATTGCCTATAAACATAGCTGGGGAGTAAGTTCAAGAGAATCAGAATTATATTTTAATTGGTCCAATATTTTCCAATTTTTTCCAGTTTGTAGGCACCTAAAAATTCTTAAGGAGTCTTTGACATACCGAGGAAAATCACTTAGGTGCCATTCTGTACATGGAATATAAACAGACTTCCTCTTTTCTCTGATGCCTCTTCCAATCTCTTTTAGAGTAGTCCCTGGATACACGCGGACCCAGGGGTAAAACCCCTAAATTCCTCATCAATAGAAAAACTGAGTGATCCAGAAGTAAAGCTAGGATGGGAAATACAAAAATGTTGCTATTTCTGTGAGCACTGAGGTTCTCCATCTGAACATGAAGAGTAAGCTGAAATTTAATATTATATAGACTGCTATGGAAAAAAATAATTCACACAACCATTTTGATACCCAGGAAATGAATTGATGAGAGCATTATTGTCTTTATGGTGCAGAGAAACTATTGAGTAAACTACGTTCCTCTGATAAAGTTAGGTAATATAAAAGTCCATGAAGAGAAAATTATTTTCCTATATAAAAAAACAACAACAACAACAAACTGTAAAACACAGTTTAAAATTATTTATCAGATCATAATTTGAAAACTTTTTTGTCTAATATAGTTCTAGATCACTCATGCCATGCTGAGATGCTGCTTCTTATCTAACTAAGATTAAAAACCAATGTATTCTATAAATAGAATGAAAAATCTTTGTCACAAAAGAAAATGCAAAACCCATGACTCATTCTAATTAAAACAGAAGCTCATGAACTCATATTCCTCAAATAAATATGAGAAATCCACTTTGCACACTACTACAATTTTAGGATTGTTTATTTATTTTGTAAGGAAAAATATAAGATATTACTGTGCTCCCTTAAAATACTACAGTTCATTACAGACTTTAGCTTTTTATTCTTACTATTTTGTTTGGGGGTGGTGAATAGTCCTCCCTGGCCCCTTGGCAGAGTGCAGAGCTTTAGTATTCTCTGCTCCAGTCAGCTGTACTGGAGCCCCACTACAGTCTGAACAATCCCAGGAAACACCACAATCTAGACTCAAAAAATTATCAATAGGGGGATGTTGCACAACAATGAAACCATAATTAATAGTATCAAGTGAAATTCAACTTTTAAAAGACAAAAATTTCAATACTTTAGTCTCAAAAGAGGAAGGAGGAGGCAAATTCAAAAACATTTTGCAGAATACAATTTATTTTCAAGAACCTAATTATGGTATTTTAATTAAAATGAAAAAGTCTATGCATTCTCCAAACACCAATTCCCTGTAAAAATTAGAATGGGATTCATTAAGCCTAATATTAGTCTTCATCTGAGTCATTTTATGCTCCTTCAGCAGCTGATAGAATTGAGCAATCCTAGGTAGCTGTTCCTTGGGTTAGTTCTGAATATCTAC
The DNA here is from genome assembly GCA_009812075.1 of Sialia sialis. Lineage (NCBI taxonomy): Eukaryota > Metazoa > Chordata > Aves > Passeriformes > Turdidae > Sialia > Sialia sialis. The sequence goes on along the minus strand of VRYO01002772.1, from coordinate 13,838,412 downwards.
ACCAGAATGAGAGCCTAAATTTTGTTGTTTTCATTGTTCTCTTTATTGTCATATTCCCCTCAATCCAGCCCTCTGTGTTTGGCTATAAAACAAACCCAGAGGGACCAGTTTCCTGTAGTCACACCCACCACAAATATCTAAAGGTAGCTAACATGCATACAGCTGTTTTTCACAAGTCTGTTCAATACTGAACCATATTTTCCTGCATAGGAACAGGGCACAACAGCAACTCCAATGTGGAAGCACCAAGTTCATGCTGTGGACAGGGAACTTCATCCACAGATATGAGGCAGTGACTCTGGAATGAATGATAGGAAACACAGTTTGCTGTTTTGCTACGTGAAAATAAAAACAAGTCAGTTTAGCAAAATTTGATATTTCTTTTTAGATAATTTATTTTCCTAACACATACACTAGAATATCAACCATTCTTTTAAATACTTGCTGTATTCAGTAAATTGCTAATGCTGTTGTATGTAAAATTATCTTTATAATCTGTAATTTTATGTTGTATTCTCCTTCCCAGATAGGAGCTGGTCATCCACAGTAGCAACCAAGCAGATTGATGATATCACACTCAATGACAAAAATGGGGTGGAAGGCTGCTTGTCTTCCAAAGTCCTCATTAACCATTGCTCCTCAGGATGTGCAATTTTTCAGTATATAATGCAATGGAATTCATAATATCCTAATAGCAGTTCTCAAATTTTTTGTCAATGAGAAAACCAAACTTATCAAGAAATAAGTGGAAGAATATGACTACCCAGATTCAATATATTTTCTAGAAAACAATAAATTCTGTCTATCTGAAACACTACCTACACCCCTGAAGCAAAATTCAAATGCTTGCTAGATGGCAAATAAACAAACACTTAATGGTTTTATCACTTGTATACTTTTCTCTGTAGATAAGCAGGAGGAACCCTTCCATTCCTTTACACAGATGTCAGATTAAGGCTCATTTGTCAATTACACATCTCAGTATATGAAATGCAATGTTTGTTTCTGAAAAGCATGAACAGAATACCCAGTAACAGTCACCTACTCTTTAAGTGTCTATTTCAGTAACTAGGGAAATATATCTCCTCAGAAAGCATTGAAAGCATTGAAAGACCTTCTTGAGCTAGACTCATTATTTAAATTGCATTGTGGCAAAACAAAAAGGAAAGGAGAAAAAAGCATATTTAGCAAGAACAGGGTGCTATTTCACTTATAATAAGTTTAAGTGAAGAATTTGGGAAAGACTTAAGGCTCAGTCATGCCCTGTGGTTTCTCCCTCTATAACACAGGTCCTGCCCTACTCCCATATCCATGCTCCTCATGGTGTCACAAAGGGTCCCCTGCCCTCTGGGGATTCAGGAAAGGTGAACTCTGCCCTTAGGTGTTTATGTGTGGAGCAGATCAACAGCTGGCAAGGGAACCTCTCAGGTACGTAGTCCATAATAGGCCTGAATTTATATCAGTTGAGATCCCTGCTAACACTGCTGGGTTTAGACTTCAGCATCCTGAGAGCTAAGACAGACTCTAAAAACTTTGGTAAAAATTTTGTTGCTCTGATAGCACACATCTTAAATAGTTAAACCTAAAATTTGTAAGGCTATCTGTAGCAGGAACACATCACCCATTGGCTTGTGTTTCCTGAGAAGAGCCAGATGCTGTTTGAGAGCAGAAAGGAAGAGTTGGTTCAAAGACAAGTATTTACAAACTAAGGAAAATATGCTTGTATCTGGAAAAGGATGCTTTTAATATCATAATCATATCGTAAGCTTTTTCTTCTCTCTTTGACCAAGAATTTTTGTAAAACTTTTTGAAACTTTGTGGTTTTTATGTCCTTATAAAGAGTTCTATAAGGACAAAAAAAAAAAAAAAAAAAAAAGGAAAGAAATAATTAAACACTGCAACACCTGGCTTTGGAGATCTTGATTCTCAGATCCCTCTCTCTATGATGAACATGACATTAACATATTACTTTTCTGAGCTATGTTTAAAAATCCTAAAATAAAGGCTGTTTTCACCTCTTGTATTCAATCAATATCAACAGAACTGACTGAAACTTTGGAAACAGAATTTTCTGTCTTGTAATTTAATTTTTTTTGGATGAGTAAAAAGTAAGAACAGAAGACAGCGGAAGCCCCATTAATGTTAACATACTTTGTTCTAGAATTTTAGAAGAAAAAAATAAATAACAAGAGATAAAAGAATAGGAAGGATTTCTTCTTCTTTCTGATTCAGTTTCACTATGAAAATGTACTTTTTATCATCAATACTCAAACTCATAAAAGTATTTTATGTTTTATAAGCAGGGTCTGTTCATAGAAAGAATTAAAGTAAATGTTATAAGATCGGATACAATATGCAATATGGCATTTAGTAGCCTCATTCATTAATGTAACTTCATGGCTAATTTTCCACAGAATTATGCTGTTTTTTGGTTACAGTTTTACATGATAGATATATTTTGCTGTTAAGAACAAATGCAATTTTTTTTTTTAGGAAGAAGAAGATTGAGCTCTGAGTGCTTTCACTTCATGTTATAGTGAGCAGTGAGCAGATTTTCCTGCAGGACACGCAGAGTGAGGTTGCAGCTATGTCACAGAGCTCTGCTGGAATGCCCTGCAAGGTGACAGCTGGCAGCCTCCCTCCCCAGCATCTGGCTGGCACTACACTGCAGAACCTCAGACACAATTCAGCCACACCAGCACAAACTGTACCACACCCATCCCCTTGCCCCTGGGGGATGCTTACCCACCTCAGCCTCAACAGAGCTCACCATGGTCCCTCCCTGGCATGCAGAATAATAACAGCAAACGCTGGCCTCTGAAACAAAACATTTTCTTACTCTTCACAAAACTCCCAGAGATGCTTAACTGCTTTATTGGGTTTTTTAAATAGGCAAGGAAATTAAAAAATACTTTATTAATTTGTTGCTAAATTTGCAGCACTGATATGCAAATATCAGATGTGCTGCAAAAGAGAAACTTTTGGCACTTAAAAATGAAAGGAAATCTTTAGTTGTTGTGCACTGACCCCAGCTAGCAGCTTAGCACCTCCCTATGTTCACTCCACTCCCCAGCAGGACTGAGGAGGAGAACAGGAAAAATAGAAGTGATCAAACATATGAGTCAAAACAAAGAGAGCTCAAGAAACAATAAAAAAGCAAATTAAAATCCCCAGAAATCTGTGCAGTCTGGAGCAATGGACCCAGTACACTAAATTTTGCAAGTCAGCCACTGTGCAGGGCACAGTGACTTTTTAAATTGAATGCCTCATATCCCTTCTGCAGACCAAATTCCACTACTTTTTGGAATTATATAATTTAACAAAATACATTACCTTAAAAATTCATTTAATCTCATCAGAAACTGAGATGATATAATTTCTAAAGGATTAACCTTCCAAAGTGTTGCCAAAGAAAGACACTAGGCTGCTTTCAGCATCAGAAGGCTTTGATTCATCAGGCATCAACTAGCTGTAAAAATCTCTACAAGTATAAAGTTGATACACATCTCTAGATGCCAGAAATTCACTCTTGCGATGCAAAGTCACTTTCTCCACTCTACAAACGTTATATGAGTTACAAGGGTGAAGAAGACATCACCAGGAGAGCTGTGCACGGAAAATGAAGAATGCAGTAGCAAGTTCTTAAGATCATAAATACTTGGTGCAAGTTATTGGGAAAGTCTCTTCTAATTTCTCTTGATCCTTGGGAGCTCAGGGATCAAAGATCACTAGCTAAATAAAATACAGTCCCAGTAAAACAAATTTGAACATTTCCAAGCATTTGTCATTCAAAAATACCTATTCATCAACATCAATGTTTCTAAAGTGGAATGTCAGCTTTCACAAAATTAAGTCTGAAAACACAGCTGCAGCATTAGAACATTTGGGCAATTTTGGAGCACAATATTTAGATTTTTCAGGTATCATTTTCAAATCTTTTCTATTTGAAATCATGTTTCATTGTCTAACATGAACCACATTATTCCCAAACTAGCACAAGACTTTATGAGATGACATTCTGACACTGAGTGATTCAACCCTGTCTCTTCTAACTCTCACCCCCACACTCAATAACTTGATAAATTTTTTCCTTTGCTATTATGTATTATTTTAAATACATAAAGACTCACCGTTGAAAAGAAACTCTGAACTTCAACAAGCTTAGAACACATAAATTTATTGTTGTCTTGCAGACAAGGCTTTCATAGACATTTGGATACATTGTCCTATGACCCTATTTGGCTTCTTGCAGCCGGGCAGGGACCCATCGGACTAAGCCACTGAATCTTCCCAAATTTTCCCCTGGTGGGCTCCATCCCACCAGTGTACTTCCTCCACACTTGGCACAGTACAAGCCAGCTTGTACTGTGACACCTATAGATCCCTTACTTGGTCTCTCTGTGTTCCAGACACATCTGGGAAAGATGGCTCTGCAACAGTGAAGTATTTGGTCTCTTACATTTTTGCCCTTTGCACTTCAATCAGAATCATGATTTTTTACAGAAGATTTCACCAATAAGGTGTTTACAAAAACCAAGAGAGAGAAAAGTGAAGCTGTATACACATTTTCACTCGAAAAGTTAAAACCTTAAGATAAACTAGGAAAAAAAGAGACAGTTATTAGGCATCTTTCCCTTGAATTTTCAGTTTGTTTTTCAAGGAAGAAGACCAAAATCCCAGGGTAGAATTCTGATCACTAAGCTACAGAACAAGGAACACTATTTGTGTTTCATTTAAAGGAGATAAATACTGCTTTTTCTGAGACATTAGAGAAACTCTCCTACGCTTCCCACTTAAAAATATTTTAGAGAAAAGGATTGCTTTTTGGTTTTTTTCCCAGAGGTTTTGGAGTAATAAAAGTTTAGTTTTATTTTTTCTCAGAATTGCAGTATTTGTCTAACCTGCAGGTTTCTCGTTTCACGCTGAGATGGAAACACCTCATTTTCCTGTGAGAGAATAAAATCTGCTGATATTATTTATCTCTCAAGCAGAATCAGAGCACAAAATCTCACAGGGATACTCTCTTGGAATTTCCTACCTAACTTCATATAGGTCCTTAGACATAGATTCACATGATTTTTTTTTTTTTTTTTTTTTTTTTAATCCTGCTTTTCAAATATAAATCTCTGAGGTTGTTTCTGTCTGTTTGGGGTTTTTTGGGTTGGTTGGGGGATTTAGTTGGGTTTTTGGTTGGTTGGTTGCTTGGTTGTTTTTTTTGCTTTGTTATTAATTTGCAACCTTTACAGTTTTGCAGCCATAAGGCTTCCTGCTTTCCCCACAACCAGCAGCACTTTCAGGAAGCACATCCATTCCTCCCAAGTAGTGCGGACTTCCCGCTGCAGCTGTGGAAGTGACCCATACCCATTAGCAGAGTTAGGCCAAGCCTTTTGCAAAAAGCCTTAAAAATCTACTTAAACATAGTAAATGAAGAGACATTAGTTAATAAACCTCAGGTGTGACTTTGAGACCCTCTGAGGAGAATCTGAGTGAATGAGCAGGATTTACACTAGTTTATAACCACCAAAAGGGCACACAAAAACAGTGGTCTGATAATTAGATGTGGATTCCCTGCAATACGCAGCAGGAGTAGCCAATGTTTCAAAATAATTAATGTGAAATGAGGGAAAAAATGCCTAAACACAGCAAAACATATTATTTACCATTTTCTGTTGCAGTTTACCCTTGTGAGTATGCCAAGCCTGGCTCTTCTTTCACACCCTATACAAAATGTTCCTACCACCTCCAGTGGCACTGACCCCTTGAACACACAAAAACACTTTGGCTCTGTTGGGGTCACAGATGTCCTGACCAAGCACAGGCAGAGCCTTCTCCCACCAGTGAAACCCAAACCTCAAGAATGGCTTGAACCAATCTTTAATGGGTGGTGGGGCTTCCTCTGCTGCACAAACACAATGAAACCCAGTCATTCACCATCTGAACACAAAAAGCAGAGTCGGCTTCTCTGGAGAAGGGAACAGTTCTATTAAGTGTTGGTTTATAGGAAATGTTGTGCATTTTAATTCACTAGTAATTTAATATGCATTGGTCTACCCTAATGGGGCAGCAATCTGGATTTGGGCCTGAGGCTACTGACGCAACAGAGTTAATACACTAATAATGATTAATACTTTCTTTCAATGCAGCACTATACTTTATCATCTTTAGCAAAGTGTTATTTTTAAATTTAAACAAAGCACATTGCCAACAAACTAAATATGTCAAATTGAACAGTTCAGTCTTCTAGTATATATAACCTCAAGTGTATTTTTGCATCTGTTATATATTCAGTGGGTGAGAGAATGTTGTGCTTTTTACAAACAGCTTTCCATAAATTTGAGCAGGCAAGCAGCTTAGCTGACACACAACTGCAATGCCACAGCATTGGAAAGGGTTTCTGGTAGCATCATTTCTAGGTGGTGAAAAACTCTAAAATGGGGTTGCCTGGGATTCTCTCTTTAAATGCTTGAAAGAATGGGATTTGATGACGCTTTATCAATGGGATTAAGCCTCTTTTTCTTATTTGCCCCTACACCCCTTGGGTGATTTCCCATTATAAATACATTTCAAAGCCATGTCCATAACAGCCCACCTCACGTGATGTTCTTCAGCACGGCTCTAGTATCACTGACATCAGAACAAGGAGCTTTTTACTCTGCTACACTCTACACAGATGATGCTCTGCATCTGCTCCTCAGGCCTAAAAGGCAGTGCTCTGGTCCAATAAAGCAAGGAAAAGACTGGATGA
>VRYO01002772.1:13805717-13820926 GCA_009812075.1 Sialia sialis | reverse complement strand
TCTAATATCTTTTCTGAATAAAATTGACTCTAGCTCAGGCAAAACCAGCATATTGATAATATTTTCCTTGTGCCCTCAGTGCACTGACAGACTCCCTAGCCCTGAGCCTGCCCTCAGAGCATGCAGGAGCACAGAAGAATAGGAAGTACACTGGATAATTGGCAGTACATTGTGCCTGCACAGTGATGCTCAGTAAGAGAATTTTGACTTCAGTTGAAGTTCTAGGATGACTGTGGAGGTCTTCAGGCCCTTTACATTGGTGTTAAGCAAGCTGCCTCTTCCTGCAGGTATTATTCCCTCTCAGTGAATGGGCTAAAGACCTGACCTGCCTTGGGCAATGCTTTCCTGTAGCACAGAAGATGCTGAGTGGCAGTGCTGTGACTGTTCTGAGAGAGGGAATTTATTATCTTCAGTGTGGTGCCATGCAAACAAAGCAATATTGCTTCCAGGCCCAAAGGAGTCTGCAGGTAGCCTCTCTGCATGCAACACGAGCTGGCTGTACCCAACTGTCCCTACATCTTTCATACAGAAGTGGAAGGCCCTGGTTCAGGAAAAGATACTTAATTTTCTACTGATCAGCATCTGCTGGCACAATAAGAACCTTTGAGCATAAACCATCAGCCTGGTGAGATACACTAACCATACATTCCAGAAAGTGTGAATACTGGTTCATACAAAGTCCCTGCAGTCTGCAGGCTAAAAGTATGTATGTGTTGTGATCCAATTTCATATTCTGTTCATTAAGAAAGTCATCACCATGGTAACATATACATCACAAGTTACTACCACAATCTCTAAAATTTTCATATGCATAGCAACAAGAACATAATGCTGGAGCATCTCCATTTAGCAGTGTTTGAAAGCTGCACATAAGGTTTACTAAGCACCTTATAAGTACTAGAGAGAAGAAATGGGTCTTTTATACCCAACTGGCGTAAAGAAAAATAATTTTATTAATTTGTAAACTTAATGATCTTGAGTCAAATTGTGCCAAAAATAACTTACTGTCATGTTTTTCATCTTGCCTTTATATCTCTCCTTCCTCTTGTTACATTAGCTATTCTTAAAAAATTATTGGTAATATGAATATTCTGGAGAGGAAGCACTGTATGCAACTTACACTAAGTAATAATCTATATGTGGGAAAGCTGTAGACAATAACGTGGTCTTCCAAGGGACATGGAGCCACTTGTTCTAATCCTATTGCTTAATCCTCTGCAGAAAGCTCCATTTCCAGATGCCATTTCTCCAGTGACATTATTCATATCAGAGTAACTTTATCTAATTTTATCACAGGGAGAATTAGCCAAAGACAAAGATCTTGTTAGAGCTGTACTAAGTGAAGGAGTTCAATCACAAAAAGGTGACTCAAAGTCATAACCAGGGAATCTTTCCTGGAAGACTGATGATAGCAGACAGGTAAAGTAAAAAGAGGAGTGTACCATTTATGCATCAGCTTTCTTCTGTGTAGCTCTAGCAAGCAAGACATGACAAGCTCTGTGGGCCTTCATACTAATGGAACTGATCTGCTCCTTGTTAACTAGAGGAATGACCATCTCTGACTTTCCCTGTGCTTTGCCTGACAAAATGGAAGATCTGGTTAACAGTTTAATATGCACATCCATACATGCAAAAACTTTCCTCTCCTCACTGACTGAACATGGCTCTATTTTAGATTCTATCTTAGTAGCTCAGCCCACTAAATTTGCAAAGTTATTTTGATGTCATAATCATACTTTTTTTTCCCCCTTCAAATGATCCCTTGCTTTATCTCAGAGCTTCAATCTTGAAGATCATTACAAACTTCAGAAACACAAGGGAACAATGCTACTATGAAAATGTTTTAATAATTAGTCACAGGGATATTTAAAGGCAGTTGGAAAATGTCAAGACTGTAAATTTAACTTTGACTCTAGTAGGAGGTTCAGAAAATGTTAAGGCATATCTTGAACAAGAGGGCACTTTCCTGACAACTATAGCTATCATGCCAAAACAAAATTAAGCTTCCATTGCGTGAACATGCTCAACTTGAGAGGACATGATGTTTCTCTTTAAAATGATGCTTCACCAATAATTTCCACTGTCAATTAAATGAGTAAATGTATATATTTAAAGAATGCACTGAAGGCTACAATTATACCTTCTAATGTTTTCATTTGACCCAAGCCTCAAATATAGATTTATTTATTTATTTTGTGGGTGGTTGGGGGGGAGTTTAAAAGAATGATTTCAGTGAGAAGCTGCCAAAAACTTACCCCATGTCTGGCTCCAGGCTCAACATATCAACGACAGCGGTACAGCCTCTGGGAAAAACAGATTTAAGAAGAAGAGGGAAAAAACTAGAAGAGCAAATGAATCTATAGAGAGGAGTGAGAATGTGTGAGAGTGAGGTAGTTTGTTCTTGGCTGGACACCTGGTGACTACCAAAGGCACTCTGTCCTCCTCAGCTGGACAGGAAAGAGAAAATGTAAAAACAGGCTTGTGAGTTGAGCTAAGGCTGAGGAATGATCTCCCACCAATTACTATCTTGGGCAAAAAAACCTCCTCAGATTGGGGAAATTAATTTAATCCATTAACACTCAGATAGGTAGCTAATATATCTGTAATATATATACTATATGATACTTATCATTTGATCTAAATGTCTTTAACTTGGGGTACCCAGCTGTGGTTCTTTTTTCTCTTCAAATATTTAAAGACATGTGGATTCTTCCTGTTTTAGGATGGCTGCAGAGGTTGCCATCTTCTGCCAAATAATTCTGGTGGCTCTGTTGTATATACACTAAAAGAAGGTAAAAAATGTGTCTTTAACCATAGATAAAGTCAGAATTTAATCTTTTAAGTTATTGTATCATAAAATATTTTTTCTTAGTTCCTCTTAGAAGCTTCCATGTATCACTCAGTACCTTAAACCCCTTACACAGACTGGATCCTTCTGCTGCAGAACCTGTTTGTAGGTTTAATGGTGTGTGCAACCATCCCAACATTCTTATGGCAGTGGATGTGGTTAGCAGGGTCCTTCGTGGTCACGGTACCAGCACCTGCCCCAGGTGGCACAGCACTGCTAAGTGCTATGGACAGAAGTCATTGAAATATCAGCAGAGCACTAGTGACAGCACTTGTGACTTGAAGTAAGAGCAGTAAGGTGATCTGATTTTCCTTGGGGGCTGATACCTATCTCCAGAGGAATTCTTGAAACCTTCACATCCTTGCTAGCAGTACATGTGAAGAAACACTTCTTCAATAATTTGCTGGGAGCAGAGAGGTGAGGATGTGATTTGCCTTCAGTTGCTCCCTTTCAATGTTGCAGGGGTTTTTTTCCCCCGTTACTGGCAGGCTGTTGGACAGCAACAAACAGCCTGGGTGGTAAGAGCTGTAGCTTGTTAGCATGAAGATTTAGGGGTGTGGTGATTTAGAGAAAATACCACAGGCAGTGAAAGACAATACCAGCACTTAGCAACATTGATATCAGCTATATAGAAATGCTGATCCAGGTGTATGCTGTTGGATCAGTATAGTGCTCGTCATTCAATCTGATATATGAGAAAGCAAAGTGGCTCAAGTCTCATCCGCTTTTAACATCTTGACAAAAATATCCTTTCAAAGTTATGAGGTGAAAAAATTATTCTTTCAACCAAAGTAAGTAGTTGGCATATATATGCTGTCTGTAAGTTGCCATCTCTATTTGAAACACTTTGAAGGAAATCTATGTCCCAGACTTCACCAGGGGTGCATATAGCACTCTACACTTGGCATTATCTAAAACGTTGGGTAAAGCTTAGGCAAACTGTATCCACTGGTAATCAAAAAACATAGAGAAGCCAGTTAGTATTTTTTCACATGTACAGTCTGTTTATAAGTTCACTAGAACAGTTTTTGAGCTCTGGTGGCAAACTGAAGCCTTTGATTCCCCTGTGCTATTTAATTTGTGTTGGTGTTACACAGGAGGCATTCAGCTCTTACCAATGTGGGGCAAGAGCCTGCCATCCTTTGTCTTGCTGAAAAATACTCCTTCTCTACTATGAAATGTGCTGGCTTTATCAAAAACTGAAGTTCTGAGGTAGTAAATATACATTGTATTACTTATAAAAAGCATTAGAGTTACTTGGTAGTGGCTTTTAAGACTGGTGTAGTGTAGTTATGTATTCTCATTCAAGTAATTAATAATACATCAGCCTAACTGCAAAGTTCTGTACATAAATGGCTGCAAGTGAAGTACAAATAACTGCATCATATAAATACATGTAAAATTGATTTGTAGGACTATGAAAAAAAAAAATTATTAGAAAGCAGTACAAGAAATGGGACTGAGCCTCCTGCTATGAGAAATACTACTAATTACTTAGATACAGTATAATTACACAAACTACAATAACTGTGTAATTGCATAATAGTTAGACTTACAGTGTTATAAAGTGTGATTGCTTCGTGTCTTGTCCTAACTCATATTCTGGCACTTAACTTGAAATAACTTCCAAAAAAGAAGATTAATTTTAATATTTATGGATTAAAAACCTATTGAAGTAGATGGAAAAGTCCGCTAGTTCAATAAATTTTAGAATGGGATAGATATATAAAACTATAATGTGAGGAATAATAATGAAGTCCTCTAAAGAAAGCTGCTTCTTGCATTCATATCTAATACTCCGCTTCAAGTGATTTCAAGAAACAGAAGTTAAGGAGAGAAAGAGAGAGAAAGATCTGGGGAGATTATCCCTTTCTGAGACTAGTGAGAATTAAGACTAGTGAAGGCACAGATTTAGTGATCTTGTCCTCCCATCTGGTCTTCTCCATTAGGCTAAACCTATGGTTCTTCCACAATGAATGGCTCTAGATTCTTGCCTTTTTGGTTTTTATTTTCTTTATTTTTGTTTGTTTTTTCGTTTTTTGTTTGGGTTGGGTTCTTTGTTTTGTTGACTTATTTTTTCACTGGTTGTCTGGAATGGTTTCTTTTTTACTTTAATACCAGATACCTTCATAATATCTGAACTGAATTCATTGGAATTAAGTTTTCTCAGTCATATTTTATTCCTGTTTCTTTTACTGGTCTCTATTACAAATAACCACTCAGCTGTACAACATAGCATAATTACACTGGGCTTATGGAAACAGGAAATTATTCACTACAGCTACCTACTTCATGTGGAATAAAGAAATACTACTGGGATGTTCTGAGAAGTGTCATATCTTTTGTGTACCACTAAAAGCAGTAAAGTAAGTCCTAATCTGCATGTCCTTGATCCAAATGCAGTGTGTGATTATACAGAGGGTTCTTTGGCATCCCACTGTCCATCACTCTGCTGACAAAACATTTGAAATTTCCTCTGCTTCCAGGGGCTTCTGGGATTCCCTTGGCGCACAAGCTGCTTACCTTAGGAACTGAACAAAGAGTGCTGAACACCAGAGGAGGAGGCACTGAAAGATCTTTTCCATATGAGTATCAGTCTTCAGTGCAGTAGGTAAGCTATCTTCATTGTCATAATCATCTTCTTCACCCCTAATTTTTGCTGGTGAATCCAATTTGAAAAAGCAGTTGGAGAATTTAATCTCATAAATCCATAAATCAAGTATTCCAGCATTTCCAAGACAAAATATTCCCCTTTTGGCTTGCCTGTTTTCATCTAACCTTTTTGTCTCCTGAGGAGCTTTGGTGCAGAGATAGAAGTTCAAAGTTTGCTGGTTTTTAATTATAAAGGAGCCAGGATATCAGTGGGATTTTGCTACTTATAATAAGTAAGCTATAAGTAGTATATAAGTATATATATATAAGTTATAAGTAGTATCTTTCCTGCTAAAGCCTCCTTGCAGCAGCAGAAGCAGAATAGAATGCAAGTCTGTTTCTTACCCAGCCAAGCTCAATCCGCTGTATTTAAAATGTCAGTTAACTGTGTTTGGCATTGTACAAGGAAAAGAGTCACAGACATTTTCCCACTCTCCCTCATTTACAAGGAAGCACTGACCCCTGGAAAAGGTGCAGGAACTTAGGAGAACTCATTGCAACAATGACTAATCAATCCTTTAATAAATAAGACAGATCCTCCCTACTTTATCCACGTAAGCTATCCAAATCAATTAAATAGTGCCAGCTTGTAACAACTTAAGAACAGTTTTTTCTTACCTATTAGTAACCTTGCCATGTTTATGAACATTTTGCATTAGAAATGGCAAGCAGACTTGGTGATTATAAAGGATGTTCAAAGTTGTCACTAGATTATGTTGCTAATCACAAAATAGCAACAGGATAAAAAGATGGTACCAGTTATAATGAAATTAATTGATATCTTTAAAATTACTAGAAAAATCTCATAAAAATATAATAACAATAACTGTCTTGGAAGAAACTACAGAAGCATTTCATATTTCTGAATTTAAACTCCCTGCCAAAGATCAATGAAAACATATGCTAACATTTAGCAATTAATTATTGATAATTCAATTTAACTCACTCTCTGTGCTGTTTACTGAAATTAGTCATTTAGTAATCAATAATCATCCTTATAAAACAAGGATAAAACTTAGCTAACAATAGTGCAGATCAATAAATAAGCTCATCTAATAGAACCTAATATTTTATTTCAGCACTCCATCTAAGAAATAGTGGGCACTAATTTCACTGAAGAAGGCATGAGGAATATAGATCCTTTGCATAATTTCCATCATGAAAATTTTAAAAAAAGAAAATCCCAGTGATGATGGACTTCTTCATTGCAAGTTTTCAACTGTGTGAGAAAAGATAAATGGTCCTGTTACTTTGAATACAGTTAGACTCAATAAATAAAATAAACTTGCCTCACTAGCAGTACAAAGCATTTCCTTAAACATTGCTTCTTGCAAAAGCATCCTCTCAGCCTCAGCCCAGATTCATGCTATGGCCATTTATGCAGTTGTCTAGGATTTTCTTGCTGTTCCTACTCCATATGCATTTTCTGTCCCTTCTTTCTCCTAGGCACAAAAATCTATTGAGCAGCACTATCTCCTGATAGTCAACACTTGCAACAATTCATTTTCTGACATCAGAGTATGGTCTTGTATCTCACTAGTCTTAAAAATGTCAAGTTCCATTCTTCCACCTAGTCCCAAAGACCCTAAATTACATTAGATATTCTCTTTTCTAATTAGCATACATACTCCACAGTTTCAGTGATGCTTTCAAGCATTCCTGGCACAGTAGGGTAAAATTTCACTACACAATCAGTTTTCATTACTACTCTCTAACCAATCATATATATGAGTATACAAAAACGTGCAAATGTGGTTTTTACATTTCATTTCTAATATAATTTTTGTAATTCTTAGGTTTTTATTCAAGATTTTGGGACTGCAGACATATGAATATGTTGCTAACTAGTATCAAGATTAACCTAGCTGGACAGGATGTAAGGAACTACTGGATATGAAACAAGAAGTTGCTGGATATGACAGACAACAGTAAAAGAAGCTGATAAACGTTTAGGACAGATCCTTGACAGAAGAACAGATTGAACAGGTGGTTAAGGGGAATATATAAGAGGAATGATTGTACTTCATAAATAATGCATGGGGGTACTGCAGAAATTTTGGATAATAGAATTTGCAATGCCAGGAACACATCTCAGTAACACCAGATTTGAACATGGATGTAGCTAAAAAACAGTTATATTTTCACTGATTTTTTTTTAAGGGAACTGATACAGAAAGATATTGATGAAGGCTGAGGACAGGGACAAGACATGGGAAAAGGGATAGTAAGGCAGGCAGATCTTAAGATTGGTTCTTTCTGTACATGGATGCTAGCAGCCCTGTGCTTCATCACCACCACTTAAAGCAAAACAATAAACTCACTATTCGCTCTCTCATACCTATCATGTCCAAGCTCTTTATTTTGTCAGGAGCATAGGGAAGAGAATGGGACCCCCTTTCTCTGAAATCAGGAGAGCCCTTAGGACAGGTGGATTGAGCACACTGGTATCACCATGCCAGTATCACCATGACAGTGCCCTTTCCAAGTCCGGTGGCATCAGTGTCTCTAAAAACATTCTAACAAATATCTCCATTTCTTATGCAGACAGGGAAAAGCTTCTAGTGAAGAGACCAGGTCAGTGATAACCTGGTGAAAGGCACAGTTCTCTGTGGTGGGCTGTTCCTGGCCAGATGCCAGGTGCCTGCCACAGCAGCTCTATCATTTCCCACCTCAGCTGGGATTAGAAGGGAAAATGAAAGACTCATGGGTTGAAACAAGGACAGAGAGAGATCACTCAAAAATTACTGCCATGAAAAAACACCAGACTCAGGTTTGGGAAATTAGCTTAATTTATTGCAAATCAAATCAGAGTAGTGCAATGAGAAATTAAAACTAATTCTTAAAACACTCTTCCATCACCCCTCCAATCTTCCAATCTCAACTTGATATTTTTCTACCTCCTCCCATGCAGCAGCACAAGGAAGAAGGAAGAGAATGCTGTCTGCAGAGTGTTCATCACATCTCTGCCACTCTCTCCCTCTTGGAGAAGAACTCCTCACGCTCTTCCTCTGCTCCAGTGTGGGATCCCTCCAACAGGAGCCAGTCCTTCACACAGTCCTTCAATGAGAGTCCTTCCCGAAAGATGCAGTCCTTCATAACTGCTCCAATGTGTGTCAAAGCCACAGGGTACAGTCCCAGAATCATCACAAGAGCCATCCCTGTGATTAATTTAAAATTACAGTAATTTCACAACTATACGGCGCAGCAGATTATACGGTGCATTTCCAGGTTGTTGGCAAATTTCTGAACTTTGTCCATAGATAAGGCGCACTGGACTATAAGGCACACCTTTTGTTTGCAGCAAGGAACTGCGTGCAACAAAGTAACGAATTAGTAACGGAATCATGGGATTGCAGGATTTAGTGGCAAGTGCTCAATTTGCAAACGTGTTTTTCATGGATCAGCGTAGCCTTTAAACGCAGCCCCAGGCACCTCCCCTATGCTGTGGGCCCCGGCACTCCCGCCTGCCCCCGGTGCTGGCTGGTGCCGTTCACGCGGCTGTGGCTCTGGTGGCTTGCGCAGTGTGGCATGGCTCTTGTGGTGTGTGACTCGGCTCATGGCTCCCACTTCCAGATTGGCAAATTTCTGAACTTTTTCCATATATATGGCACACCGAATTATAAGGCACACTTCTAGGTTTCGATCAAAATTTTAGTCAACATGGTGTGCCTTATAGTAGTGAAATTACTGTAGTCCTCCTTCAAAGAAAACTTAACAATTCCCATTCATCACATCTGTTGTTATAATAGCATATTAAGTTTTCATAGATAAATCTTTGCCATTGAAGACTCTTTATTATTTTTAAATGAATGTTCTCCATAGCACATTTTGTAGTAACCTCTGTCCTGTTTTCCCACATTCCATTTTTAATTTCTCTGTAGAACTGAATGCAAAACCGTACCTCACAATAATGTGAGTTCAGCCTTGATCCCAAAAAAGCCTGTGGACTGCTGACTTGCAACCTAAATAGCTAAAATTGGTGCTGTTTCACTGAATCAATGGAATTTATTCTACCTATGGATTTTCTCTATCCATGAGGTGCTAAACACTACAAATGTCTAGATCTATCTTTCCAACCTCAAAGGAGCTGCTTAAAACTTCCAGGCCAAATCTTAAAAGGCTTCTGCTTACAACTTAAAGGCAAATGTGTGAGAGAAGAGATGCCTTAAGAATGAAAGGTTTAACATAAAGATTGTTTTCAGGCTGTGTGATATCGATCAATATTCTCCAGAAGAAAACTGAAGCTTACACACTCAAGGTGAGACTTATTTACAGTGAATTACTATGATATTTAAAAGAAAGAAAAGAGAAACATGCTGCTCAATTTTCAATAGAAGGTTTTCGTCCAGGAAATGAAACGAAAAAAATATATTGTAGAGGTAACTTAAAAAAGGAAATTCATTGTTCAAAGTCAATTCAGAACACTTTTCCACCTAATAATGATATTCAAAATTATTTTGTGACACAAATATTCATTTAAGTCAAAATAATTTGCAGACAATCAGTATCAATGAAGACATTAATACAGAGAAAATAATAATGAGAACACAGACAGGCCAAGGAAAACATTAACAAGGTGGATAACCCAAGTAGCAATGTATTTTGCATTGTGCAATGGGATAATAGAATTAATTTTTTATATTTGTGCTTAAAGATGGGGGAGGGGACACAGGACACAAAAAAGCAATGAGAATCTGAAATAGGGAAAGTGAAATAATTGGACTTATTTAGCAGCCAATAAAGAGCACTGAATAAGGTATGCCTTAGCCTAGCGCCTATAGAAAAGCTACTGCAGAGGGGCAGGAACTATTTGCTCTCCATGTCCAGGGAGGATAGGAGAAAAATTATTGGATTTAAACTGCAATGAGGAAGATTGGATAGATAAATGAGGAATCTTTTTTAAAGTGAGGACAGTAAAATGTCGCATCAGACTGCCATGAGCAGCTATGCAATCCACATCACTGGAGCTCTCTAAAATCACTTTGGAAGCACATCTACAAGAAATGGCACCAACACTGCAGATTTGCTTTGGGACAGGGTGACAGAGTAGAAGACCTCAACCTACTTGCAATCTGAGTGGGTCTGTGAGCCGCGTAGTGCAACAACTAATTACCACACGTAAAGTTTAGAAATGTCCAGGGGCTGCTGCATTGAAAAAGAAAACTTCGCAGGTTTAACAGCAAGTTGTATTCCCTTATGTTATGACTTATACGTCAACAATCAACAGTAATACATTTGAGAAACAGAAACGGGAACAGGTCTAATGTTCCCAGTTCCCACTCTAGTTGGTAACAACAATCCTGTTGATCTCAAAGTAAAAGAATACTAGGAACAAGAAAAGAGTAATACACCATGTAAATTAATAATTTAATAATAATTTAATAATAAATTAATAATTTAAAATATTTACAGTGCCTCCTGAAACACATTCTGAAAAGACACCAAACCTTGTTATTTTCATAGTGACAGCCTAAAAGAATGAATTCTCTGAGTGCAGTGCTAGAGCTTTAGTGAGTGTAATATACAAAGCTCCACTTGAAAGAAAATCCTTTTCTTACTTACATATTTTGGAAATGCCACTGAAAATCTACAATAGATAGCCAGAGCACCCAGGTGAAGGAGTAATGTTTTCCTGTCATCTGATCTCAGTGTTCCCAGTTCCAAATTTTTCTGTATTATTTGCCCAACATTTACAATCGTCAATCTCTCTTTGAACCATAATCCTCTCCAGCCTGTTGGGCCCTGGCCCTTATGTGTAAATGTTACTGTCAAAGTGGTCACGTGTAGAGAGACACAAGAGTTTATGGAAGAATTTCACTCTTGTAACAAAGACTGAGAGATATGGACTGAGACAATTATAAACAGGTGAAAAGAAGCAGGGAGAGAAATCAATAAACGATGGTGAGCTGGATTTTTGTCTTATGGCACACTTCACTTTGCTGGAAAAGTGCCTAGAGCCACTTGCAGTTGCAGACTCAGACTAATACCAGAAGAGAATCTGCCCTTCACAAAAATCATCTGGGAACAAAGCACACTGGGGAAACCTGTGTGCTACAGTCTGGGAAAGAGATAACTAATCCATGGACCACAGCAAGCACGAACTGGGTGAGAGAACACTTTCCCTCTCTTCTTGGTTGTGCAATCGGATTGATAAACCAAATTGCGTAATACGGATGCTGGAAAATGGGGAAGGACAGACTCCAATGCAGACTGAGATTTATTAAAATCAGCTACAGCTGTGCAAATGTAGCTATATTGATCTGAGCCCCAGCTTTTTATAAGGAAGTGTAAATACATAGAAATTGGCCAGCCCCTGCCATCAGTTAAAACCAGAAGCAAATCTATCACCTGCTTTAATCACCTAAATTTTCCACAGACCATATAATTTACTGTTACATTGCTCCAGATCTATTTATGTTACTTTATCTAAAACATGTTTACTAGACAAGTAGGCAGTTTCATTTGAAGACAAAAGAAATAAAGAAATCCATCACTTGGAGTTTTTTGTTCTCTCCATCCCTGCAAAGGCTTGATTATGCCATAGTTAAAAATCGGTGTCGTATTTCTCATTTGAATTGTTCTAGCTTTATCTTCCAATGGTTTTCATTTTTGCAATATCTTTTTTCCAAAAGATTGAAGAGCCAATTAGCATCTGCTATTTTCCTCTGCTGAAGATCTTTATACACCTTAATTAAGTCACCGTTCAATCTACTTTTGACAAGTTATGCATATCACTGGAAAGCCTTTTCTTTTCTCATCAAAAAATTTTGCAGCTCTCTCTTCAATCAGATTTTTCTTGTGGAAAAAATATGGCAAGTACAGTGAGGAGAAATTCCAGCTCTGAAACCTTTTGACAAAGTTTCCTCAGTGTTCTTCATTCACCATCTTGGAATCTTTAGGTAAGTGTTTGCCATTTTCTCTTTATTTCCAGCTAGGCTGGAGCAAACAGTTTTCTGAAACATCATTTCAAATGCTGATGTTTAATAATAATCAATGACCAGAGTGCAATGTGGCAATATATCACTTCATGATCTAACTTCACAAGTGTTTGGTCTGCTGTTAGAGGGCTAATGTTTAATATCATCACTGACAATTCTGCATGAGTTGGGACACTGAACTGTACTCTAGGGTGAGATAAGTTTTTCTCCACCTCTTTCTTCTCTATAAGTCCTCTGAGTTAATAAAAGAAATTTGCTCCAAAACAAGTATTACAGCGTCATAGGATTGTCAGTTTTAATTCTTGGATGGTTAAAGGGATATTTAAGCAATTTCACTGTGGGTGCCTTGATTAACCTGTTTAGATTCCTAATGAATGTGATTCAGTGCAGCAACATAACTCTGGTGTCAGAGATTAAAGCTCTCTAGTAGATGAAGCTATAAACTAGGAAATATCCTAAGTGTTATTTATTATGCCTACTCTTTTTCTGCTCACACTGTCATTCCTAGAAAGCAGCAAATAGCAGAAGAGTGTCAAAAAGGGATGACCTATGCTTAGGTAACTTCTCAAAAAAAAAAAGAAGTTATCACATCATACAAACTTTTTATAATTAGAAAATTTGAAATGCCTCTTACTTTTGCATCCATCAAGATAATTTTTCAAGGAACATTTTACCTGCAACTCTGAACTCCAGTTTACCCTTTGTGATTCAATCTGATGAAAAAATTGGAGACAGAATAGAGCTATTTAGCATTTGCTGAAAAAAGCTACATTATGAAAGTAAATTATGCTGCTGGGTAGCAGAAAGACCTGCTCCTCAACTCTAGGAGATTAGACTCTGGTCAATAAAATTAAATCAGTAGAGCAAGCTTGCATAGGTAAATCAAAGGCTTGTTTGCATTAAAAACACATCTAACATAAGGAACAATCAGTAAAATACTCTCCTCTCAGGGACATGGTCCATGGACAAGGAGCCAAGGGCATCCCAGACCTCTGCCTTGCCATTTTTCAGTCTGCCAGGCAAGGTCCTGGTGCCACACCATTGTGCCACTGTTGGCACAGTGCTGGAACAAGTCAGCCGCTGCTGGCCCCAGAAAGGCAGAGATGAAGGTAAAAAGACTGATGGAAGCTAGAAGGCTGCAAGGCACCATCATATATGCAGGTATTGCATTTATTCTTTGAGAACCTTTTATTCTTCCAAAGAATATGTAATATCTGATCCCTTCATAAATGCTGGGAATCATATAGCATGAAGTAAACATCATTTCAGTCAGTAGAAACAATTAATAAAATGTTTGAGGAGTCTTATTATAATGGTGTCAGAATAGGCACAATTTTGACTGTGGCACAGATGACACAGGTTAAGACTGAACATCTGTGTATCTCATGTCTGATATTACAGTAACTCAAAGAATCTCTCAAGCATAATCAGAACAGATCTTTCATCATTCAGATGACAACTAAAAAGATATTCTGGAAGCATTAAAGAGAAATTGCAAATTTAGCTATAAAATAATGCTGACTGGCTTGGTAAATGAAAATTTGTACACAAATTTTCCAAAGCACTGAAATTAAACAGCAATTATTTTATTTAATATGTTCTCATGCCTAAATTTCATAAAAAATAGAACCTATAGAAGTACTAAAAAAAGTAATAATCTTAACTGAAACACACAGTGTAGCCTCCAGCACTGAGCTGTTAGCTCACCTTAAGCACATGCTTGAAATAAAACCTTTAAATACTTATCCTAAATCAATGTGCTCTTTTAAATGGAGTCTTCCAAAAACTAGTAAGATAAATATTGTGGTCAATACACATGGGGCACTTTATTACTCACTTCCATGTATATTCATGTGTATTCCTCAGCAAGTTATTACTTTGTTCAGTTTGCAATTCTTTTTTAGGTATCATGTTGGACTGGAAGGAATTCTCCTATGACATCTGTGCAGATCTGTGCTCATACAAACAGACACATCATATATTGATCCATGCTATAAAAAACAGCTTCCTTACTGGAAGACTATTCCAGAATATCTACCTTTCTTCTCACCAAATTTCCAGTACACATACACACACACGAAGAACATTCAAATTGTATGATATCAATTATCTTTCTTTTCAGGGATTCAGTTGAGTCTCCTGTATCCCATGAAATTTCTCATCAAATAGGTAAATGAATACTGTAGGTGTCTGCTCATGCATAATTAGGAACACTTTTCAGTAGCTCAAGGCAATAATTAGAAAGGAACACAGGAAGAAAGTGTGTGAGTGTAAACTGGTCCTTCTGGTCTGCTGACTTGGCTGCCTCTTTGAACTAACTGGTAAGCCAAAAATTAACATGCATTCTGAATCCATCTTCCTGCAGATTCTCTGTGCATTCAACGTGTCACCTGATTTACGCGAACCAGAAAGGAAGAATTACCATGAGGCTTCACCACTGCTACTGGTCCAAGCTATGCTGGGTCAGCACCATAGGCTAGTCACAGCTTGTCTTTATCTCACCTACCTTCTACTGAGTAGAAAACATCACTTCTTGAGGTTTGAGTGCTACATTCTCTGTGTCCATATAGTGATGATATAATGTAATAACAGATGGGGTAAACTGAAGCCTATTTCTTTTCCTTTTGTAGCAAATAGGGAAATATTTAGGTAAGATGTGAGACTTCAGGCAGGAACCCAAATTTCTCCTTTACTTCACCTGTGGACCATTTCTCACTTTACAGCTTCCATAAACTCACTCAATATTAGTACAGTAGTTTCACGATTATAAA
>VRYO01002772.1:13779264-13804717 GCA_009812075.1 Sialia sialis | reverse complement strand
GAAACTACTGTACTTCACAAGCAGAGAAAAAGATGTGATACCTGGAGTTCTGAGTTTGCCCTTTTTTTTCCTAATGCCTTGAACAATTTCTAACTGTGGCATGTGAGCATTCTCCTAAAAGAGATAGAACTGGAAAAGACTGGGTTTTAATTCAAAACATGATCCTATTGAACACATCACAGTAAATGACCACAGACATTATTGGCAAAAAACTTATTTGTTAGAGCTTAATCTCTGATTAACAGCTTTCCCTGGCTCAGTTTTGCATTCATGTGGGGTCATTCTGCTGAGATGAAAAGTGCATTTAAAGCTCTCTCATTCTTTTCTGAGCAAAACATGACCTAGATACCAAGCCCATTACAGCCTAATAGAAAAAACTTGACAATCCCAAACTCATTTAACTCTGCACATTTTCTGTGTATGTTTTCATCTTTTTGAGACCTGTTTACAAGGTTCAAAATAGGATGATGCATGCAGAACCTAGGTATTTAATAAAGGTTGATAATATAAATTTATTGAATTTGCACTTTTGCCCTTAGAGAAATATATTGTACAATCCCTATGTTGTATTTTGCTCAAGTGTCATAAAGATTTACCATGTACCAAATTTTGCAGTATATTTTTGATATAGGGATAAATTATATGCCCCATTTTATGGATGTGCAAATAGTCACAGGAAAGCAATATGATTTCTCAAGTGCCACAGTGCCAGGTGCAATTTCTGTCATCTAGTATTATCTGCCTGTGAGTCAAGTCTAGCCAGATTGTCTCCATGACCTTTAATGCTAAAAGGAAGACACATTTGTCCAGAGAATGATGCATGTCACCTCTTTTCCACCTTACTTTATTCTGTCTTTCCACCTTAAACATTTATCTTAGGCTTACACAGATCATCTTATGGATGAAGCCACTCCTTTCCATTTTCTACAGAGGGAACTTTGATGACTAGCTCAGACTTGACAGCTTTTAGAGAGATAAGGTTAGACAGCTATATTTTTAGTATTAGGTGATATGGAGACCACCTTTAGTGATAAATAGAAGATGGACTCATCAGTTTCTTTCCATCTTGATTTGCAAGGTCTGGATTGAATATATTACAGTCTGTGGAACTTACTACCTTTTACAATGTGTTATCTTCCTTGTTTATGCAAAGACTGCTACTAACAGCAACAGCAAAACTCAAGCAAATACCCATTCCTGCAAATTATTATATGACTTCTTCAGCAAAATTGAAAGTTATGCTGATTTACACTTCTTGAGTATCTTGTCTTTTTATAATAATTATCAACTAACAAGGGAGTCAATACCAACAATTTTCTTGGAAAAGCTTCTTGAGTACTGTGGCCCTTTAAATGTTAAGCTCTCTGGGCCTCAAACAGTTACGCAAGCATAAACAAGACTGAAAACACATCACAAAAAGTTTCAGGATCTCTCTATCTACTTATAGTTTGGGGGTGGGTCTGGATTTGTTGATGATTTGTTTTTGTTGCGTTGTTGTTGATCGAATAGTAATAAAAGTAGTGCCTTCAGTGAATTGATTCTCTTTTAATATCTCTGAGCTCCACAAAAGAAAAGAGCAGATATAATAACAAAATTTTGGGGAAAAAACAACATTGTATTTTAAATTGTACCCTGTTTTAATTTAGGCATCAGAACCTGACACAGTGTAATTAAAGACAGAGACACATCCGTGTTTGATCCTTGGTGCCTAATTCCTCTTCAGGAGACAGGTCACTAAGGAAATCATTCAGAATGATTTGAAGAGAATGCAAACATTAATCAGAGATTGAATTCTCTAAAAGGGATGAAGTCTTATAGGAGTCAAAAAACTCCAAACATAGTCACACAACTGCTGAAATTGAAGAGAAAGTGATTTCTGTGTCTTGGGAATGGACCCTTCTACTGTGAGTAACACGGTGATACTCAAGAAAATGAGGTATATGGCAGTGCTCACGCAGTTCACAGAAGCAAGTCATGAATGACTTTTCTGTTTGTTAGAAAGAAGCTGGGACTTAAAAATTACTTGAGTGGTTTGACCTCCCTGATACTATGACACAGAGAAGTTGAGAATAATTTTGGAAGGCTTCCAGCTATTCTTTAGCTTTGGGAAGCTTCAGTAAATATTAAAATAATAAGAAATAAGCACATACCAAGTTCCCACTACCCATTTCTTACTTGCAACACCCCCAAAAGGCAGGTGGCAAACTACCTCTGTCCTGGGGCAAGTATAAGAAAGAATACATGGTTTATGGCTGATACTGGCATCTCTTTTGGTTGGTTCTAGTTCTACAGTAAAGCCATATGGGCTTTACTCTAGAGGCATTTCTAAATGACAATCAAATGTTTAACTCTGCAGTGCCTGTTACTTTCAGAGAAGAGTAATGGCAATAGCTTTAGTCAAGGCACTGTAGTCTTCAAGTGTCTTTGATTTTTCTCTACAAATGTAACTGAGAGAAAAAATCAGCTTCCATTTTTGTGATTTTCATTAAATAGTCCTTCAACGAAAAGGACAAAGATCATGAGAGACCTGTTTGGCAAAAGGTGGGTAGCAGTAGAAGTACTTTTTTCTAACATATAGACTGAATACTTTTCAAAAGTCTTTCAAAGTATAAAGATAGATTTTTCTTGCTAACATGTACTTTAGTGTCAGAGCCATATTCTTATGGTCAGTTTCTCCCATTTATGAGTCCTTTGCCATTTTCCCCTCAGAACCAGACAAGCTATTTTTTTTACCAGATGGACAGATGAGGGGAGATGCCTGCTTTCATCCATGGCCAGAGACTCTACCACCCTTCCTGCCTTGATCTCTTTGCCATGAGGTGACAGACATTGTTTGATCACAGACTGTGTGTCCTGTGACTAATTGATACCAGTGTCATAATGCTTTGTAGTAACATTTGGTGATGTTCCAAGAAAAGAATAAGGAACCAAATTTTACACTATAAACTCTGTCTAAAAACAAGAAGAGGAATGGCTCTATTTTTCCCCACATTTTCTTAGGTAATGCGGTCCAGGTGGTCAACCAGATACATACACAAGGAGTATTTAAGCATTAACATGTAACATGCTTCAGAAGATTCAAATTACAGTAAATGAGCCCATTTTTGACCACCTTTTCTCCACTGTTCCCTTGCGAGCCTTCTGTCACCAAGAATGTCAGTATGGTACAAACACCAAGTACAGATAAATCTGAAGCCTCCTCCTCCTCAAGACAGAAAGTGTGATAGAAATGGTTCTGTCTCAAATTTTCTGCTCTGTCTCATACTAGATGAAAAACTCACTGGTAACACAATTAGAATGGCAAAGCATGCTGTACATTTTAGGCACACAGTGTAATTGGGAGATGATATATTTGTAGAGATTTGCTTTTGTGGAAGTGATCTTCTGTCAGTCTGTTAAATTAAACTTTTAGATTGGCTATTATGAAAAATTTCTTCTTTAAGAGGGCTTTGAAGCATTGGAAGCATTTGCCTAGGGAAGTTGTCTGGAGGCATTTAAAGTAAGTATTAATGCAACACTTAGGGATATGATTTGGTGATGGAGTTGATAGTGTTTTGGTAACAATTGGACTTGATGATCTTAAGGTTTTTTCCCAACCTAAATGATTCTATGACTTTGCACAAACCTGTGTCATCCAGAATCCAAAACCCTTTGCCCACTTGCAACAGACACTACCAACAACAGCATTCTGTACCCTTTGTCATTATCTTGCAAAGTAATTTCACGAATATAAGCTGCACCTTTTTCATTGAAGAATCCAGCCTACCCCAGTAGTGTGGCTTATATTCAGGTGCAGCTTATCTATGGACAAATCCCAGCAAAATGCCAACCCGTAAGTGAGAGCCGGCCAAGCGGAGAGCTGCCACAGAGCAGCGGCCGGGCAGGTGGGGGAGCGGGCTTTGCCGAGCGGGGCGGGCATGCTGGCGGCAGAGCCACCAAGGAGCCGGTTGGGCTGGCGGTGGGGTCGCTAGGGAGTGGGACAAGCTGGCCAGCAGCAGGGTCTCCGCTGCTGCCAGGTGGGACTAGCTGGGCGGGCTGGCAGTGCGGTCGCTGCTGCTGCCAGGAGGGGCGGGCTGGCAGGGGAGCAGTGCCGGCCAGGGAGCGCCGCCCTGCCCTGCCGCCGATTGGGGCCACCACGCTGCCGCGAGGGCACAGCAACCAGCGGCCGGCGAGATCGCGGCAAGCCACGGTGAGCGGAGCCGCGGGTGAGCTGCAGCGAGCGGGGCCATGGGCAAGCAGTGCAGGCAGGCGGCTGGGCCAACACCAAGTGCGGCGGGCGAGTGGGGCTACATTTAAAGGCTCCTCTGGTCTGTGAAAACTGTTTGCAATTTGAGCAACTGACAGGAAACCCCACAATCCCGTGATTCTGTTACTAAGTAGTTACTTTGTTGCACATGGATCCTCGCTTTAAAAAAAAAAATTAAAAAAAGTGCAGCTTATATTCAGGTGCGGCTTATATATGGACAAATCCCACGGTCTGACTGGCTACCCGGATGTGCAGCTTTTATTCAGGTGCGGCTTATAATCGTGAAATTACTGTACTTGCAAATATGCTTATGTGTGCATTTGAGTGTACCACCTTTAGACCAGAAATCCTGACTTTAGTTATATATATTTTTTGTCATGGTTTAAGCCCAGTTAATACCATACAGTCCCTCCTCACAGTGGTATGGGAACAGGATCAGAAGGCTAAAAGTAAGAAAAATCATGGGCTTAGATATAGACAGCCTAATATGTAAAGCAAAATCCACACGCATAAGCAAAGAAAAACAAGGAATTCATTCACTGCTTCCATGGGCAGGCAGGTGTTCAGCCATCCCCATAACAACAGGGCATCATGTCTCATGGTGACTTGGGTAGACATACCATCACTCCAAATGAACTGTGATCATCCCTTCTTCTTCCCCAAATTTATATGCTGATCATGATGCCATGCAGTCTGAGATATTCCTTTGGTCAGCTGGGGTCAGATGTCCTGGCTGTGCCCCCCATAGCATGTTAACTTCTCACATGCAAAGTACTGTCTTCAACCCAAAGGAAACATCACAGGAGGTGGAGGGCATTAAAATGGTAGCTATACTCAGGAAGGGACTCTCCCCACAAAAGAAAATTCTTGACTCTCCATTTCTCATCCTAACCCAACTTCTCAGCTTGCAATTGCCATTAATCAGTTTTGTGATATTTAGTAAAATAGTGAAATGATACCTAGATTTTCAAACATCCAATTGTAGTGACATAAATGGAGAGGTTGATTTCAAATTTGTATATGGAGAAAGAAGGACTACAGGCTCTTTTTTAATATATGAACTCTTCTTAGTACTCACTTCCTATTCTTAAGCATTTGAATTTGAATTGCCTCTAGTTCAAAAAAACCTCAAAACACAAAAAACACCACCACCACAAAAAAAAACCAACAAAAACCCCCAAAAAACAAGAAACTAAAAAGACCCTACTATAATATCTTTGTTTATATCAGTAACTATTCAGTGAATGTGGAATACAAGCAATTATGAGTGCAAAACTACATGATGATATAAGGAATATATGTTCTGTAGATGAGTAAACAGACTTGATTAACTGCTTCATTAGAGCTCAAGAAAACACATTTACAGCTGAATGAGGAAGTTCCATTATACTACAAAAATATTTTGAGTTTAGATATATAAAATCTATCTCAGAAAATTAAGCATGTGAATATAACTTTTTGGTTGGGTTGTTTTGAGCTTGTTGCCTTTCTATCACATAATAGGCAATAAGTCAGTTGATGTGAAAAGAACCTGTTTGCCTAAATATTCCTAAAATAATTTGAAAACTTGCAATAGCAAAACTTTTTTAAGGTATTGTTTGATTGATCCTCTACAAAGAGATTGAAGAACATGTATATACTTCATACTTCAATCATAACCTGGGAGTACATATCTAACTCCTCACAATAACTAAAGTGATGGGAAAAATAGTTTTCTGCAAGTACTGCATTTATTCTGATTTTTTTTTACATCTGTTGTGAAAATCCAAATTAAGAAAAATTCTGCGTTCTTTTATTATGCCATTTTATTGCAATAAAGAGAAGGTTCACTAATTAGACCAGCAAGATTCACTGCAAATGGTGCTAGGATTTATTGTATTCTTACAAGTCTCTGAGAACAGTACAAAGCACATCCTAGGATAGCAGCAAGAATCCTAAGAGAAGGATGGCTGGAAAGACAGTAACTCCTATAGTAAAAGCCCAGGATTAGCTAGTTTCTGTTTTGCAGAACTTGTACATGCTGTTCTTATATCATTCTAATTTCTTCATAAATATGTTCTCCAGAATCAAGTGAGAAGCCTTAGAGAAATCTGTACAAAATAAATGGATTGTACTTGCTTTATCTGCCAAGCATAATTCTCCAAAGATTTCTCTGTTTTTCCAGATTAATTGTATTGGTTCTTTAACCTTTTAATACATATGAAATTTATCACTGTTTCTTTGTGAACTAACATTAAGCTGACCAATTTAAAACAAATTGTGAAGCATTTTCTTCTTTCAGAACATTGGAGCTTTTACAGCATTTCAAAGTTTATTGAAAAATCAACATCAAGCACCCAGACAGATCCTTAGCCATATCCTTTAAATTATTAGTCATAAATTTCATGTGAACCTTTTCATTGCTTTCATCATCTCATTGTGTGACAATATTCAGATGCATGTTTGTTCTTCCAATAGAATCATTACATTTATTGAACATCCAGTCATTCACTGATAGTTCTGCATACAATATCAAGATGAAGACCACTTCTTTTTCTTTAATTATACCTTGTTCTACTGGGATCTATATGAAAATATCTCCTCATATTATTACAGTAATTTCACAACTATAAGGCATACCAGATTATAAGGTGCACTTCCAGGTTGTTGGCAATTTTCCAAACTTTGTCCATAATAAGGCGCACTGGACCATAAGGCGCACTTTTTTTTTGCAGCGAGGATCCGCGCGCAACAAAATAACAAATTAGTAACGGAATAGCGCGATCGTGGGGTTTACTGGCAGGTGCTCAATTTGCAAACATTTTTCACGGAACAGCATAGCCTTTAAACGCAGCCCCAGGCGCCCTCCCCATGCCACGGGCCCTGGCACTTGCGCCCGCCCCAGGCACTAGCTGGCTTGGCTCGGCTCACATCTTGCACTTCCAGGTTGGCAAATTTGTCCATATGTAAGGCACATTGGACTATAAGGCGCACTTATGGGTTATATACATAAGTTAGTCCTGTATAACATGGATTTCCTTTTTTTTTTTAAGATTCCTATCATATCAGAAATATTTAATGACTTTGTTTTTTGTGGCATGTAGCTGTTCTCTTTTACATAATTTCTAACCAGTGCGACCTTCTTTCTCCAGAGTGACTGTAGCTTTTTTGGTACTCACCAAAATATTCTTAAATAATCCCTTTTTACTTCTCAAATTTTTCATTATTTATTTATTTCTCTCAACTTCAGCTTTCTGCCTACAATTGTATTTAGCCTGCAATTTTTTTTTCTAGCTACTTGAAAAGAGTGTTGCTTGTAACTATTTCTGGATAAAGACAATGAACTAATATATTATGTTAGTAAATGCTTAGAATATACATGAAGAGTAAGTAAGTGTGTTACAGTAGAAGGCTTCAATATCATAAAGACAAAGATTATTTTTCTGTCTTTCTTTTCAAACGTTGCAATTCCTGTGTGATTATATTGAAAAAATGATAGCAATAGCAAGAGTAAAGGTATTTGATAGCTTTCCTGAGTGCCTGTGAATACCTTGTCTGTGTTTTTAGCAATACTCATAGCACTGTTTTTCGTACAACTGTCAGTGTTAAGAATTTCTGCCTTGCTGCAACTCTTCATAAATAATCATATGCCCATACCACATCCTGCTGCTGCAGGGAAACAGAAAAAGTGCACATGTATAATCACTTAGAAGAATAGTTGAATACTTTAGTAGGAACTAAACTGATCTTTAAAAACTTTAGTCAGTATTGAGCCTGGCATAAATAAAAGATATCTAAGTATTTTTTCAGACCTCATTATTTCTCTGGAATATTTTATAAATGAAAACACAAAATATAAAATAAGCTTATCTGGAGAAGGTATGTTTCCTTCTCTTGTGTTTCCCTGGATAAGAGAAGGTTGAGATCCTGGTTCAACATCTTATCAGTTAAAATGTTGTGGTTTGTTTTTTTTTTACTTCATACAACACAATATTGCATGTGTCAAATCTGTTTCAAATGCACAGGATTAAAACTGGTAGAATCAACAGCATAACTACATTAATGATCTAATCCTTATTCTTGCAGTCTGCACTACTGTTTTGCTTTTGCCCTTGGCCTCTTAATCCATTCCACTAATTAGTTTTTTTACCCTCCAAACCCCTATATTATGTGCCTGCTGTGTGCTTGCTCTGGCCTTTAATCACCAAAACCTCCATTTTCCACACAGATGTTTACTACTATCTCCTCCTTTTATCTTGGCTTACATATTGACTTTTCATCAGTGGATTTGTCCAATTAATCTTGTTCTTTTTTTTTAAAGTAAGGCCTGCATGGTTTTTCCTGTTTTTTTAAGAAATGTATTTGATGACACAAAGGCGTATGAAAGGGCAATACAGACTACCTAGCTAATGACTCAAGCTGAGGAGAAAATTCTGCATTAGGTTCTCTGAAACCACACTTCTCAGAAAGAGTTATTGTTTTGAAAACTAGCCAAAAGCACAAATCCAGCAATGTTACACTTCTCTACAAGACAACTCAGTATTTTACAGCCAGCCATGCCTACAGGCAACACAAAATTTAGTTTATTTATGCCAATGTCTCTGCTCACTTCTATCCTTGGAGCTCAGCTGTGATGGGGTTCACACAGCTATGGGGTGTGAGAGATGTTCTCTTTGTTTTTAAAGGTTTTATTCCTAACATTTTTCTTATGTGAAATACCAGATTGTAAATTCATACTAATATCTTTTTTGTTTTTGCTGTGAAGCTTGTTGGATAGATCAGTGCTAGAGAAGTGGTTAAGGTTTGTTTAACGTTCTCTCATGGCACTTTATCTAGACACAACCCTCTTTCAGGACAGACTTTGTTCAGCTGAATCACATCTACCCCATGCACTAAATCACAGACTGTTTGCCTTGCCTTGTCCCAAGTCATTGTATAATGACTACAAAATGCTATAAAGGCAGAAGAAAAAAGAGAAATAGAAACTGATCAGTTTTCTTACACTTAGTAACCTCCTTTTGAGGAAGGAAAGTTTTGCAACCTTTTATCCATCAACTAGTAGTACCTAGACAGTGGTTTTAAAGAAAACACAGGGAGGAAAGACGGCATGCAGGTTACATTATTTGACAGAGTAGTATAAAAAATTTAAACAATAAAAGAAAATAATAATAATTAAACTCTCCAATTTAACTTCTGAATATTATTTATTTCCCATTTGGTAAACATTCTGAAACATTACCTTCCATCAATTCCACCAATGCATCTATTTCAAACATTGTTGTGGCTTCTAAATAAGCCTAATATTTCTTCTACTTGGCCTTAATGATTAAGAACGATCTGATCAACTCATCTCTATTTTATGGTGAACAAGTTAACTAATCTGTTAATTTAATAAAACACATTTTCACAGATTCACACTTATGAATCCCAGTGTGTACTGGTGCCGGGAATCAGTCCTCTGTAGGTGCAGGGTTTAGCATTTCCCCTCACCAAACCTCAGATATCTAGAACCAACTTTACTTAGTAAATGACTCATCAAGTGAAGGGCCATTCTGTTCAGCTTGATATCTACTAAAGAATTTAGTGAAATCCCTGTTGGAAGTAGCTCACTCTCCCTGAATAAATATAGAAAATTATATCAGTATACATAAATGAATTTTAAATAACTAAGAGTATCTGGACTGAAATCTAAAGTTAATCTGTATTTTTGGTTTAATTACACCTTCCTTCATATGTCTCGTGTATTGTATTCACTATAACTTTCTATAAACTGCTTTTTCTGTTGTATGCTCTACCACACACCATGAACTTAAGTCATTCAGGAGGATGAATTTCATTTAAGATATAAATGATCTTTCCATATCCAGGCTCAAATCCCATTTTTTTGTTCTCATTGAAGGCTGGATCTGTGTGTAGTCGACTAGACACTAAATGTAATTTAGCCCATCCAGCTGGCAGATCCCATGGAGACAGACAAGGAAATCTTTTTCTAATGAAGATAAATCCAGTGTCAGGTAGGATTCTACTGGCACAGAAGTGATGCTCTGATTGACTCAGTTGTAAGGATGTAGGATTTATAGGAAGTGGATAGAGATGAATTTACTTTTAGTTGAAAAAGATTGGCAGGTTTACTACAAGTTATGATCCTATTTGAGGAAAGTTAAGCCTAAGGATTGGCCTTTCTAAAGGACAGGGTCATGCTGTGTGATCTGTGAAAATAACTTGAAGAATTACCCAGGCTTCAGAGCCTTCAGTGTGACTGAGATGTGAAAACAGACTTAAATTTAAATCAGATTGAGCCAATTAAGAGTATGCTATTACTTTACTTTTCATTTTTCCTAGTAAATCACTTCACAAAGTTTTCATTTCAGAAAGTAAAATAATTTTCAGTTTTACTTTAACATTTTTCTACTTTTCATAATGATTTGAGGAGGGATGTCAAACAATAGGTACCCTGAGAGCGTGGGAAGACCTTTTAAGGCTCATTTATTGCCAAGTAGTGACACCTCACAAATAAGACAAAGTCCTTAAAGGTTTGCAGAGTGCTCCCTTACCGAGCTGCAAGAGCACTCTCACAGCCTCTTATTGCCAGAGTGCATTTGACAGACAACAGACAATAAAGCCAGAGACTGCAATCCACTGACACTCCCAGGATTCATCCTAAGAAAAAGTGGCAAAGCTGTTTGTGCTAGATTCACAAGGTGATTTTAGGCTCAGCACTTCACTGTCCAACTTGCAGGCAATTTGTCAAAGAGACATAGTAAACCCAAGACGGTAAGTGGTATCTCTACTGAGACAGAAGAGGAATCAAAAATAAATCTAAACTCATGAAAAAGGAATGTCTGCAAGGTAAGTTAGCTAAAGCAGATCAGAGGAAAGTGATCTCTGACTCACAAAGATTGGAATGAACATATGTTCAAGATTTTTTAGAAAAACCCTCCAGACAGGTACTCACACTCAACTCTTTCTTCCCTCTCTGACCATTCGCCTGGTATCTGATGCATGGAAGCTAGAGGGAAGGCTTAGATTGGATATTAGGAGAAATTTCTTCACTGAAACACTGGCTGTCAAACACTGGAACAGGCTGCCCAGGGAAGTGGTGGAGTCACCATCCCTGGAAGTATTTAAAAGGTTTTGTATTTAAATTATTTAAAAGTGTAGATGTGGCAGCTGGGGACATTGGCAGCACTGGGATAACAGCTGGACTCAGTGATCTTAATGGTGTTTTGCAACCTTGTCCTTTGAGTCTATGAAAAGAACTCTATTCTTCATCTCAAAGGTCAAGTTCGATCTAAACACAATAAGCATAACATTTCCCTGACAGAAAATAATAACATTTTAAAAAGCAATTTCCTGTTTCTCAATAAATAATTTTAAATTCGATGCAAAAAAAAATATTTTTATGTAGTGATAAGTCTCAACCTGAAAATTCCTCTCTTACATAATATTCTACAGAATCAGTTTTGGTTTAAAGTGCCTTGCTAATAGAGCAGACTATACATTTACTGACAATGTAGGACTTCAGAACAGTGGATAGGCTTTGAATTGTAAAAAATTGCTGATATATGCTTCTTGTTAAACTATTTAGAAATCCTGTGAAGATCTACAGATGTAATTAGACAGGAACCAAAACTTGTATTGGCTTTATAAACTGTACTATTATTGGCCCCTTCAGTTTTATCTTTCATATTTTCCAGATTCTGTACTGCATTAGTACATAACTAACTCTAAACTTCATATGAAATGCTAGCAAGTTCTCTTCACAGTTTAGTTAGACAAAACAATCCTTTTCCAGCCTGAGAACCAAGGGCACCATTGCAGCTTCATCCCCAAAGTATAAACAGTAGCAAATTGAGGACAGTAATTGGGGAGGATGGAACTTCAAAACTGGACAATTAACCCCAATATGTAAATGGACCAAAACTTATAAAAGTGTGAAAACTCATGACCAGTCATCCATCTTGGATGTAGCCATGGCCAGGCTCTTGTACTGCCCAAGGTGTATCCTTTGAAGACCTTTTAATAAATACCTGCTTTAATCCTTTAACTCTGTTCAGCCTCTGTTCCAGGTAGCCTCTCCAGACATCAGTTTTTGGCAACTCTGCCATGACATTGAGGCATCTGGAAAACCTCTGGACCGGAGGAACATCCAACTCTTGCCCCCACTCTCGCAGGCAACCCCAGGGGCCCCAGCAATGGTCCAGAGTATATCAGAGTCCTGATATGGCACATGTGAGTAACTGAACAAAGGTGGTATTTTGGTTTTTTTAGCCCCTGAGTTAGATGTCAAGAGATCTCTTACAATTTTGTTTAGTGTGGAAGGATCCCAGTGCATCCAGACAGAGCTGCTTTTATGTTTGTTTGTCACTCTCCGTCTCATCTGCTAGTATTTGTGCAGTAATTCCACAGAAAGACATTGATTTGTCCTTTTAAAATTCCGTATGCAACAGAATTGTCCAAGAATGTTGATGTTCTGTTTCAGAGATTGCCTTCAAAGAAACAGGGCTGAAATCTGAAAAATATCAATTTCTCACTGAATTTTCGGACAGATAGAGATTAAAAATATCAGTGTTAAGCATCTGACAACTAACCTTCTTGTAATCACTGAACAGGACATTTCTGTTGTCTCATCTGTAATACTTCCACATCTCTTCCTACTTTTCTATGGCAGTCCTTTCTTTAGATAAGAAACACATTTATGGAGGTATGAAGAAGAAAGTGGGACTATTAATGAATGAAGTGAGAGGATACAGTGATACAGAATGTTTAAAGTATTGAATTCTCTGTTCTATTCCTCCCAAGAATTTCACCCCCTCAAAACAGGCAGAAAAAGGAAAAAAGTAAAACAAAACAAAACACAAAAAAACCCCCAAAACAAAAACAAACAAAAAAACCTACAAAACCCTAGAAATTAACTCTGAACTATTATAAAATAAAATAAATGGATATAAATGGATAAATAAATGGATATAATAAAATAATTAGGGATTAAAAAATGGAGAAAATGCACTGGAAAGCAATCACTATTAATCACTATTTTTAACATTCTTGTAGATGAGGTGATATGAAATTTTCTCAGGTAAATTTCCATCCTGAAGTTCCTAAAAAACAGCAAAACATTTGATATTGGCTGCAAGACCCTACAGATACTAGTTATCAGCAACTGAATTTATGGTTTTTATGTACTGGAGAGCACCCAGGGAAATATGAGAATATATTGGAAAGAAAACATTTATTTTATAAAATGGTAAGGAAAGAGTTATGCTAAGAACTGGCAATAAAGCATAAATGTTAGTAGCAGAAACATAGCCAAATATATGGGTATAACAGTTTCGGTATGTCTTAGAAAGAATTTATAAAGCATATAAATAATTAGGTAAAAATAACCATACATTAAGTTAAAATCACAGAACAAAAAAAATTACATATGCATATATATATGTATATGTATGTTTTTCTTTTTGAAATAGCATACAGATCATAGTATAGAAGTAGTCAGTGATGCAGTAGACAGAATTAAAAGCAAAAGTTTGAGTTGCAAATGATGGTTTTGATATTAATACTCTAAAATGCAAATAGTGAGTTATCTCCTCCTCACATGGTAATGTTTAAACTTCCAAAGTAGAAGCAAATACCAGTACCTAAATAATTTTTCTAAAATTTGCTTTGGTAAAATTAAATTAACTAGCAGGTACTATTGGCATCTCTTTGCCTCTCTTTCAAAGGTGTTCCTACAATTTCTTAATTTTAAAAGGAAAGGGTATTTCAAAATTAGATAGAACTTACTTTGAAAAATATCAAAACTAAACTGATAAATACATTCCAAATATTTTTTTCTGCCTCAAAGTTTCTTCCAATGAAGATTTTTTCCTCTTCCTTAAAAAAAATAAGAAAAAACAAAATAGTAAAAAAATTTTGAAAGCTCTAAGCATTTTATATTGCTGTTTTGCAAACTGCTTTTACCTCCACAGCACATTAAGAAGAGTTAAACATTTTACAAGCTCTGGAAACTAGTGAATTGTATGCAACTTGATAGATTCCCTGGTTGTTAAGATGCAACAGCGCAGAGTGGCAGGCACTGTCACTGCATCTACCCGTGTGTCTCGACTCACCAGCCAGATGAGCTGAGTGCAGCACTACAGTATCCTGACACACTTGAGCAGTGCATCATTAGTGTTATTTATTTGCACTGCTTTAATGCTTGGCACAGAACATGGATCAAAAAAAGACAGCCCCTGTCTCAGAGAGCTCACAATCTAAATATAGAATCTGAAACAAAAGGTAAGTGTAGACAGACAAGGAACAAAGAGGAAGCAGTGATACATGGCTGATCTTGCCATATCAGGAGACTTATGCTTTAGCTTTGCTTTGTTTTCAAAGAACTCCTTGGAGTAATAAAGTGAAGGAGGAATTTGGAAAAGGATAAAAGAAGAATTTTTCAGTTGTTTACAGAGACATTCTCCCAAAAGACAGCAGGATTTAAAACACAGAGGTCCTTGTATAAAAGTCAAATAAGATGGCATCATAGATTTAGTAGGTGCAGAAATGACCTTTTGAAATACCAAGGCATCAGTTGAATTATTTTGTTTGAATCAACTGATTTAAAGAAGGAAAAACAGGACAGAATAATAACTCCCCAAGTTTGTTTTCAAGTTACAGTTGTGGAATTATTTGAAGGTTTGTTTCTTCCAAGGCTTTTAGGATTTAGCAAAAGGAAAAGGAAATGGAAAAAATAAAAAAGGAAACTGAATAGGAATAAGAAAGAAAGAAAAGGAAAAGGAAAAAAAGAAAAAAAAGTAAGAGGGATGAATATGAACTAAAAGAGCTTAAGTGATTGACAAAGGGGATACCAGAGTTTAATGCATTAAAATATTTCTTTGGAGCACTAGTAACTGTGTGTGATGTGATCTTGTCTTGGGAGCAGACTTGCTTAGTCCTCTAGCCTTTGAGAGTGCTGGAAGACACATCTCTGTTCCCTTTCCTCCACACAATGGTTGACTCTGTTCAGGCACTCCAGCATGTCTCTAAATCAACAGTCAAATGGTTCAGTGCAAGACTACAGGGAGGTCATAACCTGGAATCACACTATCAAAGTCAGGGGATGTTCTGTGATATAAAACTGTTGTTAGACAAGAAAGGAGCTATGAAAATGTACTTCAAAGAAAACATAAAGTTTATTTGAGGTGACCTAACTACTGAACTACATTTCCTTTCTATTTTATGTGTGACTCTTTCACTTCCACAGGATTCTTTACTTCTAAAGAATGTACTAGCCCTAGGGATTGAAAATCAGATAGTTTGTTTTATTTTGCTCTTATTATCAGCTCTTTGTTTTGGTTTGGGGTTTTTTTTAGGGGGGTGGGGATGTGGTGGCTGGGATCTGTGAATAATGCAAATTAGGCTGTATTTTGTCCTAATTCCCAGTAACCATTCTGACATAAATTTGAAAAATATTATTAGTTTTTGAACTAAATATTTCACTGATTAACTGAATCATACTTTTTAGCAATTTTGTTTATTTATTTTCTCAGAGGCTATATATATCACAGAAACATTAAAAATAACCTACTGATGTTATTACTCAAATCCAATATCATGTCTCCCGTAGTAGCCCAAAACAACAATGCCAGAGTTAAGTGCAAGAGAAGCCAAATGGAAAGTGCTTAACATTCATGTCTCCTTACATTTTGATTCAATCTTCCATGCTTATATGTGTTTCTGTTTTTCTAATGCATCAAACAGTTCAGTGACATTAAATGATGTTATTATGGACACTTCCATTATCTCAACAGAATGTAGGAGAATGTCTCGGGGTAGAGCTGGCACAATGCCCAAAGCTTTTGCTTTGCTTCTTGGCAAACATCTTACTGAAATAAAGGTGAGTCAGGGGTCATTCACATACAGAGTAAAAAATAAAGAAGGTACCTACAGAAAACAATGCTGCATTTAAAGAAGTTAATAAAAGAGAAGTAAGAAAACCAGACCAAACCAGAAACCCCACACCAAAAGTCATCAAATATCATTACCTCAGTAAAAAGTACAGTAATTTCACAATTATAAGCCGCACCTGATTATAAGTCGCATTTTTATTTTAATTTTAAGTGAGGATCCATGTGCAACAAAGTAACGAGTTAGTAACAGAATCACGCAATCGCGGGGTTTGCTGTCAGGTGCTCAATTTGCAAACAGTTTTCACAGACTGGAGAAGCCTTTAAATGCAGCCCCAGGCGCCCTCCCCATGCCATGGTCCCCAGCACTCCCGTCCCCGGCGCTGGCTGCCGCGTCTCCCCACCTGCTTGGCAGCGGTGGCGGCTTCCCTCACCACGTGAAGCTGCCTTCGCTTGCCCCCTCCCTGCGCGCTTGAAGCCAGCCACCTGCCGCCTCCTCACCATGTGAAACCAGCTCCGGCTCCCCACCCGCCGCCGGCACTGCTCCACCGCCAACGCCACTCCCCTGCGGTCCCTCTGCCCCGCTCGCACACCCCGCTCACGGCTCTGCCACCCCACAAAACCCACTCCCCACCTGCCCCCTGCCTGCCTGGCCGCGGCTCCACGGCAGCTCTCTCCCTGGCCAGCTCGCACTTCCGGTCTGGCATTTTGCTGGAAATTGTCGATAAATAAGCCACACCTGATGATTAGCCACACTACTGGGGTAGGCTGGATTCTGAAAAAGGTGTCGCTTATAATCATGAAATTACTGTAGATGAAATGAATGGATTTTTAAGTACTATGTTAATAAACCTCAGGACCAGCAGTTTCTAAATTGGTGCCAGAGACATCAATTTAGACACCAATTTGTTCTGAGCGATATCATCTTTACCTAAAAGTGTGTCATACGTCAGCTGAAAATTATTGGCATGAAAAGGCTGACCTTTTGCAGGTCCTGTATTGTAGAAGCTGAGATTAATATATGGACAATATTAATTTTCCAGGTTCTTTCCTTTAAATATCGCCATTAAAAAATATTCCTAATAGCTGACCAATGGTTGCATGTACGTGTAACTTAGTGGTTTGCTTAGTACTCCTTGTTTCATCATCATCGTTTTCTGTCTTGCAGATGCTATGAAGGATGAATATCATCTGTTCCTCCCACTCAGTGCCAAACCAAAACTATTAAAAAGCCACCACTACAAAATTGGAAAATATACAAGCTTTTCCCTATAAAGAGACACATACTCTTCACTCCATGAACCTAGAATATATGACTGATGATGTTAAGCAATTTATAAAGCCACAATCATATTTACTGGTAGGTAGTGGGTGCGTTTTACTGTGAATACAGCTGGACCTTTCACCTCCAAAACCAATTCCTAAGCTTGATAGAGTGCAGTGTACAGGAAAAGTCCTATTTATGGGTTAACCATGACACTGTGTCCCATAAAAGAGTTGAATACTGTAATAAGCATGGAGTGAATGCCACAGAGAAGGAAGGGTAATGTGTTTCCTCCAAATGTCTTCATAATTTAAAGTTTTGCTGTTTTCTGTAGTTTATTATTCATTTACATGTGGCCTAGCAGACACATACGTGAGCACAAAAGGCAGTTTCTATCAGAAATAAAACGTTATTTTTATTAGCTCTTCTCATCTAAACAAGTGTGACTGGAGATTTTTGCAGTCCTCATTAACACTCATTAGGAGAAAATTACAGTAGAAGGAAACTACCATCAGCTTTCAATATAGCTACAAACATTCTGAATGAAGGTAAATTCAGTAAAGTCTATGTGGAATATAAAATGTGTAAAAATTGGCTTTTAAAATCAGAGTACATATTGAAAAGGACCTTTGAGAATATGAATGCTATACCTGAATCAATCTGCACTTGTGAAAAGGAAAAGCTTTCATTTCTTTTACGTTTGAATTAAATAATAGACAACACAAACATTCCACTCATGGGTAGTGAGGAGTTAACTATTTCTATAATTGTATTATCTGCTATTTGCTCCAGGTGGGAGAACAGACTCATCTCACTGAGAAATGCACACAGGCACAGACACAGAACTTCTTCACACACTGTTTTCAGCATACAGTTATATTTATAGTTACACAGTTTGAGACATACAACCACTTTGTCTCTCAAAGTGCATCTGACTTTGCATAATTAGCATTAGAGAATGAAGAGATGAAAGGTTTTTTTGCATGTGGTCGATCCCAATACAGCTATGTCTAAGAGAGAGGAATAATCCATACTTTATTGTCCCTGAGTCTAACACACGTATCCCACAGAAGATGGCACACAAACAATGGACGAAATGTCAGTCCTAGCCCAAGATACTCAATGTCAGCATCTTCCCTGACATTAATGGCAGAAGCTGCCATTCAAAAATAGCATAGGTGTATTTTGAGGCAAATTAGAATGGCTGGAATAGATCTTCACCTAAAACAAATTAGCCTAGCTCCCACGGAGGACATGGTGCATCACCTCTGTGGCACACAGAGAGTCCAGTAATCTAAGTGTGCTATGACTATTGTCTTATTTGCTTGTGGATTTACATGTAGATGTTGCCATAAGCATTTGATAAAGAGCTAGCACATGCCTGGGGGTTATAGTACATGTTACTGTAGCAACCAAAATAATAATATTTTTTTCATACCTTAGTAATAATTTCAAGTGAGATCAAAAAAGGGATGCTGAAAGTCAAAGAAATCCATCTAACAGGATGTCAGAGAAATATATCAGAGTTATGTCAAGGGTTTTGCAGAAATAGCATGTACTAGTTTTCCATTATAGCAGCAGAATCCACACAAGGTCTAATGATCAAAAACATTGATTTATTCCTGTCACAAACCTGCAGTCCCCCCCGGCTTCTAATTAAATCTGTCTTACATTCAG
This sequence comes from Sialia sialis, assembly GCA_009812075.1. Lineage (NCBI taxonomy): Eukaryota > Metazoa > Chordata > Aves > Passeriformes > Turdidae > Sialia > Sialia sialis. The sequence goes on along the minus strand of VRYO01002772.1, from coordinate 13,785,663 downwards.
CTCTGGTATGTAACCCTTCTGCTGTACACAAGATAAAACCACTTGCTGTACCTCATGCCTGCAGCCCCTGTGATTACTCTGGCAAAACATTACCCTCAAACAAAGGACCCAAGAGTGGTCCATGGGGACAGGAACAAAATCTGAATCCAAACAGGTAGGACAGAGAGAGGGCGATTCCATCTCAACAGTAAGGTTTTATTATTTGTTTCAGAAATTATTTTAGGACTGAAAATAAAACTCTGAGGGCTGCACCTATCTATTTTGGTGTAGAGTTGTAAGATTAATTCTTGAATGAGAAGAAAACAAAGTGTATGCAGTTAATGAGCTGGACATACATGGTACGAGGCTACTTACAAATTGTGACACATAAACATAGGACACAGGTCTGCATTATTATGAGTCTGAAATACTTCATTGTCTATATCTAATATTTTATTTCTACATCTCTAAATACTGAGCACTTAGGTGGCTCTGATTTCAAGAGGATAAATGAAAGGCAGTACAAACTCTTTGTTTCCTTGTGTATGAATGCTCTGTCTCCTGAAGCAAAAAAATATTTTTTTAAATTAAAAAAAATTAATATAGCAAGCCTTTATTGTAATATTTCACAGTTGAGATCCTTAAATTAAAAACTTTAATAATTATATTTTTCAAGATATTCAAGTCTGCATAGTTTTCTTTCATGATACATTCACACATTGGTGTAGGCTAGCAACGAGACAATTTGCAATCCTAACACTTTTGTATATTAAATGATAACACTATGATCTTTCATAGTTTTTCAGATGCTGTTTTTCTGCTTCAGTCTGCCTGAGATACAAAATCTACTGCATGATTAAATGGATACCTGATTAATAAAATATTACATTTCAAATTAGAGATTATTTTGCTAATATTTAAAAGGGAAAAATAGTAAACATGCCTCACTTTGAAGGAATTTCAGCTTTGGGTGATTAATTACAGCTTCTTATTCATCTTCAGGTAATTCTAAACGCAGCTATTCTGTTTATAGTATGGGTTAAGGAATGTTTCAAGTGGAAAGTATTTAATAAAAGTAAAAATTCCATTCTGCAAAAAATTAACCTTGTTTAAATACAATCACATATGTAAATATATAAACATACAAAACATAGTTTCCAATTTCTAGCCTTCTTGTAACCAAATTAATAAAATACTGTAATTCCTGAAATGGAAGTGCTTAATGCCAATTAATTTTATATTTTGTTACAACCATTAGTCCAGGAGCAGAGTTAATTCTCTGTTTGTATTACTTTTCCTTAGAGTAAGCAGAGGAGGAACCACCTGTTTCCATTAATCTACATTTTATGCACCTGTGTTTCTAAAATCAGTGAACACTGTGGCATTTAGATCCAAAACTTTTAAAGACAGTAATAACTGAAGACCATGGAGCAGACAGGAAAGCAAACAAGAGTCAGTATACCTGGCATTCATCATTTTGCATCTTCCTGACTTAACTTCATGGAGGGAGTCAGAGAGACAGAGTTTGTATTAAACAGATTTTAAAAATATATCCTAGTAAAAAAAAGAATACATAAAACTCAGGTCCAATTTTTTCAGCTAAATTAAAAGCTTTAAATATCAGAGCAACCTGAAGTATGTATATAAATACATATTTTAATTTAAGCACTGGATATGGTGCATGCTTTTAATGTCAACAGTAGTGGCTTTTTTTCATTTTTCTTCCTTATTTCATGAATGTGAAAGTATCTGTTTTATAATTCAACAAATTGTATCATTTTTCTAATAGAACAACCAAAAATGTACTCATCCATGTTGGATTTTACTAATTGGCTTTCATTTTATTTTTTCCTCCATTTGATTTATTTATACTATATATGGGTGACTGACTATTAACCAGTCACTGTCACTCACTTTTGAATTATATACTCAAATACACATATATATACTCAAATAGCCAAAATGAGCTGCATTGCCATTTTAAAATACTGCATAAACTGTCAATTTTTTATTTTGATACAATATTATTAGAGGGACATAATGCCACAGGAATTCTTCATTTATTTTCTGTTATGCTTGTCCAATCAATATGTTTTACTTTAGAAAGATCAACACCTGGCTTTATGTTTCTCTGAAACAGTCTTTTGTGAAAGGGATGATACTGTGTGGTGATGTTTTCTAGGGAGATCAGTACTCCCTGGGTTGTTAAAGAAAATCATTGCACAGAGGACCACATCTTACTACATATGAGTGAAGCAAAATACTGTGATTGATAAAGTATCTACTACTGTTAAATGAAGAGACCAATTCAAGGATGATTTATTCAACTTGAAAACCAGGTGACTGGTTTCATCTATAAGGAGAGGGCAAAATATTTTCCAGCACTTTCACAAGAAGTTATAAATAACCAAATTAAGTGTTAAGCTTTAATTAATTTCAATTCAATTACATATTTATCATAAGCCATATTGTCCCATTCCATTCCTAAATGGCATATGTCAGTAAGAATTATAAACTTGCCTGAACAAACTAAAAGACCATACATTAATCGTTTTACATATTTTATCTGTCATCCAATACTTTGGTGCAGGGACCACATTCCATATATTTTGGCCATTTAATTTATCAGATGTTATATCTTTGGGGCAGGATGATGTCTTTATGAAGCTGTATATTACCTAAATCATGGCCACAATGTTTCATTTAGGGATTAACAGGCTTTGTAAAGCAATTAATAAAATGTAAATACACCTCAGCTTCTTTGCTAAATTAAGTAGGTTGCTTTTATATGTTTTTGCTGGTGAAAAAAAAAGGTAATTCCACTCAAATCAACAGAATGGGGCTACTTTATATGATCCAAGCATTTGGCTTAGATATCTGCTTGCTCTAATTCATTACTCAACAATTTCAAGTCAGGCTGCCCTTATGCAGTATATTGAGATCACCATACAGTTCTGTACCTGTGCAGGCAGATAACTTTCCCCACTCATTAAACACTTCCCTTAGAACAATTTCTGGACCTGTTTGTATTTTTCTCATTATTTTTCCTTCACAGTTGCTCTATCAGAAAAATTCTCCTCTCTACTGCATGAGTGCTTTTGCTATGAAGACACATTCCTGAGTGTACAGTAATTTCACACTCATAAGCCACACTTCTGGGTAGCCGGGAAGACCACGGAATTTGTCCATAAATAAGCCGCAACGGGTGATAAACTGCAGGTTTTTTTTTTTTGAAGCGAGGATCCATGCACAACAAAGTAACGAGTTAGTAACAGAATCGCAGAAGCGCAGGGTTTGGTGTCAGATGCTCAATTTGCAAACAGTTTTCACAAACCGGTGAAGCCTTTAAACACAGCCCCAGGTGCCCTCCCCATGCCATGGGCCCCGGCAATGCCACCCCTGGCGCTGGTGGCAGTGACAGTGGCCGGCCACGCGAAGGCAGCTCAGCAGGGCTCACAGGGCTGGCCACACTAAGGCAGCTCAGTGGGCTGGCCGCGGAAACAGGCCTCAGCGGGGCTTGCCAAGGCTCAGCAGCTCCTCCCCCGGCCACGGCTCTGTGGCACCTTCCTCCCTGGCCGGCTCGCACTTCTGGGATTGGCTCGATTCTTCAGTGAAATAGGTGCAGCTTATCAGTGTGAAATTACTGTAGGTGTCTGTTCAAGCAATTTTATCTCTTATATAAAAATGCACTCAGCAGCATGACTGCATGACAGCTCTATAGCCATAAAACCCACTGCTCTTCATTTATGGGGGTCACAAAAACAGTGTTATGAATACTCCAATATTACTTTATATGTTTATAAGGTTCCTCCCATGCCACTTAAAAACAGTTACACTCTTCCACTGTCCAGAGATAATGCAAGCAAAAGGGAGAAAAATTTGTTGCGAGGAAATTTAGATGAGCACAGATAACCAGGCACAAAATGAATGGACTTCTGCTTCTTTACGGTGTAAACGGCAGATTGTGGTACTGTTGTTGTTTGAGGATAAAAACGTTATCTTCCAACACCACGCAAAAGATGTTTATTTTCTTCTCAATCTATACAATTAGCATTAAAGAAGAATAAAGCCTGTCTTCCTCCCTCAGTATTCTACATTTATTACCTTTGCATGGAAAATATGTTATATTCTTTATCTGTAACCAAATATTGTATAGTGGTTCCACCAGAGATGAGCCCCCCAACATGCTGGATACTGGACAGTAAGATAGAGGCAAGATACCTTGAAAATGTTATAGTTTCAACAGACGTGAGCAAACACAGGAGATAAAAAACTCAGACTGAGTAGATTACTCAAGGTCATAGAATACACCTGTGGTTGTTTGGAGATCCAGCTCATTACAGCAGGAAAATCCAGCTTAAAGTTCTATATCCAGTAAGCCAAGGGAAGATGTGCAACCCCTGTTCATACTTGAAGGGTCCTTAGGAGGACGAGCAGGTTGTATTAGGCAATTCACTGCCATACCTCTTCTTCCTGGAGCTCCTCAACTGTGGATGAAGAGAGAGGACATAGAACATTTTAGCACAGAAATTAACTGGACCAATACCCCTCTGCAAGGTATCTTTGAATACCATGTGGAGTATTGGATGGCTGAGCTTTCTAAGGTAGATAATGGGATGCATCAGTTGCAATGAAGATGCAGATAACAAGTCCAGTGTGTTGGCATGCATGTTTCACAGTCTGGACCACTCAGAAGGGAAGGCAGACATGGCAGAGAGATTGAGTGACACATGACAAAAACATGGGGTTTAATACCAGTGAAAGAAGACAGAGAACACATATAAAAGTTTACTTTGAAACTTTGTTATTTGCTCATGCATCGGTGTACATCATTTGTGTTTTCACTAACCCACTTCTCTTATTTATCCGTTATTCAGGTTTTGAGACCAGCTCTTTTTCTAACACTGATTTACTGAGATACAACCATTTTTTTCATATGGCTGTACTCAGACCCCAGCATCCACGCTCACAAATCTAAAGCTGGACCTGGAGAGTAACGGAGTAAATCCACTTCCGCTGGGCACCACCTCACAAGTAGTAATTAGTTACATGAGCTGTTCCCCTGAGTATTGCTGGAGTTTTCATGATTGCTATGAGGTAAAGCCTTCAGGCAGATCCTCCAAAATTTTATGAATATCAATCCCAGAAAACAATTAATACAATATAATAAAAAAATAATTAAACTAAATCTCGTATATACTTTATAGATGCACTCTAGTCATGCCCACATTTTGTTATATAGACTGACAAATGCAGAATGAGCAATTTCATTCAATCACCATTTATTCTGTCATCCATTTTCCTTTGCTGCAAAAAGTCTTTCGTCTCACTTCTGCATTTATTTATGCTATTTCTTGGAGTGAAAAAGTGAAGAAATAAGTATTCAGTTGAATATTTCTTCCCTCATATGCAAAATATGAAGGACCATAGGGTACCAGGTTTTAAAAAACAAGAGTGTATTTCCAAAAGTAACATCAATAAACAGAAATTTTTCCAGATACAGGTTATTTGAATCCCAAAATATAATATTTCTCTTTGATTCTCTGCTCTATTTTGCCTACTGTTAGCACAAGAATTACTTCAGCTCAACAAAACTACTTACAGAGAATATACATGCAGCTACATTGAACCTGGCTTTAAGAACAGTTTGTTTTCTGGCAGGACACTGAATGAGCTAAGCCTTCATTTTAGACAAAGGAAATTTAGTAGCAAACCTGAAGCTGGCATTGTTCTTAATCTGCTGATTTCAAATGAGAGACATTGAAAGCAACAGTGATATTCACAAACCTCCCTGCAAGAGTACTCTGCCCTGAATGCATACAGAAGTTCACACAGACATGAAAATATCTCCATAGGTCTACTCATGGAAAATCTGGCTTTGTTTTCTCCAGTTCACAGTGCCTTGTTTTTTATTATTTCAGAGTTGAAAACATGAAACTAAATTCTTATACTTGTACAGCACCCATAACAGGTGTGTTTCAACACTGCACAACTTCCACTTTACATGCAGTCTCTGTCAATTCCATAACATGCCATAAAACTCAGATTGATAGTTTGTTTTATCTGTTTGGAAAAAAAGAGAGAATTAGTTTTTAGAGATTATGTGCACAATTTTATTTGTGGGTTTCATACATTAGTAACAGATCGTGTGCTAAATTTCTTAATCATTTTTTCATGAGGCATGATTTTAAAATATTGTTTGACTATAATGAATGTTCATTTTCTTACAAACACCATATGAAAATATGACACATGATACGCTTTCTCAAAAGAACAAGTTATTTCTGGTGTTGCAGTTCAGAAGTGCTGATACAAACCATCTGATCTACTAAGTATGATATCTACATAACACTTTTTCAGGACAGTAAAACTATTTAGAAAGTCTGCTTTTTAAGAATGACTCTCCATGAACCTCAGAAT
>VRYO01002772.1:13738061-13778264 GCA_009812075.1 Sialia sialis | reverse complement strand
GCTTATAATTGTGAAATTACTGTAAGTTGATTATCTCTTTTAAATATAAAAATAGGGTAGAAAATAATAAAAAAAATTGTAAGACATGAAATTCCAGCTCAGGATAAACATATACAGAGGGAGGAAAAATGGAATTGAGCACAAGTATCACTACCTTCATCAAAAAATCACCTGTGAAATTAGTTTCCATTTTCATTATTGTCTTTGGTATAATTAATGGAACACAAAACATGTTGATATTTTTTTCTTTTTTTCCCCTTTTCTGAGTAACTGAAATATTGCAGTTAAATAAGTTTGCAGTGATAATAATATTGCAGTATAGTAATATTGCAGTGAAAATATAGGAAAATTTTGTAAATTCCCATTTTGGACCATTGCCGCTGAGAACTTAGATATTCTACTTACCTAAAACATCCACATGCTGTAAGGGGATCCTGTACATCTAATTTCATGCATATTAGGCTAACCTATATGTCATTGGTTAAGGTAAATTTTTTCACATGAGTTTGTAGGACAAAGTATCTTTTTGACAAAATGTTGTCAAATAAGAAAAGACCAAAAATAACTGGAAAATAATGCTTTTTTTTTCAGTTATCTGTTCTAAAATAGATTCCACTCCACAATCCTACCCCAAAAAAATACCCTAAGAGAATAAATCTTATGCTGATATTTGTGAGCTCAGTAGGAGAGTGCAGTAGCTGGTATTCCATTGCACTCAATAGCCCTAAAGAGATGATGGATTTACAGCTTGATATGGTGAATGACTGGAACTCATAAGAGAGCAAAGTGACACTGTATTGGGTTTGCATGGCCTGGATTTTGGAAGTGGGAGTGTTGCTACGGGAGTGGATTCTGAGAGAAGCTGCTGGAAGCTACCTCAGTGCCCAGCAAAGCCAATCCCTGGTGGCTCCAAAGATACACACTGTGACTCTGGCCAAGTCTGGGACAATTAGAAATGGTGGTAACACCTCTGTGATAACATATTTAAGAAAAAAAGGGAAAAAAGTTTGTGCCATTGTTTTAATTGTGGCTAGAGAAGAGCAGAGTGAGAACATGTGAGAAAGAGTCTGCAGACACTAAGGTCAGGGAAGAAGGTGGGCAAGGAGGTGCTTCAGGCACCACAGCTGAGATTCACCTCCAGCTCCTCATTAAGACCATGGTGAAGCAGCAGTGCCCCTGCAGCTCTTGGAGATCCATGGGGATGCAGAGATCCACCTGCAGCCCATGGAGGAGCCCACACTGGAGTGGGTGGATGAGTGAGAGGAGCCTGTGACACCCCAAGGGAGACCCATGAAGAGAGAGGCCAGTGCTGGAGCAGCCTGTCCTCACTCTATGGAACAGTGACCCAGACTGCAGTAGTTTGCAGGGAGCTATTCTTGTGAGATGGAGCCGTGCTGGAGAAGTTTGGGGAGAACTATCTCCTATGGGAGGGACCCCATGTTGCAGCAGAGGAAGTACTCCTCTCCCTGAGGAGCAGAAGAAAACCTCAGGTGGTGAACTGACCATAAACCCCTTTATTGGTCTCCTTGCACTGCTGGGCATGGAGGCAGAGCTGGGAAAGAGGAAAGGGTGGGGGGAAGGTGAATTAAGGGCTTAATTTACTTCTCATTATCCTGTTCTGATTTTTTAATAATAAATTTGCTTCATATCTCTAAGTTGAATCTGTTTGGCCCATGATGGTACTTGATGACTGATCTGTCTCCGTGTCCTTATCTCAATTCATGAACCCTTTGTTAAACTTTCCTCCACTCATTTTGCAGAGAGGAGTGTGAGAGAGCAGTTTTGGTGGGTGTCTGGCTAGCCTTAACCTATGACATCCATTATTGAATATATTTTGGCCTCCATGCTTCTTTTAATTTTACTTAGGAGGAAATCGCATGGTTCTGAAAAAGATATTTTGTATTTATTTTTAAGAAGCAATTAAAAACCAAACAAATAAAGGAGATAAAACTAGAACAGACTCTATTTATTGTATTCCTTAATATATATATATATTTTAGAACCATTTTTTCCAGTAAAATGGAATAAACTATTTGTTATAAAACTTTATAAGTTCAACATGAAAACTTATTTTGACATGTTAATGTCTTTGACACAATCTGAAACTTGTGCTTTAGAAATACAGTAAATGTTCCCATGTATTACAATTTCAATATTTGAGTAATGCTGTAACTACCTATGTTTGTTGTAGTCATTTATATAAAGAATAACTTTCATTACCTTCTGATTAAGAATTATATGTAATCAGTATTCATATTAACTATGAATTTTTAACATGCAAATGTAATTTCTAAAGTAAAAGTATGGACATAGAAACTGAAAAAAATAAAGAACACAAAAACTGATTTTAAAGTGTAAAATCTTCCAAGTACATTTTGTCTCAAGTTCAATTTCTATTTGGTTAACAAGAAATTGCTAGGGAAAAGTATAATCACTTTAAATTATTTGAGCTGGCATGATTTCTACTAGATGCACATGCATATTCATCTAGTGTAAACTCTGGAAAATGAATGATCTTTATTCTAATAAATAATAATTATTTCATACAATCACCTTCATCTTAATGTAGTTCTCTCCATTACCAGTGATGAGATTCACACCAGCTGACCTATAATAAAAGACAGTTGCCTCAGATACCAAAGCAATGTTCTCATAGAACAGCACAGTACATTTTTAAATTAAAACCATTTCAAGGGAATGATCAATATCACTTTGACAATACCATAAAGTTCATTACCAAACATGAAGAATAATGAAGCATGACAACCATAAAAGGTGTAATGAAAATGCTCAGTTAATAAGAAGAATGGATTTACCCAATTGGAGCTTTCCAGTGATGGATTTTGGGAGGGATTTTGGAGTATTTACCTTCCATTTGTTTAGCTGAGGCTGCTTTTTCTGCCAGCAATGCTCCCCTTTGGCATAAAAAAATACCACATCAACATGATTAGTAAGGCTTCTAACCTGTCAGATAAATGGCAGTTATACAATTGTTCCCTCCAGCCTGTGCTTTAAGGTTAAACCAAGGCCAAGCTCACTTCATTCTAGACTAAGCTACCCAAGCAGGAGATTATCTCATGCCTGGCCCTCAAGGTCCTTGTAGGTGTTACTGCTTTCTTAACACCATGCTGAGAGTGTGTCCTGGTTTTGGCTGGGATAAAATTAATTTCCTTCTTAGTAACTGGCACAGCGCTGTGTTTCAGGCCCAGGGGGAGAATAATGTTGAAAACATACTGATGTTTTGGTTGTTGATGATCTGTGCTTATCGTAAGCCAAGGACTTTTGAGTGTCTCAAGCTCTGTCAGTGAGGAGGAGCACAAGAATCTGGAGGAGGCACAGCCAGAACAGTTGACTCAAACTGGCCAAAGTCTTATTCCATACCATAGAATGCCATGACCAGTATAAAAACTGGGAGCAATAGGCTGGGAGAGACATCATTATTCCTCCATGAGAGGCATGGAGATTTTAGTCAGAGCTGACTGTCTCCTCTTACCCCTTATTTAATGAGCTCAGGAGGCAATGGAAGGAAAAAATGACTCTTTGGAGGTCTTTGCTAGGGCATTGTGGAGAGAGGACCAGCAGCAGTCTTTAGAAGTTCTTTAATGTGTACAGTTAAGATTCCTTTAAACACTTGAGCACAGTCAGCTCTAAATGCCCATAACCTCTCTGTTGCATTTGAAAGCAATGAGCCTCACAAGGTTTCTATCTGTTTTACATTGTCAATGAAGTGCCCACAACTAGCAGGGGAGAGAAAGGATGCAAAATTTGATCTTTCAATATTGACATAAAGTCTTGACAATAGTACTCTCTGGAAGGCTTCCAGGATTTGGCAAACAGGTTGACAAGGACCATTGTTAAAACATGCTCGCAGAACTAATGTGAGGCAATGAGGAGATTCTCAGAAACCTTTGAAACATATCAGTCCTATAAAATTAGGATAATTTCTGTCTAGGCCAATAAAGAATATGCCTTATGGTATTTGACTTCAAAATATAAAATAGTTGAAGCTATTGATTTGTTGGTTTTATTTAATAAATATTAGGGGGAATGTAGCAAGCCAATTAAAGAAAACAGGCTGAGATTATTCATACTGTAAAAGACAAAATTTCAGTCTCCAGAAAAAGATATAATTCAATAAACCTCAGATAGGAGATATCAAAGAATCTTCTCACCACAAAAATATGGATCTAAAAATAGACAACTAGATCAAAGGGAAATGTGGTTTTTCTCATAGTAAAAGTCTATAAATACTGAAAACCAATACAGTAAGATAAATGAACTGAAGGGACTGGTTGGAAGTGAGGATATGGACATCGGAAACATAGAAAAACTTCAACTGAGAAACGAATCATTTATGTGCCTTTGGAAACGAGATAATATATAGCATTGACAAGTAGATTGGGCTGCTAGAGAAAGTTCCAGAGTTTAAAGAAAACTGAAGGTCAAATACAGTAAATGAATTAACCATGAAAATTATCACAATTTATGCAAACAAAAATGTCATGCTTAGATTAAAGAATATATTATTTGGTCTGCTTTATATCATCATGTGTCCATGACAGTGCCTCAGAAATGCTAACATTAAGGTCACTACAAGGAATTAAAAGAGAAGCATAATTTGATGCTTTAATTAATACTCATTGTCTGGGAAATTGTAATAATGAGTTACGACTAATACTAAATAGTGAGATACCAAAATGACTGCATTTTGAAATATCTAAGACGAGAATATGAAGTAGCTGTAGTAAAAATGAAGTAACTAAATCTACACTGACATACTCTTTAAATCCTGTACTTGGTCTCAAACTTCACTCATTCAAAATTCGATTGAAAATTTTCTTCCTCTCCATATGCCATCCTTTTCACATAAAAGAAACTTCTGAAGAAAAGAAAACCTCCAAGACATCACACTAAAAATAAATTAAGAGGAACTAAAATTTTTACAGACAACACTGTTTAAAAGCATTTTGCCAGAAGAAACATGCAACTTTTGGCAAAATTGCATTAAAAGAAAAAAAAAAAAAAAATCAAAGGACTAAACCCAGACTGCAGCTCCTCTCATGGCAGAGCAAAGGCTTTCAGAGCACAAGAGCAGTTGTGCTGAGCCAGACCAAAGGCTGGCCAAGCCCCATGTCCCACTTCCATCAATGATGACAAGCAGATTTCTGAGGAAGATCAAAATGATGATGCATGCTGTGAATGCTCTCTGAAGTCTGCAGTCATTTACAACTCAGGATCTTCTTGACAGAGAAACAGACCTTTAATACATCATATCTCTGGTATTTCTATCTAATATCTTAAAGTGGTACCGATATTTTTGTCCACTTCCTTTTTCAATATATGCAAACCTTTAGCATGCAAAATATCTTGAGCAAAATTCTTTCAAAGTGTATCCCATGAAGATGCAGCTGCCTCCAACTTAACACTCAGGTTTGGCTTGGTTTTAGAGTAACCTGTTTTTCTGATGTCAGGGCATAAGTAAGCTAACACTTTACAGAGTAACTAAAGTAAAATACACAAACTGAAGCAATTTAGAAATTTGGGGGAAAAATACTGACATGGAAAAAACAAATGATCTGCTTTTTGGCAGCACCTAAGACCAAACCATGACAGAGCACAACAGGGCTGACTGACACTTCTCACCATCATATGACTGCTGATTCAGAGATGATCACAAGGCATGAAGGCACAGGAATGGTAATTTTTGCTCCCCCTTGGGTGCTCTATCCAGCCATTAAATCATTGTGTGCTTGCAAGTGGTTCATATACTGCTTGCAGTGACTTTTTGTATAAAGTAAACAATACTGAAAGAACAGTGACCTGAGGAGAGAGAGCTGCCTACCTAATGTTATGTAGACAACTACCTCCCTATTTTATTTTTTTTGCTTTGAACCTACCACTTGCTAACAGCATGTGATCCTCTCATTCTCACTTTGGAAGAGAAAATGAACCATCTGTCTCTTTTTATCTATTCCTTTTCCCTTATGATAGGACAGATTTCTGTCAAATCCTTCCCTAAATTGTCACTTTTCAGACTGAATAGTCCTTGGCTATTTATGAGTTCCCTTGACTGCCATTCTATATTTTTGATTATTCTTGGTGGCTTTCTGTGAACCTCTTCCAGTTCTGTCACATCCTTTTTTAGATTTTAAGATAAGATCTTTTTCTACCAATAAGAGTACATTTTCTGTTTTCTTTTCTACTCTTTTCTTTATGGTTCCTAAAATTAAATTTATTTTTGACCACTGCTGAACACTGAGCTGACATTTTCACAAAGCTATTCATCATAAGATCCAATTTCTGAATTACACCAGTCAATACAGAGCACACCAGTAATGAATAAAGTATCCTTTAAAAGTAGAATTTGTATCCATGTGAGAAAATGAAAATAAACCAAAGCATAAGGTCTACTTTTCTTAAAACTAAAAGTAAAAAACGATGATGGAAAAGGAATAAACTTATAGACAAGTAAAACTAGTATTAAAACATGTCTACTTTATTTGGTTTATAAGCAAAGAGTTTGGTAGAAAAAGGGCTACAAAGGTGGCCTCTGCTAGGAAAAAAAAAAAAAAGACTGGGGATTTCCCTCTGTTCAATACAGTTAATTCCAGACACCTCCAGAAAGGGCCCACTGCTGGCTTAAGCTGACGCCATCAACAATGCTGGTAACACCTCTGGGATAACATTATTTGAGACAAGGCTAAAAAAACCTGCATTGCAGGTGTGAGAAGAGTGAGAATTTGTGACAGGAGCAGCCCTGCACACCCAAGGTCAATGCAGAACTAGGGGCAGGAGGTGCTCCAGGCACTGAGCTGAGATTCCCCTGCAGCCCCTGGTGCAGCTCATGGTGAAGCAGCTGTGCCCCTGCAGCCCATGGGGGTCCATGGAGGAGCAAATAACCAAATAGCTCTGGCAGCCCCTGGAGAATCCCAGCCACAGCAGGTGCATGCCTGAAGGAGGCTGTGACCCCAAGGGAAGCCTTTGCTGGAGCAGGGTCCTGGCAGAACCTGGAGACCCAGGCTGAAGCATTCTGTTCCTGATGATCTGCACCCTGGGGAAAAGGACAACGGTGAAATAGGACTGTCTCCAATGTGAATGGAGCAGAGGAAAACCATGAGGAGCAACATTAGCCCTGTTTTCCAGTCCCACAATACTTCTTAGAGATGAAGGTAGAAGAGTCAGCAGTGATCGTGAGCCTGGGAAGAAATGGGCGTGTAAGTGGTAGGTGGTTTTATACTTGTTCTTGCTTGTGATTATCCTACTCTGCTAGATAAATAAATTAAATTTACTTCCCCAACGTAAATGGTGTTTTGCCCATGATGACAGTCAGTGGGTGGGTGGTCTCCCTGTCCTTGTCTTGACCCACAAATTGGGCAAACAAATTTTTCTCCCTGTTCTGTTGAGAGATTGAGAGATTGAGATGGTACAAGAACAGAAAATATGTGGCCACAGCAGAAAAGCTGACTGAATATTTTGCATCAGTGTGGAAACTGGAAGGCGCTTTTCCTGTGACAAGTGAGTCATTGAAACAGTCTCAGACTGAAGTGCCAGTGGAGGATGTTTTAGAATAAATTAGAAAAACAAAGAGTAAAATATCTCCAGTACCATATGTTATTCATTCGGAAGCTCTGAAGGAGCTCAACTAGTAAATTGTGTAATTGTTAACTGTAGTATATAATTTATTACTAACATTGCCATTAGTAAAGGAATTTAATTTGACAAAAGCTACAGATTTATAAATTTATCATTCAATAAGACATGTGGAATTACAGGTCTGCACATTTGACTTCTGTAGTCTGAAAATTGCTAGAAACTCTTGGTAGATATAGCGGAGACAAAAATGTACATGGAGCAATAAGATAGAAATCAGGGCTTTTGTAGAGGGAAATTGTGGTTCACAAGACTTTTGGAGTTTGTTAAAGAATCAATAAGCATGAAGATAACTTTGCTGCAATTGGCAGAGTGGTCTTGGATTTGAAAAACGTTCTGACATATTCCTGAATAAAGAGAGGAATCTAAGACAAGATGACAACAGAGTTTTCCCCCAGTGGAAGGATACTGCCACTGATGTGTCTGAACGATTTGAACCCAGGACTTGTGATGTTCATTGGAAGAGATACTCTGGGGAAAGATGATATGCAAAAGTTTGCTGATTACAAAATTATTACTCTATTCCAAAGTGAAATTAATTGCAAAGGTTTGCAGAAAGATCTCAGAAAACTGACTGAGGCAAGTTCAATGTCACTAAATGCAAAGCAACATAAATGGAGAAAAAAAAAATATAACATATGCACAATTTGAGTCTTTAAATTACCTGTTATCTTATGACAAGAAATTTTGGAAGGCTCAGTGAGAAACGGACAGTACAGTAAAAATGCATTATTAAGAAATTATTAGAAATTACAAAAGAAAAACAGAGAACAAAACTGTTACTGTGTTGCTACATAAACCTGTGTTGTGTTGTAAATTAAAATTGTTCTCTGCAATTCTGATCACTCAGTTAAAAATGACATATCTGATTATTCTTGAAAACTTGCCCTTCCCACTTCCAGCTGACATGTTCAGGATTATGGTGTGAGCTAGACTAGACCTGAGGTGTTCCTGACCCCCATCTGTTTGACTTTTTATCAATTGATCAATTTTAAAACTCTCTGCAAACCTTTTGTCTCTAACTCTCCCAAGATCTTTGGAAAAAATAATATAAAGGGCTTCCTATCAGTCTCTACTTCTTTTTGGTTAATCAAGCAGAGAACTTAGGCTTCTTCTCCAAGCAGCTAGCGGCCCCACAGTCCACACTTCATCTCTGAAGGCCGCATTTCTATGTCTTCCAGAATCTATTCCAAATTGCATCCATTTTAGGAGGTCTTCTCTAGCAGAAATGCCTTCTAAAACTTGATTTTTCCCTACCTCAAAATAAGTGAAATACTCATCTGTTTTTTGCCATTTTTTATTAGCAAAGAATTCTTCCCTGGACAGTTTAGCAGGAATATTTAGGTATAAATGTTAATGCACTATAAATGTCCATCTGATCTGTTAGAGCATGGTGGTAATAACACCAAGATTGTGGGTTTGATCCTTAAATGGGCCATTCACTTAAGAGTTGGAGTCAATGGTCCTTATAAATCCCTTCCAAATCAGAATATTCTGGGATTCTGTGATCTAAAAGTACCGGAAATATATAGGTATCTTTCATAGTGGGTAATCTAAAATTACTGAAATCCATGTCCTTGTACCTTTTTCATTTAGGTTAAAGAGCATGGGAAAAAAATAAAAAAGTTTTAATTCATCATCATAATCTTCCTGCTACTAGGAACAAAGGAGGAAGACTTCATGTTTCTGAACACTTTTGGAAACCTAGAGTGAAAAAAATGTTTGTCTAAAACCATGTGGAAGTACCAATGGATAGTAAATTCAGATACAGTTCAGCTGAATTATAAGACTCTAGCTACAAAATGAATATATCAGCATTCATTTGTAATTCATGGCTTTACACATAGAAGGGAATGAATAATCCCCTAATAAGGGAAAACTGAAGGGATAAAGCAGAGGTCTCATGTTTATTTCCTCACTTTAATGACAAAACCAAGAAAGGGGTAGAAATGTCACTGACAGTTTCGTGTGATGGATTGGTCTATATGCCTGAACATTAGGAGCAAGCAACCCTCAATATCTGAAGGAAGACTGCCTAGCGTGTAAACATTAGATAGAATTGAAAGTGGCAGTTTCCACAGGCCTCCTACCAGGAGAATGCACAGGGGGTGTATGTGCTTTATTGCTTGACACTCATGCATAAAGACAGCACAGCTTCTGCAATCTAAGTGAATCTCCTTAGGTTTAATGTTCCATTGAAATTTTGCAGAAATGTAAAATATATTTCAAAGGAACAAAACATTTTCTCAAGCAGAGACCATTTTACTGTCATGGTAGATTTTTCTCTTTTATGGAAGCTAATTCTTGAAATAGACATATGTTGGAAAAGCCAAACTGCCAGGGTCACTGCTGGCACCAGAGAAATGTTCAAAGTAGCATTTTAACATCAAAGAATGCCTATAATTGAAGCGATCATTCAAAGCACACCAGCAATGCTATAGTAGCTGCACCTGTGCAGCACCCCAAACCCCTTATAGGCTGTGACAGAATCAGATTTCACTGATCCTTGGTTTGGTTTTTACTTCTACCTTGGACCATTTAATTTACAGTGTGCATCCTGAATCAACTGTATTGGCATAACTAAGCAGTGTCAGAGGGCTGCACAGGGTAAGAATAATTGGCTGAAGGTGGTGGCATTCTGAGTTTCTTAAACCAGATTTGCTGAGAAAGACAATTTTTCATGAAACTACAGATGAGGCATAAAAGAACAAAGAGTCAGGCTTATATTTGTTTGAAGAACAGTAGGAAGGTTTTTTCCTTCAGTTCTTTTTTGTTATATTCTACTTAGGAAAAATTACTGACTAAAATTTCTTTTTTCATTAAAACCTTTTTTTCATCCATGCATTAGTTAGCCTTAGTGCACGAATAGTATCAGAAAAACAGTGCAGTTCTGAATACAAAGCACAAAGATTCTGGAAAACAAAAGGTATTTGCAATCTAACAAGACTCTTGCCAGCATCTGCCTTGTATAAAACTCACCGGGAAAAAGACACATTTAAAAAACAATTTGGTTTAAAGATTGAAATAAGAGACTTCAGACAATTTTCTGGAGAAACAACAAGGGATAAAATACAGATCTATACAAAGAAAATGCTGGTCAAAATTAAGGCAAACACATAAAAATGAATTCCCATTAACAACTATCAATGAGACACTTTTAGTCATAACTATTTCAGTATCAAGCTCAAAATTTCATCTAAACGACCATGCTGTGATAATACTTGCAGTGTTTCTCACTCAGCATGTAAGACAAGAGCTTCATAAGAGGTCCATAAAAAGAGGACAAATGTGAATTTTGTAAGCATTGTATTGCTTTTTTCATGATCCTTCAACTCCATAGCTAGGTACTCTGTTAATATTTCAGGCCAATGCTCTGAGTATTTGTTATTCTGAAGGGCTTTTTTTCCTCTCTTTCAGTTTTTTAAAAAAAACTCCCTTTGTGATTCTTAAATAAGTTAAGAGGTCTCTTGAAGCTGTTAAGTGTCGTGTGTCATCATTTGGCTGCTTCCACCATGCCCACCTCTTTAGGAAGCAATCTTTCTTCTCTTTGTGAATCCCACTCCAGAATAACGTTAGGTTAAAAAGTCCTATGGATGACAGACGTAGAAGCTGCAAGCCAGCTTTCTTGGTTGTTTATGGAACAAAGGCTGAATTTCAGCCTATTCACATTTAGGTGCTAAGATAAACAGGTTCTCCCTCTGGAGGCTTTCAAAGATAGCTGCTGTTGTCCATTCATTATGTAGGAACCCTTGTTATTTGCCATTGGAGAATGAAGTGTAAAACTTAGTCCAACTTTTGCCTTTATGCCACTCAAACTGCAACCGAGACAAAATATGCTTTTCTTTCATAAAGAGATGGAAATCTTCCTTTAAAACAAAAATTCTCTATGGAAACTGACTTAGGAGCTGCACTCTGTTCTGTTTGGGAGTTTGGTTTGGGATGGGTTTTTTTTTCCTTATTTCTCCTTTTCCCTATTCTTTGCTATCTCTTAAGAAGAACACCAAGAGTGGTAACAACAACACATAAGCCTGTTTTTTAGGCAATTTTGCCTCCACTATAGCAGTACAGATATTGACAGGAGATTAATCCCTCTCTTGGAGCATGGGGAAATTGGTCAGCTGAAGGAGATTCCAGCTGCAGACCTCCATACTAACAAAGATGATACTCCTCCTGGTGATATGTGAATATTATGAGAATTAGTTACAGATCCCTTTCCTGCTATGTTTACAACTGACTGTGCTACTGCAAGGAACATTGCCAGAGCAATACAAATAGGTTTGCACACTGCTGGGATTAGTTTCAGTAAACTGTTTTGCTTGTGCATCCATCCATGAATCATTTATGACATGAAAGTATAAAGTAAACCGACAAACTGCTCAAAATAAAATGGGGCAGGAAAGACATTTGTTAAGAGTATTGTTCTTATGATTGTGAGTACCTTACTGCATCCCTAAAATTTACTTCTCGTGATTTGATAAGGGATAATGTAAATCACAAAAAAGCAGCTCAAGAAATGAAAGTGAAAAGGAATATAGCAATGTCTAAATTTAATTGTCTTTGAAAATTTCATTTAAAAAAAAGGAAGTGGGAGTAGGTAACAGAACAGTACTTTGTTATTAAAAGGTTATTGCAAAAGGAAACAAAGTCTGACATCTGTGTTCCTTTTAATGAATATCTTATTCCTTGAAAACTCCTATTGTTCTTATTGACATTACTTCTAAAATATGTTGCTCTTATTATGTTACAAGTCACCAAGGTGGAGTGTCTTAAAATGGATATGGCCTTGTAACATGTAAAAAAGTTAGAAACTGCTTTTACAGACAGCTGAAAAACTATTAGGTAAGGCAGAACTCTACTAAATGATGTATGTTTTGTTCCTCCCATGCAGTTTTTATCTAGTTTTATATATTCAGCCTGCAGCTGTAACATGACAATACCATGAAACATACACTTCATTCTTACTGATGTGTTGAACTACCTAGGGAAATGCTTGTTGCAGATTTGTTTATTGGTTTTCTTCCATTTCAACTAATAAAAAGCCAGCCATCAATATGGTTTCTGCAATATTGCCAAAAATTGTCTCTGAATGGGGTTAATTTAATCACAAATACTCAATATTCACAGTAAGGACACCATCATTCATAGACTTTCCTAAAGTAATTTAGTTCCAGAAGAGAATAGGACATAAGAGTTGAAATCCCCAATGCCAAAGTCTGAATAGACCGTTCAACCGTAATTTTCATGAACAGACGTATCACACACTTCCAGCACTTCAGGTGTTTTATTTTCTGAATTCCCTTAGGTTCTCTCCCACTTTCTCTTCGAAAGGATGTTGGTGTGACCTGTCCTCACTGTCACAGCTGTCTGAGCTCTGCCAGTAAGTGACAGACGGTTCACATACTTAGTAAATGAGCTTCACTTCTAAATGATAATGTTTTCCTATCCAAAAGCATATTCCACACAAGGTTGCTAGAAAAACTTTGGAGGTTCACAGTTCATTAGGGAAATCAGCTGAAGGGCTTGCTGCAGCTGGAGTTTATTTTAAATCACACTGGCATCTATAAAGCAACAACATCAAAAAATTATTGTCAACAATGCCCTATGTCTGCTGTGGTCACCTTCCAGGGAATTGATCCAAATGAGAGGGTCTGCAACTCAGGAGTCTGAATTCAAAGCTATGCTCCCAGGAAAATATGGTGACAGAAAATGTTGGACTAGATTTTCAGATGGTGTAACATGCATAACATGTAGATGTTAGGACCTTAAGCTAGTTTTCCATCAATAGAAACAAACCAATTTACTGTCTTTCTCTGTACGGTGCAATATTATGTATATCAGTATATTATACACTCAAAGTTTCATGTGAGCACCAGTAGTAAAGCTGGGGCAGTATGAGTAGGATCAAGAAGAGTGAGAGACTCCAGGCAGCAATGGTAAGTGGTACTCTGGTCTAGAGATAGTCTTTCATCAGTCCTTCTGGTCAAAGGGAAGGTGTTTGAAAGGGCCAGTTGAACTTGGTGAATCAACAAGTGGTTGCAGGCCTTGTGCCACAGCCAGGGATTTGGCTACTTAGACCATGGGACTTGCTGTGAGAAACCTGATCTAGGGACTCTGCCTGACAGAGAAGGGAGTGAGCATTTTCTGAGATGGTGAGAAGGGCTTTAAAGAAGTTGCTAGGAGAGGGAAACTTCAACACATCCTTCTCCTACCAGTGTAATGCCTGTACTAACAAGAGATGCTCAGAGTCTGTAAAGGGACGACAGGTAAGCGTGAAAGCATCTGAAAAGCAGCACAAAGGAATTCCAACTTGGCTTCCTCTGCAAGTCAACATAAATATTTCTCTGCAAATACATGTAACATGGAGAGTAAAAATAGAAATTGTAGACACACACGTCCCTACAGAACTATGACCTTATGGACACTGTATAGGCATGGGAGGATGCATTGAAACTGGAGCATTGGAATGGAAAGGTACCGACTCTTTATGTCAATAATCATCTGGAATGCATGGAGCTCTGCCTGGGGACAGATGAGGAGCTGACCAAGATCAGAATTAAAGGAAAGACAGAGAGAGGTGAAGGGACAGGACATTAGCAAGAATCTGCTAAAGGCCACATGACCAAGCATATGAGTGGAAAGGTCATTTTAAGATTTTACAACTCGTTATCTTGCTCTGATTTGTTAGTAATAAACTCAATTGATATCTCCAAAATGAGTCTGTTTTGCCTGTGACAGTAGTCGGTGAGTGATGTCTACC
The DNA here is from genome assembly GCA_009812075.1 of Sialia sialis. Taxonomy (NCBI): domain Eukaryota; kingdom Metazoa; phylum Chordata; class Aves; order Passeriformes; family Turdidae; genus Sialia; species Sialia sialis. The sequence continues at coordinate 13,763,857 of VRYO01002772.1, read as the reverse complement.
AGTCCTTATATCAACCCATGAATCCTTTGTTGTCTTTTCTCTTCTTTGTCAGCCTGTGGAGGGGAGAGCTAGAGCAGCTTTGATGAGTGTCTGTGTGAGGGTCAACCCACTGCATAAAACTAAAGCTCTGAAAGAATTAAACCTGTCCAAGGTTATCAAGGGCATCAAGAAAAATTTCTATAGGTTAGTTGATGATAAAAAGTAGGCTGGGGAAAATGTGGATCCTCTTTGGATGGTTCCTGGTTACCTGGAACATGGAGGAGGCTGAGGTTCATGATTTTTTTGTCAACAAATCAGTCTCATCCTGGGCTGAATCTAAAACAGCATGGCCAGCAGATCAAGGTGAGTGATTCTGCCCCTCTACCCTCCCCTTGTAAATCCCCATCTCAAGGATTGTATCCAGCTCTGGGCAACATGACAAGGATATGGACATGTCCAGAGGAACCCACAAGGATGATCAGAAGGCTGAAGTACCTCTCCTATGAATAGAGGCTGAGAGAGTTGGTGTTATTCAGCCGGGGTAAGAGAAGGCTCCAAGGAAACCTTAGAGTGGCCTTCCAGTACCTAAAAAGGACTCCCAAGAAAGATGAAAATGGACCTTTTATTAGGAAATGTAGGCTTTAAAGTGTAAGAAGAAAAATTTAATTAGATATTAGGAAGAAGTCCTCACCATGAGGGTGGTGAGACACTGGCACAGGTTGCCCAGAGATACTGTGGCTACCTCTTTCCTGGAAATGTTCAAGGCCAGGTTGGGTGGGGCTTTCAGCCACCTGGCCTGGTGGAAGGTTTCCCTGCCCATGGCAGAGGAGTTGGAGCTAGATGATTTTAAGGTCCTTTCAAACCCAAACCATTCCATGATTCTTACATGCATTTATTCTGTGATTCATATCCAAGTGTACTCTATTACTTTCTCTGCCCATTCTATCATCTGCAAGTTTAAATTTTTATTCTGCTACAGAAATCCACCATCTGTTGCAAAGAACATTTATTGTTCAACTTTAACAATCTTAAGTGCCGTATTATGGTTGTTTCTGGGTCAAAATTTTTGGGTGAAAGAACTATGTGGGATAAATAGAAACACAAGAAATTCCTACATTGTCTTCTAAATTTCTATGTCATAGACATATCGAGACCCTCATTTACTATCCTGCAGATACAACTCCCCCTCCTGCTCTGTTCAACTGAGAAACTCTTTTCCCCGAGCTCTGCTTTCAAATTTGCCCTTTTCAACTTTTTTTTTTTTTTTTTGAGACAGCTGCCCATCATTTCTTCTCCCGTTTGCTCTTGAGGCTGTTATTTATTTGCTGTGGCACTTGATTCCCTCAGTGAGAACAATTGCTCTCTGAAAGATATTAATTGATTAAACTGCATAATTTAGCAGCAACTCAACTGTCTTGCTTTCTTAAGTTTTTCTTGCCTTGCTTGGATATTTTTTTCCATGTTGATCTGAAACTGTGTGTCATGGCAAGAAGCAGAGCAGCACTACAACATGCCTGTGGAGAGGAAAAGGCACTTTCTTTGACCTTTACTGCAGGTTACTCAAGACATATTCTTGCTTTCCCTGTGGGTCTTTGTTTCCTATTGATAGTATTTTCTAGGTGGAATTTTCTTGACACCTGACTCAAAAACATTTCCCTCTTCCCTGGGTGTGTGCCCAGCTCCAAGTCAGAACATAACATGCAGGTGCACCAAGTCTTCTTGCCTGGAGCTGTATGCCCTGATCACCAAGAGGGAACTTTAACATGTCAAGACCATGTATCATTCTTCAAATAGGTGTCAGTCTGGGTATTTATGGAGACCAGAGTACCAGTGTACACTAGGGTGCTTGGCAAAGCAGATGTCTTTGCAGAGCCTTGGTGCCTGTTCACAAGCTGACTGCTGCTGTGTGACAGGGCTCAGACTAGAAAGAGTCTCAGTGGTATGAAGATTCTGTGAGAAAGAAGAGTATAGCTGCCACAGAGGTTTTACCCCTCCTGGCTGAACAAACTCAGCCTTTTCTACCTGAATGTGTTGACTTGTGCACTGAGTGAACTCACCAACCCCCATTAACATGGCTAGTGAAAATATTTTGTCTTTTGGACCACAGACCTGTACTGCAACTGGTGGAAAAGACACAGAGCAGTCACGTCTTGTGAAGCAGAACTCTAGTGTCTACCAACACTCATACTCTTTCTGCATGTGTCAGGAATGGATCTTAGTCCTAATTAAACATTTTATGAGCTGGTCATTAGAACATTGTGCTTACCTGTTCGCTAATACAGTAGAGAAACCAGCAGAAGAGTTACATCTCTATAATATCTTATTATCTTGAGCCAGTACATGGTCTTTGCCTTGCTATATGCAAAAAATAGTTTTATTCCTCTATCCAAGTAAGCGGATACTTCTACTGACTGCTCATCATCCACTAAGCCAGTTAGATTTTGCAAATTTCTAAGCAGTTGTCCTCCAGGAAACTTGAATCCAGCCTATTTGTGATCTGAAATAGATTTTTACATGAGTCTAGAGCCTGCTACATGATCCCAGCCATCCCTCCCGCTTCCATGATAAATAATTATCTTTTGGTACTGTCTGGTTGTTAGACAATATAAAGCAGCTCTATAGATCACCATACATGTTTAGTACATTTTTCTGCTTACTGTCCTTTAAGTTTCTTCTCATTTTCTTTACCATGCTCAACCTCTTATATACATTTCTCTCCTGTCTCTTTTTTTTAGGCAGCTTGTGTGTGGGTATCTGTATGCAGGCTTTTCAAAATGGGTGCTCTGGAAAAGAAAAGAAGCGCAGTAATCTTCTGAACCAATGCTACAAATAAAAATATCTGTCTTCTATTTCCATATACTCCATGCTGTTTCTTGACTAAAACTAAAGCTTAACCTGTCAGGCTTGCTTTAATCCTTAAAAAAATACAACTGCAGCAATGATCTTTGTAGAAGTAAACAGAGATAAGCCTACTCTGAGGAAGTGAGGGGATTAGTTGAGTATCTCTGAATGGCTAAACCACTTACAATCATTCTTTGTAGTGTATCTGTCATATGTTTATTATCCTACTATGTGCCAAGAAATGTGTCAAAATAAATATGAGCAAACCATATTCCTTAATCAGCCTTCTTTTTCACTGCATGCATATGATTGGCAGTATAGCAGAGCTCCTGCAGAGCTGCATAACACCCAGGGTGTTTGCTTACCTGGAGTGGAAGAAGTTCACACAGTTGCTGAAAATCATAAATACCAGGCTCAGATACAGCTTGTTATAGTTTGCTCCACTTCACAAGAATAACCTCCATGAATTATTTTGACCAACACCATTTTAAGCTAGCACAACTAAATCATTTGTGCTTTGAATGCCTAGCAAATAATTCATTCATCTCTCAGCAGGTATTCAGAAAGTAGATTTTCCTGGCATGCTAAGCAATATACTATCATCAGAACTATCACTGTCCTCTCACTGAAAACAAGAAATGAGCAGACATTTGCAGCTGGACTGTGAAATCTTGTTTCAGGTTGTTACAGCTCATTTTAATGTATAGATAAACAACCAGATGATAAACTGCTTTCAGAGAAACTTGTTATTGATCATATTATTTATTTTCAATACTTTCTTTCAATTGCTTTCTTCATGGATAAACCTGACAGTCTTCTTGTAAATTGTGTTTGAAATTAAGATTAACAGTTTTAGTAACATGGGTTTTTCCCATTCCTTTAAGACAGATTGACATTCTGGCATTAAAACACATCAAGAGAAATGTAGACAGGTATAACTGTGGCAGTAAGTGAAATTCTTTTAAACAAAAATGCATCAGAGTCAAACTGATAGTTCAACATCCTGTATTTTAAACACATTAGATAGGATTTTGGAGAAATCATGGACCCAAAACAGATATCTGACTTTTAGTGGTCCCAGTGCAAATTGTTTTGGTAAAACATTTTTAGCAATCAGTAAAATAAGGTTTTGGATAGCCTTCTTGAGGATACTGTGGAGAAAAAAAGACATCCCAAACTGAGTTTATTTAATGACTAAGTTTATATGACTTGGCTGACGGCAGTATCAGAAGCTAAAATTTGTCAGTCCAGAAGGTCATTCTCTTTGTCCCTTCTAAATTATTATGAATAGGATTTCACTCCTTTCCAAAGTGGCAGAAATAGGGTTTGTTTGGGATTTGTTTTATTCCTTTTTTTTTTTCCTAAATATGATGGAATTATTTTCAGCCTGATAGGCTATCTGGAGGATCACATATATAGATTTTGACCAATTAAGACAACTTCATGAAAATTATGTTGTATTTTGGAAAAAACAAAATGGTGAGTTTAGGTTAGACCCTTAGAGAATTTTATGGAGCTGAAAGCAAATATTTATTTAGAAATTTGATATCCAAGAAGCAGAATTAATGTATATAACAAGAAAAGACACTTCGTTTACCAGGATTGAAGAGTGGGGTGAAGTTTCTTTAGATTTCATGACTGGCAGAGCTGGTCTAAGGTATGTTTTCAGACAAATACACCTTTTATTTCCCAGGGGAAAATGTGTCATGCACAGCTGAATACGTTCTGAAAGCAAGGAACTACTCTGCTGAGCAGGTACAGTGTTGGGAGCAGTCAGGGAGTGGAAGGGAAAGCCTCGGGCACTGTAGATTTTCATAGCCAGTAAATCTTCATGGGCATGGAGCAGAAGTTTGAGAATATTATGTTTTCATTTGACTATCATGTAGTGGAGATTAGATAGTGAAGATTAGGTAGGATCTAAATACCTATATCATCCTGTGAGTTTTAGTCCATGGCATAAGGACATGTAAAGCATAGTTATGAACTTATGCATAGTCACATATTTATTTTCTTATAGGGCCGTTTATACTGCAGGGAACTAAAAGACTTTTATATGAGAAGCTGTCATAAGGGCTTGACATAATTATAACCAACCTGTAAGCAGTTTATTTATCTGCTCATCCCTTTTTCTCTGTGACACATTTACCCATGTATGGAACAAATATACCAACCTGCTTCACTATGAAGAATATTTGAAGCAGTAATTGGATACAGGTGCACACATGAAGAGGAAAAAAAAAAAAAAAAAAAAAAAATAGTGAGAAAATACCCCAAAGTGATATATGTTTGAAAACAAGTAATGGGAATATTCAAAGAACCTGAAGCATTTGAAATGCCAGTAACAGCTTTAGTTTTAATCACAAGGACATTCTGGTGTTGCTTCTACAAACCTCTGCTTTGATATTTTTCCTACCTCCCATCCTTATATTCTTTCTTATCCTACTACCATTGTCTGTCTCTAGACTGCAAGCTCTGCCAAGCAGAGCATCTCACTGTGTTTGTTTAGTAATGAGGATACCAATCTCAGATGAAGCCTGTAGTCACTGCTGGAAGACAACTATAATGATTTTGCATTCACTTCAGACACATGTAATAGAGATAGTTCAACATTTTTACTTATTTGCAGAAGTCAATATACCACCATGGAACAATATTCTTTCCTTCCACACTCTGTTCCCACACTCCCCCAGTGCAATGTAACTCTTTTCCTCTGTGTCAGTGGAGGTTGTTTACTGGCATTAACTTAATCAGTTGATCCATTTATTTAACACCGGTTAAAATTCATAGCCATGTCTGAGAAGAGAATTTTTGTTCAGTGTCCAGTTGATTACTTCTACAATACATATGTTTAAAGCAAACCAGAACTACAAAACTGTCCTTCCTAGGAATATTAACACAATTTTTAACATGAACTGATCTTTATAATGATAACTTGTGAGTTTTAACGTAACAGAAAACAACACTGCTCCACTGCTGATCATTTGAAATGCAGAGCAAGGACAAATAGTGTGTTTATGTCATCAAATGGAAAACAAGAGGATTGGGATGTTCCCATGTCAAAAATATTTTCTTTAATACTCTGTTTTCTATTTAAGGGTATACTTAAATGGACTACCCAGTTTACCTTCTTACATTGTATCAGTTATTGAATTGATAATTAAATTACTGGATCAGGTGTCGGATGTGTATTCCGTACTGGGTGTAGCTCAGACTCTCACTCTAACACTGAGGATGATGCCAAGACTCCATGATTTAAGTCCTCTAACTCAGAAACAGGGACTTTGAGACTGTGTTTTTCCTTTTGTATTTGGGATATAAAGAGTATAAATAGGGTGTATAGGAAGAGAGTAATAGTTCATAAGAGTACTTTTGTGAATAAATTCAAGTAGTACTGCAATACCAAGAGTAACACAACAGTCTGTTGTGTTAAACAGAAACTTTTGGGCTTATATGATATAATAATATTGTAAGGGTCAGGAGGTAAGACGATTTATTAACAACCTACTATCATTGCTAAAATGGAACTTGAAAGTCTTTAATATGAGGTTGTGACTAAATCTTTGATTACCTCAGGACTGATATCTAGTTTGAAATCCTACAATATTAGGTCCTTTTAATCACTGTATGCTTGTCTGCTTTGTTTTCTGAATAACTCCAGAAAAGCATTTGCATAAGACTGACAGAAAGTAGGTGTACAAGTTGATGGGCTGGCAGCTCTGGAAAAATTTGAGGTTTGGTGACTCCTTTGAATGATGATCTGTTTTTTTAATATGAGAAACATCATTGTCTCCAAAAAATCAAAGAGAAAATATCTGTCTGTAAAAAAAAGCAACTGACATGGGTTGTAAATTTTGGAAAACCAAATTGTCCTCCTGAAGCACAGAATGGATATGTATGGGAGGAATGAATAATGAGCTGAAAGCCTTCATACTGAAACAGGCTTAAAATCGCTGCTCTTTGATTTCCTAAGGAATTTCCCAAGCCACTGGGATACTGTACAAAGGAAAGCAACTTTCTCACCAGATACTTTGAGAGCCCTTCGCCCAACATGCCCATCAGCTGTGGCCTGAGCCTTCTGCCTGTTCAGTCTCTCCTGAAATGCCTAGGGGTCCTCACAGGCTGCTCTCACTAGAGCAGGGCTTGCTTGCTGCATGGCAGTACCACTTATTTTGCAAGAATGTTTAGGCAATGTACAAACCCAAAGAGCAGAACCAAAACTTGGAAGCCTGGAGAAGTGAGACCTGGAACAGATCAAGCAAATATGACTTCCACCCATGGTCCTTAACTTCTAGGGTAAGTAATGAACCTTGTAATTTAAGTCAACTTAATTAAAATAATACCAGGACAGAGAACAATAAGGAGCAATAATTAAATCTGGTACTACGAACCAACACAGAGCAAGTGCAGAATGAGCACACAAGGGGCATACTAAAGGTCTTTTAATCAAAGCAGATTGATGTTAATTGAGGTAGTTTAAAAAAAAGAAAAAAAAAAAAAGGCTAAATAAAAAACTTTAAATGAAAAACACAGAAGAAAGCAACAGCTACCCTCTGCTGCCTCTGAAGCAGTAAGGAATAAAACATATATTGAATAGCTAAGTCTTTAAGCAAAACAAAAGACAAATAGATCAGAGAAACTTACCAAAATAGATTCCTAATAAACTTTCCCTTTATGGAAGCATTGGACTGATATTCACCTGAATTTTTATTAGCTTAACTCACATACTGTAATGATGCAGAAGGATATAATTTTCTTTGCTTAAACTTGACAGCAAATGGAGGGACTGAGCACAACACCAAAAAGCACATTTTTCATTATATGAGTGCACTGAGGTCCTTGAAACAAGCTGAGTAAGAACTTCACATATTTTTTCCTTGGTTTAGATGTGTAACTAAAGAGGTTACTGGCCCTTACAGCTGCTGGTTGCTGGTCACTTCCCCTTGCAGACCTTGCTACCCTCTCCAGTCTGCTAGCTCAGTAACTAAAAGAAAATTAAAACTGCTCAGCAAATTTAAATAGTAAATTCTGGACTCTATTGGCTTCCTTTTAATTTCTTTTTCCCCTCCTCACTTTTGAAAATTGAAACAGAGTAAAAATTGACAAATCATGCAGGTTGGAACTGTGGTAACCTCCAGTAAGAAGCAGGAGCAAGTAGAAGTTGCTTTTCAAGCTGATATCACAACATCCAGAAGACAATTATTAAGTAAGCTGTTCCTCATCCGAGTGGCAAGTACTAATTTTAAGGTTAGATTTTCCTAGCCCATATTCCCATGCAAGCAATACTTTTGCAACAGGAGGAGATGGGAGAAAGATTTGAAAATAGTCTTCAAGAGATCAAGAACTTGGATGGACCCTGCAGACACTGCAAGGAACAAGCAGAGCAGGTGTGTCAAAGAGTTGACTGCGAATCTGTGTTAACTGTTTCTTCAGAGCCATAACTAGGATTAATATGGGCACAGAAAGTGTATGCTGTGGTAGGAAAATTAACTCAGCATCCAATAAACACGTGGAGATAAGAAAGCTCTGGGGAGACCTTCAAACACCTCCTAGAACCTGAAGAGCACCTATGAGAAAGAAAAGAGAGGGAATTTTGAGAAGGACGTGTAGTGATTGCACAAGAGCTACTGGCTTTAAACTGAAAGAGAGCAGATTTAGATTAAAGAAAAGATTCACTATGACACTGTGAGACACTGGCACAGGCTGCCCCATCCCTGGAATGGATGCATGGCCTAGTCAGATGAGGCTTTGAGCAACCCAGTCATGAAAAATACCAATCTCAGACCAAATCACTGATCCTGAGAAGCATTCTGGTCTGCCAGAGAGTACTTTTCCTATGTGTCTGCAAAGTATGATACAAATTAAAATTTAGAAGGAATTCAGAAAATGCATCTTAAGGCTGCTACAGGGCAGTCATGTTATGGAAACAAATTTCAACAGGACCTGTTTACATATTCTAGCAGTCTTGCTCATACTGAAGAGCAGTGCCTTCTTCCAACACTGAGAAGTGACTTGTATCAGTAGTGCTAATAATATCACTGGAAGCTGCATGATAAGAAATATCTCTGATATTAGTCAAACTCCACAATCTGGATTTCTGAGGTGGATTCAGTTTATAGAGTTGGTTAGTATGGGAGCAGGGTGAATCTTCTGATAAGTTAGAGAACCAAAATCTCTATATTATGCCTACATTTATTCTTAGATTTTTTTATTTGTTTTTTAAAAAGCAAAGCAGTAGTTTTAGTTCAAGTCAATACAATTTGTCCCTAATAGGACAAAATAGTTCAGTTAGACAAACCTCAGACAGTGTTTTATTTAAGGAAACATCACAGTAATCACACAGTAAGCTGCACATGCACTGATAGACTCATGGAAAGACAGAGAAGTGAACTAACACTGAATGGAAGAGGATGCCCTTGCATTAGCACAAATGTGCAAATTCATGATCCCGCTTCACCGTATTGAGAATTGCTTCAATTTATTGTCTTTGACCATTAATAATCTTCTATATATCTAGCCATCTCTTATAAATACAAATCATAAAATCATAGAAAGGTTTTGGATAGCAGGGACCTTAAACATCACCTAGCTCCAGCCCTCTATGTGAGCAGGGATACCTTTCACTAGACCATGTCACTCAAAGCACCTTCCACAATGGCCTTGAAGAGTTCCAGGGCATCCACACCTTTTTTATAAAACCTGTGCCAGTGTCTCACCATCCTAATTCTTTCTAATAACTAATTAAAACCTACTTTAAGTTTAAAGCATTGCCCCTTGTCCTGTCTCTATGGCCTTGTCAAAAGTGCCTCTTCTGCTCTGTTGTAACTCTCTTTAGGTACTTGAAGGCTGCTCTAAGTGTCCTTGGCACCTTTTCTTCCCCAGACTAAACAGCCCCAACTCTCTCAGCCTGTCTTCACAGGAGAGGTCAGAGCTCCAGACCTCTGATCATCTTTGTGTCCTCCCCTGGACTTGCTCGAGCAGGTTGACCTCCTTCTCAAGCTGGAGCCCCAGAGCTGAGGGTACTATTCCATGTGGGGCTTCCTGAGTGTTAAGGGTGATTCCAAAGCATAAGTCTGACATTATTGTATCCTATTAGAGGAGAATTGCAATTACAAAATCAGTGAAGGAAGTTCTAACTCAGGCAAATATATCAATAGTTACAATTCAATAATTAGATCATGTTCGTACCTGGCACAGTGGAAGCTCTGTCCATAGAAGATGACTCCAAGACATTAGAGTAATACAGATATTAAAAATTAGCCAGAGATGAGAAAGTAATAATGCAAAGGGATGGATTAATTTCCTGCTGATGTCAAATGCAGTCATGCTGAGTTTAATGGGACCAAATGGAAAGACAGAGTGTGATTACAATATGATAGGATTTCTAAATTCATTAGAAAGTATAAATACTCTTCCTTGTTTACATTTAAGTTTTCATTTTAATTGTACCTTAATATGTCTTTGTTGGGAAACAAATAAATATGACAAATTATGCCCGGTAATTTGTTGTAATAGATGCAAAAAACTAGAAGCCTGCTGTGAGCCATCAAACACATTTGGAGGTCAAAGCCATAATGTTTGGTTCTTAGTTCTGGGAAAGAAATTATTCTGGTAATGTTACCTGGATACCAAACTGCACACAGACACTTGACTTTGCTGTTAATGTGTGAAAAACACTTCTTCAGCAGCCACCTGCTCACAAGCAATTGCAGTGGACTCGCTCACTCTTGTTATGCAGGGAAACTGCATCTCCTTCTGTTATTGCTGCAGGTAAAGTAAAGACACATACATTACTTTGAGCCTTAATTCCTTGAAAGATTATTTTACAAATGTTTCCTTCTCATCTCTCTTTTTTTCTTTTTTCTTTTTTTTTTTATTAATTTAGATTATTTTTTCTATGTCCATTGGAGCCTGCCCTTTTCTCTTATACTTTCCATTTCTGATATCCCAGCAGTGGCAATTCTACCTTTGTGGACATAACAGGTCCCTCTGTATTAATGTTATTCATTAAAAGTTAAACTCATTAGTGCTTATACAGAGAGATATATGATGGCCTCTAGACGTTCTCTGTATGTGTGCAGATCCAATCTTCAATGCCCCTCTCATTTTATGACTATGCATGCAGGAAGAAAAATATTATTGATGTCCAGCTGTTGCCTTTTATGAACAAAAACCTTTTGGCAACAGTAAAGAGAGCTGCACAATATGTCCAGAAGAGAGAAGGTGATCTCCTCCATCAAAATATAAGCTGGAAAGTTGCTAAGGACCACTCAGAGTAGTCAATATAATGCAATTGCAAATCACCTAAAATGTCCCTTGTCCTTTGGACTGAGCATCAGAAATGAGATCATTCATTCTGAATGGCGGCATCCTTCCTGTATTTGACAGCCAAAATCATAGCGACCTTGTGTGCAGAATGGGTTCCCAACCCTGTTTCCAGATGAAGAACTGCAGGATGACTGACTCTTAGCCAACAAATACCTCAGTCTCATCTTTCTCCTGAGTCACATCCAGGTCTGTACATGAGTCTGTGCCTACAAATGAAGATGCATGGAAGAATCTTGGCTCTCCTAGCCAGGCTGGATATTAGATGTTCACGCAGAGTACATCAGTAGTTCTCACTGCAGTCCCTCAAACCTAATGTTCCTGCCTCTCAGCTCTGATTGCCACTCTGTCAAATCTATACTTCTCAGAACCCAACTTTGGCTGGCCAGAGTCAGAAGCTCCCTGATCCAAGTGACCAAGGAACTAAAATATTATGGCTAGCAGCATACTCCTCTGTGCATTGGTGTAAACATTCAGGCTATTTGCCCCTTAGGAACTCTTTCACAGAGATCTGTGCCCTTTGGAGGAGCAGGTTTGCCAACACAAGAGGAGAAACATCATGTTTCATCTCATTTCAAGTCTGTTATTCTCTGAAGGATGTGTTTTTCCAGGCCAGGAAATACTTTGATTTTAAAATGTAGCTATGCCATGTAGACAGTTTTCCTCTGAAAAAAAATAGATGGTATGGTGAGTAAAGTATCTGAATAAAAAAATATTTATGCCAGGTTAATCCTCTGAATGGGCAAAATAGTTACACTACTTTATCCATGTGATTCTTCAAAGTCCTTTTGATCTACTAATGTTGGCATCTCTTTAGATTATAGCTCCCATATTTTAGAGATTTTGATTACTTTAGTTCAAAAGAAATCTGCATTCCCAATTATTTGGCATCCTCTATTGTTAAAAATTATCCACAAGAGAAATTAAGAACCATGGCAACAAGAAAAAAATACATTAAAGTTATAAATCTCAAAACATTTCAGCTCATTATTCTTGCTTTTTATTCTTCTTTTTTCTTTAAGTTGTACACTTTTTTCCTCTTTTTACAAATTCAAGCTTTGCTTTTTAGACTTGTTAGATAGAAAGGCATAAGGAAAACAAAGACAACATTCTAGAGATACATCAGTCAATGACAATCTTAACTTTCTACTTTTATATAGTTGTGATATGTTTAAGTATGGTCTTCAAATATTCCTCATTTACACCAATGACCAAGTTATGTGCTTAAATATGTATCCAAATATCCAAGCATAGGGTTTTCAAGTACTGAAAGATTAGAAGACAAATTCATAATGTCATAATTTCTTTCTCAGAAAGGAAAAGAGTCTAACAAAAAGTCATTTAGGACAAAATAATGATAGGTCTCGAATCTTGACATTGAAATCCTATTAACATAATTTATAAGCAAGAGATAGATTGTTTGACTTTTGCCTTCCCAAGAATTTAGAGGGTAAAATTAAGATAACATGGCTGAGGGATGTCAGACATGAAAAGATGACAGGTGAAAGTCTGACAACCTCCAGAAATTATCTAAACTCCTTTTTTCTACATTATAAGGTATTCCAAAGTAATTTGAATAACACTGAAATATGGTCAAGGAAATGCATTTCCAACTGACCTCGGTTAAGTTTGGTCTCAACCTTCCCAATCAGTTTTCTGATTGTAATTTTCTATGTGTGATCATGGCTTCTCATCCAACACACAAGATCTTGCCAATGTCTCTTTGCTTATTTGCATTTTTGTGACGGCATAAATACATTTCCAAAAATAATTCAGTTCAAAACAAAACATGCATACAAATAAGCATACTATGAAAATAACTTCTTTTAGGAAAGAATATCTGCATATAGATAATTTACATGTAGCTCCCATTTAGCTACCCACAACAGTGAACAATGAATATTTTATTCCATATACCGGTTGATGATGATATTGGAACACTTTCACTTTTGTCTCGAGAGTCATCTTGTTCCCTGTGGTACAGTGTATTACTTGTTTTGCTGACAGCAAACACTCAAACATCTGACATTAGATCACTTTCAATTAAGTGTGTTAGAACCAAACACTAAAGCTCCAGGGAAGAGGCATTTCGACTTAATGCCGGTTAAGTATAGGCTGTCCCTGTGCTGGAAAATACAGGTGATTTGAGACAAGTCCTTTAGACTGTCTAGATTGCACAGATCAAAACTGTTTAAGGATTTATCTACATTTTACTCTTTCTTTTGGATTTCCTTATTGTGACATATGGTTTTACTCATTCTTTTCTTAGATCTGCACTGGAAAGCAAAACTCTGAAGCCATGAGTTTCAAGGTTAAAAAACAATGTATCAGCAAAATCTTTTCAAAACTGCACGTAGCTGAAATGGCTTTTTTACTGCTATAAGCATAGAAAAGATATCTAATAGAGATTAGAAGTGGCTAAATGAGCTGTATGTGGGGAAAGAATCACTTAACACTACAAAGCATATCTATATTCTTAATATACTGAATGCCTTCTTTTAGAGTATTACTGTACAGACTATTTGAGGAGATTGTGTGCTTTATTATCCTTTCTTGGTCACTATATGCTGAGCTGAAGACTTTTGGAGGTCTGGACAAGACATGAAGCTGATGATACAGAGCCTGAAAAATTGGCCTGATTCACAGGGTTGTTGAGAGCCTATTGAAGTAATTGGCTCCACAGCCACTAAGCACTCCTGAAAATAAACCATTTCTCTCTTACTGACTAGTGTGAAATGAAGCATGACCCAAAAACACCTGCCATCTACAGCTGGTCGGAAAGTTCAAGAAGCTTAAAAAAAAATGGAAAATAAGATTTTCACTTTCTCTTCTATTTTCACGTAATTTTTATGTAGTTGTTTCCCTCTGCTTCTGAATGGAAACCCTAATTGCAGATCCTTACCCAAGAGAATTTCTCTCACCCAGCACAAACCAAGCTGCCAGCTTGCTTTGAAAATCATGCAGGTTCAAAAATATCAAGCCTGGGACATTACTGAAAGGGGAAGGTAAATATCTGTCTTATTATCACAAAGCTATTCTTAGGGTGCCAGGAGAGTCTATTTTCCTTCCACACTGTCCCTTTGCTACTGTTAACAAACGCTGCACTGAAAATCTTGTCCCTAATGAGGTCAGGAGTAAAACTGTTATTGATTCTTAGAGCCAAGGAATTCAGTATCTTTATGTATTTTTCCCTCCATTTAGTGATAGATGTTTGTGTTTAGAATGCGTAATTAAATAACCATTGTAATATACCCTAGTAGTGCTTTTTGGATAAATTTCAAACTGTATATTTAAAGAACTAGACTCTGAAACTAAACAAAATCAGTATGTAATTAGTCCTCTGTAGATATATTAGGTTTTTGTCTTTTTCACAGGAATTTGCCACCATTTTTCCCTTGAGGCCGAAGACCCAGTGACATTCTGAGTTAAATGGATATCAATTGAGCCAATATTAATACAATTAGAATAGAAAGCATCCATCATTTGAATCCATTGTGACAAACTACAGGAAGAATCTTGTTGCTGTCTTTCAAAGACAATTATAATATAATTAATATAATATAATATAATATAAATAATTTCAAAGCCAGAGCTGTAGGATAAAGTGTGAATCAAGTACATGAGTAAAAAGTCTACCTAACAGAGTAAAAATCTTTCATTGAAGATTAAAGAGCATTTCAGATTTTGTAAAGGAATTTCAAATTCCCAAGTACAATTGTGCTCTGGGTGTGCTCAATTGTACTTTGTCATGGTCGTGGTGAAATAATTTCTTTTGTGATTCCATCCATTGTCTGCCAATGTCCTCAGAAGATCTTTTTGTTATTATGTTGTATGAGAATGTTTAACCTACTCAGATGAGATGAAATATAAAGAGGGTGACTGTTAGAACAGTTGTAACAGATATTAGGTGAGTTAGGGCACTTGTCACAGTCCATAATTTGTAGGATCCCTTATTTTGGGGAAAGTTTAGGTGGGAACAAGTTCTAGATAGGGATACTTGCATATAGATATATGTATGTAGACTCCAACACATACACCAAATGTCTTTGCTCTTCTACAATTGATCAAACAATGACATGGAGTGACCTCACCCATTTTCAAGAAGCTGTGGTTGCCCAGTTGTATCTAGTAGAAGGAGATACTCTAGAATACTGACATGGTTTAATCCCAGCAGCAGCTAAGCCCCACACAACCAGTGGCATGATGGTGAAAATACAGTGGGATGGGGGAGAGAATCAGAAGGGGAAGTGGGAGAAAACTCATAGATCAAGATTAAGACAGTCTAAGAACTTAAGCAAATGTTGCTCATTCAAGTAAATCAAACAAGGAGCTCATTCACCATTTGCCAGGGACAGGCAGGTGTTCAGCCATGCCCAGGAGAGCAGGGTTTCATCACCTTTAATGGTGAATTGGGAAGACAAACACAATCACTTTAAATGCCCTCTCCTCCACCTCCTTCTTCCCCCCAGATTTCTATGCTGACCATGATCTCATACAGTATAGATTATGGACAAGAGTGATACTTCTATTTTCTTTTTTCTCCTGGTAGCAAGAATTATTGGAGAATTTATACTTCAAAACTGCATGTAATCTACAATTTGATATTCAGAGCAAATGAGACCCAGGGTATACAGTGGACAGTCTTGAAGATATACAGCAGAAGCTAAAGTAATTTAACCCCAAAAAAACAATTAAATCAGAATAAAATTATGCATTTTGGTTTCTTTTTGAAGCAAATAAAAGCTCTGCTTTTCATCTTAATTTTTAAATAAAACATTTGAATGGTCATCGAATTGGAAAGTCATACCAACAAATTAAGTCAGGAGTTATTTCTGATATCATATCTCAAGTTTGATAAAAAATAATAAATAAAAGATGTAAAATCATAGAATCATGGAATTATAGGGTATGCTTAGTTGGAAGGTAGCCATCAGGGTCATCAGGTCAAACTCCTGGCTCTACACAGGAACACTCCAAGAGTCACACCATGCAAGCATTGTCCAAACTCTCTCGGGCTTTGTGCCACTTCCTTGGGCAGTTGTTCCAATGCTCAATAACCCTCTGGGTGACAAACTTTTAATATCCAACCTCAACCTCCCCTGATACAACTTTCTGCTGTTTCCTTGATCCCAGTCACTGAGTGATCAAGTGTTTGCCTTTCCATATCTCATGAGGATGTTGAAAATGGCAATGAGGTCTGCCCTCAGTCAATGACAGGAAAAGGCATTGAACAGTGTTATCCAAGATTCCTTTCTTTATTAACTCTTGATTATATAAGTACTTAATTATAAACTTTTATAGGTATTTCTTATTTATCCTGTGAGGTGGCCATTTTTTTATTGAACTTATGTCCCTTATAGCAGTCCTTAATTACATGGTGGAAGGGAACATTAGCACTAATATTACATAAATGAATGAATTCCATATTTTTTTCTTTGCAATACAATTCGAGAAATATTGTCCAGATTAAATATCATAAAAACTGCATTTAAAATTTGCATCTGAAATTACATTTGTGTATGAGGGTTTATGGCTTAACCGTGAGCTGTCCCAGACCTTTCAAATCAGATAATACTGTAATATGCAAAGGAAAATATCCTGTGTACCTAAATCAGCTGCTTGCACAAAGTATCTCCTTGCCACAGATGAACTGAGAGAAATTGACATTTCTGAGAGGGACCTGACCCATTCAAGGAAGTTCATCTATAACAAAAAACAAGCCTAGAAAACTAAGTTAGAATTGTGGCTGAAGTTTATAGACTTAAATTCTGTGTGGCAGCAGTTAGGTAAAGTGATTTAATGAGAATTGCAGACTTGCAATTTTAAAATTCTTAAAGAAGATGATGATGGAGAAGTCCAAAATTTTCTGTGGCTTTTTTCAAAGAACTGAAACCTTTTACGTCAGCTTGTAACTGATTAGCTACATTAGAAGAGTTAGGTTCTCAATGTTTTAAACTTCTGACTGTATTTAAGAGAATGGTGGCAAATTCTGACATATAAATATAATTTCTTTTAAGAAATAAGTAATGATCAAGCTTAAAAAAATACAGACATATTTACATTTGGCAATATATCTGTTCTGAAATGCCTGAGTACTTACTAGGATTTGAGCAACCAAAAATTATTTTACCCTGATTTTGCCATTTTATCTTTCTTGTTATTTTTTAATGAAAGAAAATCATTAGAGAAAGGTTGAGACTTGACAAAAGGCTGCATAAGAATTCTGTGTCCTGAGAAAGATAATAATGTATGAATGTAACTTCAGAAGTCTTTTAAGAGACAGTCTGAAATTCCATCTTCAAATACTCATTATGTTAATCTCCCAGAGTTCATAGAGTTTGTTATGGCTAGTTCTTCTCTTGCTGTGTGACGCTGGAATATTAATGGCTAATGACTCAACACAATCAGCCATTTGCAGAAGCAGTAAGAAGGAAACCCTATGAGGAAGGATAGTGGTTTTTATCTTGCCAAAGCCCTTCCTCACAGGGCAGCTCAGGTATGAAAACTGCCCTTGGGGGAGATACTGGGATGTTCACACATTCACATATAGTCCTGAAGATATTCATCCCCTCGAGTGGGACATAACCAGCTCAACTACTCTGACATGAGAGGCACCTGTTGTGTCTTTTGTGTCTTAGGAGGTGCAACAGACAGTGTAGAACTCCCCATACCCAGAGAGATACCTGAGTTCTCCCACCTAGGCTGAGACTGTATTAACCCACTGAACTTTGTATTTCATGGGCTATCACCACTCCTAATGGATCAAGACTGCGGCAAGCACTTCAACAAATGCACTTCTAAACTGCAACAATCAAGTCTTGTGAAAAATTCCGACAAGTAAATAGCTGTATTTAAACATTCTGAAATAGCTAATATTATTTAAAATAAGTAATTGTTTATGCAAATTGGATTGTAAATCTTAGGGCAAGATTACTGTCTCCTGTCAAGAAAGTATGATCACAGATTCACAGAATCATGGAATCACAGAATGAATAAGGTTGGAAAGGACCATATGGGATTACTTGGTCAAATCTCTCTGCTTAAGCAAGGTCATCCTTGAGCACATTACACAGCTTTGCATTCAGATGGTTCTTAAATATCTCCAGAGAGAGTTTTCACAACTTCTCTGGGCAACTTGTTACAGTGTGGGGTCCCCCGCACAATAAAAAAGTTCTTCCTCATATTCAGGATCCTCATGAAAATTTAGATGCCTTTCTGTTTTGTATCCCTTGGATACTGCCCCCAAGGTTCAGAAGATTATCATATCTTTTTATCTAAAAAACCCCATCACTTATGGAGATGTTTAGGATATATCAGGAGATGTATATGGCTGACAGCTTGCTAGCAACTTGGCACTGCTTGTAATGCACACAAGCATCTAAAACAGCAAAGCAAAGTAAGAATGTAGATTATGAGATTTTAACGTATAAGGAATTATGAGTAGCATTGTTACACAAGGAATTTTACTATTTCCAGTAGACAAGGGAATTTGGAGGATTTTAATCAGGATAAAGGTTTCTCAGTTTGACTCAAAGCTTGCAGAAAAATGTGATGGGGGCATTTTTTTGAGGAGGGAACTGATAGAACAATTACCAAATAAAATTAATTATTCTCCTAATAGCTTAAGTCAGATTAAAGCTACAGCCACTTCCCACTTCCATTTATTTGTTTTAGTTTTTAGTCATTTAGTTATTTAGTTTTATTTGGCGACTTGAGGAAAACATTCTGAGCTTGACTCTAGAAAATGAGACAAGAAAATGAATGTGAGCTCTCATCGATCAAAAAAACATTCAGAAAATGTGAGGATGGCAGACATACAGAAATAGGAGAAGCTCTATTCCTAATGAAAAAGAATAACTCACTTGGTCAGTATTATTAATATATGTTTGTAACCATTTTTGTTTCTCCAGATAACATAATTCACTTCTAGTTTTTGATTTATTTTACAAATGCTAATGAGTTGAGCTTCAGAGCTGCAGCTTCCTGATGTTAAGTGGATAGTAGTCACATATCACAGATGAGAAAACTTGTGCTAAGCCCTTGTAAAAGCAGCAAATTTTGTGTGATTCTGGAAAGTCATTGTGTCTCCACACTAACATGGGAATGTACTGTAGAACAGATTAATGATGGGTTGTGTATAAACTTGCTGTGATTGCTCCTCTGAGCACAAATGCATTGTACATTTAAATCAAGCCTGAGTGCTATTGGGCATGTATATTGTAAAGGATATTAAGAAACAAGGCACATAGAAGATAGAAGAAAACAAGCACTGCACGGGTAGCAAGATCTGTCTGAATAGAGATGATTACACAATCAAATTTCGGTTATATTTCAGCCAATCAGTCAGAATGCAAATGTGAATACTTGTAGAAAAGAAAGGAAAAATATTTGTCAGCAGGGGAAAATTACCTAAGAGCTTGGTTCAGATCACAAATAACAATGTGCCTTTTGTTCCCATCTCAAGTCAATAACACTACTCACTGTCCGCTACATTCACCTTTGAAGCCAAAATTCATCTTTGAGGGAAACAGAAAAGCCAGAAGTGGCAAAAATTATCCTTGTAATTTATCTCTTTCATAAAATGGAATCCTCCCCACAGTTACTCAAAAATCTTTCTCCTATACGAGGCTCAGTGCCTTGCTGTCAGGAGAGAAAAAAAAAGGAAAACAAACAAAGAAAGCAGAAGTACTATTTAACCTTTTCCGAGAGAGAAAAAAGAAAGTGCTTTAGAAGATATTTTTTCTTCTTCTCATTTCTTACTCAACCTATAAACAATATGCCATCACTGAGATGGAAAAAAGGGTCCTTTTATAAGGATAGTGGTGCTTTGATGAAAATATGTTTTGCTACTTGTTTTGTTAATAATATTTCCAGTTTGCCAACAATCTCTGGGACCTTTTCAAAAACCTGGAATCATCACTCAAGGCTCAGTTTTAATACTTTTATGTGTTAGAGAGATTTTAAATGTGATGCAGCGGATCTTTATCAATCTGTAGAAAGGCTAAAGTAGTAGGAAGGCACTATTATCAATAAGATGGGAAGATGCTCTTCACTAAGTAATTTTGACTGGAATAAAAGGTAATCTGCAACTGATACTTGCAATGACATTTCTGTTTATGGGAAATTATTCTAAGATTAAGAAACATTGATGAAAGTAGCTACACCAACTCTCTAGTATTCCAACAGTCTCCAAGATTCTTGGCAAATAGAAAATAGATACTGACTCCCATGAAAACCCCCCCAAACTTGCTGACACCCTTAAAAAACAGTTAGTAGATAAGGCACAGAGCTGAAGCCATCTTCTGGGTCATACTTAACAGATAATTTTTAAATTTAATTCTGTGATTGTTTCATACAAAATAAATTCAAGTTCTCGCTTCACAGAAAGACCTCATAGACCATGGTGGATAGTGTTACCAATCATTTAGAAAGTAATTGAATAACCACTTGAGTGTGCTAAAGGTCTCTCATCACAGACGTTTAATATACAGTAATTTCACGAATATAAGCCGCACCTTTTTCATTGAAGAATCCAGCCTACCCCAGTAGTGCGGCTTATTTATGGACAATTTCAGGAGAATTACCAAGGCGGAAGTATGAGCCGCAAGGGGAACAGGCGTTCCCTGTCCCTCAACTCCCGCCCCCGCCGCTGCCCGCCGCTCCCGGCGCTCAGCGCTGCTGCCTCTCCCCGCCCCTGCTGGCGTTCCCCACCACTCACACAGCCAGCTCGGGGCCCCCCTGCCCCTCCCCGCACTCCCTGCTGCTCCCCCCTCCAGCTGCCCACTGCTGCCGGCGCTGCTGCCTCCTGCTGCTGGCCGGCCCCTCCCGGCGTGGCCCTGGCCCGGCCTGGCCTGTCAGCAGCACCCCCATCCTGCCGCGCGGGGAGAAAAAAAAAAAAAAAAAGTGCGGCTTATATTCAGGTGCGGCTTATATATAGACAAATCCCGTGGTCGTCCTGGCTACCCAGAAGTGCGGCTTATATTCAGGTGCGGCTTATAATTGTGAAATTACTGTACATGTTTCGCAAAAAAACGAATGTTGATAAAAATCAGATAAACACTTCAGATTGTAAAATGAGCAAGAATCTCAACAATCTATTGGCTTAAAACATTTGGGCCCTTTACTTTAGGAGCTGTATTACTGACACTTTCAGTGGCTGCAGTAAAAGATAATCTCTCTCCCTACAAAATTCATCTCATTTGGATCCCTCTCTGTACAGTACCACTAGTGTGTTTTCCAACTCCCTTGAAAATCCTGGAGATCACAAGGTCAGGACAAGCAGGCTCCAGCACAGCATCTGTGCTCTCTCTCCAGCAGCCCCTCTCATGAGGCTGAGGGTGGGCAAAGTCTTGAGAGGGGACACAGCCAGGAGAGCAGACCCCAACTGCCCAAAGGCAATATTCCACACCCTCGGCCCAGCAGTAAGGAGAAAGGAGGAGGCAGGTGTGGGGAGCAGGGGTGTGGGCAGGGCATTTTTTATGATGCTACTTGTCTTCCAGAGCAACCACTATGCATGCTGAAACCCTGATTCCTGGGAAGTGACAAGACATTGCCTGTTGATGGGAAGTAGAGAATAAAATCTTTTGTTTTCCTTTGCTTTCACATCTTCAACCTTCTCTTTTCCTTTATTAAACTGCCTTATCACTTCCCATGAGAGTTTTTCCTTCTTATTTTCTCCCTGCCTTTTCCCTCTGAGGAGAGGAGTTACAGAGAGGCTCAGTGGGCACCTGGTGTCCATCCAAGATCAACCCCTTACACAGAAATTTTAAGGTTTTTCGCTATCAATATTGCTTCTCTTGCCCCTTCTTAATTCTATCCAATTCCTTTTGCACTTTTTAACTTGCTATTGTTTAGCAAAAGACATCTGTGTGTAGTAACTGTAGAACAATAACATAGAAATGTAGAAGGCCTATCTCATAGTATCAGTAACTGAGTTTTCTTTTTCATTAATACTGTGTATAAGAATTGCAAAAAGAATTTCACATTTTTCTTTCCAATTCATCTCATATATTTTTCAGTTCTTTTTTATTCATATGGGAGAAACTTGACAGATTTTGAACATACCATCAAAATGCTTTTTTTCGTGTTGAACACAAGGCATGTCCAAACTACAGCTGTTTTCCCAAAAATCATGTAAAAAAGATCACACCGTAGAAAGGGAAAGGAGAACAGGGGGAAAAAAGCCCCAACAAATTTAAAAACCATTTTTCTTCATATTTTAGCTTGTGTATAAGAACATTTCTATTAACTCTACAAAACATTTTGAAGTAAAATTCAACAAATTGAAAAAAAAAAAAGTCTGCAATAAGAAATTTATATCTGTTGAGCTACTTTGTTTTCATGTTACTCATCACCACAACATCTAAAAGATTACAGTTATCTTTATAGGCAACAAAATTAACATACATTGAGTATGACACATTGAATTTCTCATGTCTCTAAAGAGGCAGATTTCCTTACATGGACTTTTTTCCTGATTTTTGTAGTTATATGTGATGAAATTTGTTTTTAAATATGCACTCTGCAATTCTCATACCTCAATGGGTGTATTTTAGGCTCTAGTTCAGAAATTGGTGTTGGACATCATTTCTTGAGGGGGTTCATCTTAGATAAAATTTTGCACCTAAATTTTCTGTCTTTTCTTTGAGGCTCCCAAGCTACTTTGTAATGTTGAATGATCCTTCATTATTATATATTGGATAGATAGGTAGATGTGAAAGCTATTTCACTCTTGACCAGAGAAGACGGGATTCGCCTAGCAAAACATATTAACTCAATGTCAAAACTGGTCTTAGAAAACTGGAATGGTTGCACTGTGCTCCAACTGATTAATTGTACCTCCTATTGAAGTCTACTTATTTAGGTAGAGTGCTTCAAGGTCAGACAGTATGTACTGAAAATACATCAAAAGTCTAATTAGTTATTGAAGCAGATGAGAAATTATGCACCAGCTTTGTGTACAGGGTGGTGAAAGAATTGCGTTCTACGTGTGCAGATGCACCACTGTGCACACTGGTGGAAATTATATTCTTTCATTGTGTGTTCAGAGAAGGAAATTTTTTTTCTGAACTCTGTGTCCAGAGACAATTACATAAAAAGCATTGTTTCAGCATGACAATTGTATAAATTAATTCCTTGATTCTAGTACTGGTTATTTGGTAATAAGTAAGTGCATAGAATTTTCTCAGAGCTTTATAACTGTTTGATTTTTACAATTATTACTTTAGGATTAAAAAAGTCACATTAGTAATATAAATTCACTACAAATAAAAGGCAGCAATAGCAGACTGAGAGTTCCCAAAAGCTGGGAGATTGTCATCTACAGATCACATATCTGCAGTGATATTGTAACGATCAGAGTTAGAGGCATGTTAAAATATTTTATCAAAATGCAGAAATGAATCGCAAATAAATGTTGATAAAAGGTGTGTATTGAAAAAAGACCTTTGAAAACATAGTTAATTAAAAAGAAAATAATGGAAGACATATTGAGTTAGACTAATTAAAATAGCCTTTTTAAAACAGCCAGGCTTAGAGCTCGACACATAGAAATGCTGTACAATAAGAAGGAAGAATTTTATGGCTTGAATACCCTTAATCTGGAAAATATGTTAATATTTTAGGAGGCACATCTTCTTGTCCCAGAAGACATTCATAGGTAAGCAAATTTTGCTGTTTCTTCCGATTTTTTTCAGCAAAGAGGTAACATATATTTTGGAGATTAATATAAATATGGAGATTAAAATAATGAAAATTATGTGAGAATTCTGCATAATATTCTCAGATCTGATTTTTGGAAAAAATGTAAAACAACAGGAGTTACCAAAGGAAATAGCTGTCAGCAGCTCCTGAATTCTTCCTGAGACCATAGCTGATTTCAATCTCTTCAGCTGTAAGCGTTTTACAGTGCTATCTTCATTAGAAGAAAATGCTGGACATTAATCAAGCCTTTATCAAAAAAAGAAACAAACAAAAATCGCAATAAAAACAGTGACCAGGGAACAAATCTTTAGAATAGCCAATAGGCATACTTTTTAATTGTCAGATTTCCTAATAATTTGAACAAGTTATTAATTAATAGAAAAAAGGGATTACTTGGTGGTCTGTTTTTTCAGTTGAAGTGAAAACACAATTTAGAAAGCTTAGGAATGTAAAATAAACATGAAAGTATTCAGAAATTGATCAGATAAATTATTGCTCCTTTTGGTCAAACATCTGAAAGCAGAAAAATAAAAACTATCTGTAAATGACATACCCTGGTATTTCTTTGACATACTATTGCCCAGACTCTGATCTCAATGAACCTTTGCAAATCTGAAGACTGTATAAGCAATGAGCAATATGGGTTTATCCAGATTTAATACAACAGGATTTTATCCAAATTTCAAACTACCAGACAAGTAACAATAATGCATATGACGCCTTTCAATCCAAATTTTACTGTCAGAAAAGACTTCACAGCTCTATGTATGAACCAAGGAAGACCCCCAGAGCCCAGACGAATTGTAGTTCTTCTCTGTCTTAATTTTCTATCATTAGCCTGGTGCCAAAGAAGAATGCATTGTCAAAGATATAAATTTTTTAATTACAGTAATTTCACAACTATTAGCCTCACTGGATTATAAGATGCACACCCGGGTTGTTGACAAATTTGAGATTTTTGTCCATCTATAAGGCGTACCAGATTATAAGGCACACTTCTGGGTCTCAATCAAAATTTTAGTCAAAAGGGTGTGCCTTATAGTCGTGAAATTACTGTATATAAACTAGTGAAATTGCCAGGTTAACATGCATGTTGCCTTCGCTGAAGGCTGGCAGCCTGGATCGAGAACGGCACGGTGGCTACCTCAAACCACTCGGTCCAATTGCTCACTAACACCAATATGGTGGATGGCAAATGGCATTTATTAGCATGTTGTGCAGGGTTTTACAGGATTGGGTTAGCTGCGTGACTTCCGCCTGCTTCCCGGTGTTGCTAAGGGGAAGTGCCCTAACCCGTACAGCGTGAAGATTTTCCAAAGTGCCTGTGCCCTAACCACATGAAGCCACCAACAATTCCCCCCACTCTTATGACAAACTAAAACATTATAAAAAATCTATATAAAACTGTATATAAAACTTTGTATAAAACTGTATAAACGTTATAAACTGTAAAAACTGTTAGAATGGATATAACGGGTTGATAAAAGGGAATGTAACAAATTAGTAACCAACGTGGTTTAAAGCAACTGCTGACAATCAACAAATAAAATGTTAACTTTTTCTAAATGGTTTTTAACAAATAATGCTAACTTGTTTAAAATGCAAGGTCCAAAAATCAAGATTAGGAGTATGATGGTAAGTGGGTCTATTAATGTAGAAACAAACGTGGTCAGCCGTGGGGATTGGTTGAACCATGATTCAAACCATTCCTTCTGGGCCTCTCTCTCTCTTTTTCTTTGGGCCAGTCTTTCCCTCATTTCTGCCATGGAGTCTCATACAACTCCTCTGTGGTCAGCATAAAAGCAGCATTGTTCTTTCAAGGCAGCACACAGGCCTCCTTGCTGCATAAATAAAAGGTCCAGTCCTCGTCTGTTCTGCAAGACAACTTCTGATAGTGGGGAGATGGATTTCTCCAGAAAGGAGATGGATTTTTCAATCCTTTGCAAGTCCTC
>VRYO01002772.1:13725635-13737061 GCA_009812075.1 Sialia sialis | reverse complement strand
GGTGTCCCGCCTACACTGGTGGGGATTTCTAGCCTTAGAATAGCTAAAAGAAATATTAAGGGCAACGTCCTCATAAAAAGGGGGTTTTGTGTCATAACACAACCAACATCATCTGGCAAGATTTGGGTTGGATTGGTTCGGGGATAAAAAGGTGGCGTTTAACACACTTAGGAAGGGATTGTAAGGGGCTGACTCAGGTGTTCTGTAAGTGGGTAAAAGGCTGGATGGGGTGGGTGTAGGACTCAATATTTGCACCTTAGGGACAAAATCAGTGCTTCCTCCAGCTTCACCCTTGAGTTCAGTCGGATCCGCGAGGATTAGATTGGGTCCAATCGACCAGGATACTGAGGGTGTGAGCCTGATAATTTGTATATTCACCCAGACGTCGCGAAAGGCACGAGCAGTCACTGTCCACACCTTACTGAAGGCCCAGCTATCATGGGTCAGCTGCAGGATTGTCATCATGTAGTTTTTGCAGGTGTGTTTCCTCCCATTTTGGGGTGTGTATATTTGTTTATCAGTGCCAAATTTAGGTTCGTGACAGCCATGGGGAGTATACCTAACCTGGAGGAATTTATCAGGCTACTGAGGTTGCCATCTATTGCTGGTCATGATGGTTTCACACCCCCAGTATCCACAGTACCCGTGCTTTGGGTGATTGCAATAATTTTTGCTGGGGTTGGAAGCAGGGCACCAATAGGTCTGGTATAAAGACAGATCTCCGAATTTGGGAAATCCTAATTGTGGGGGAAATATGTCTCTGAGCCTGAATTCAAAAGATGGGCTGCCTGGTGTGATGGTTTCATTAATTACTTCACCTGAAAGATGGTTTAGCATCCCCCTGAAAGACTGGTGGGGGTAGTACCTTGCCTCAGCGTGCCTTCCGCCAACAAACCCCAGAAGCAAAATTATACAGAGGTACCGATGTTGCTTGGATCTCAGCGGTGTGGGATTCTTGGGTGCTGTCGAGCTGTTCTATGGTTCGTCACTTTCTTCTGGCAGCGGGTGGTATGAATCGTGGGGACGTCCCAGGATCCAGTCCTGCAAGTAAAACCCCTCAGTTCTCGTTAGTCCTAGCCCTAACCCGTCCAGCGCAAAGAATTTCTGAAGCGCCTGTGCCCTAACTGCGCGCAACCGGCCAACACATGTGTAAATATGGATTTCAACGTGCAAACTGTTAACACATAAGCAGGATGCAAAAGTTACTTATATGCCTTATAGGTAGGTACAAGAGAACTAGATTGGCCTCATCTGACTGACATATTTTAAGGCAGCAATTCAAAACACTTATCTGCTCTTCAGTGTCACTGGATAGAAGAACAAAAGATTGCATTGCACACATGGGTAGAATATGAGTTCAGGGTAGAATATGAAATCAGGGGAGAATAAAACCTCTCTCAATAATTTAGGATCACTTCAATCTACAGTTTCTTTTAATTTACTCCCTGAACAAAGCCACTTGTCTCGAAGATGAAACTGAGAGAAAGTTGAGACAGACTGAATGGGGACCTAACTCAGCACTTCACTGTCAGCTCAAAATTAACTTCAGTAGACCACCAGAAGTGGGAGTTACCTCTGGTTCATAGTGCAAGCGTCCATCCCTGAGCTAAAGCTGTAGTAGGTCCCTGAGGAGTAAAGTGACACCTTTACAGAGGGAGTGAATGCTGAGTACAAACCTCTACAAGCCTTTCCCTAACCCCCAGGACTCTGGCATTGCTCCCACTATTACTGCTCATGCCAATAATTATTTTAGCTAGTAGTAGCCCTGGAAAGCACATATGCTTAGTGTCTTGCACTACCAGCTCCTAAACTAGTCTATGCAGCTGTGTGTTTCTTGTTACCTTCACCTTTCTAGGAGAATCACCTTAGACTAAAGAGTGATTCAAGAAGCTTCCAATAACCTGACTTTGAGATTCCTATTCAGAAAGTGCCTGTCACTCAATCCAGATGTCAGTAAAATCAAGCAATAGAAAAACTTTAATTTGAAAAAGTTAATGAATAAAACAGGAAGAATGGACATGAAGATTACAAAGGTTAGTTGGAATTGTATATCAAAAAGAAATAAAAAATATGTACTTAATATCTTATTGGTACCAAGATTAAGTCTATTAGGCATTTCTTTCCAGCATTCAGTAGACAAGTTAAAGATGTTTATTAGCTTACATAGTAAGGATCTTTGTGCTTTTTTTTTTGTTTTTCACTTTGCACAGCTGCCACTGGATTTTGTACAAGAAAATAAAGGAAGCATGCTGGATTTTATACTTCCACTACTACTTAAAGTCTATTCAGAGGTTCACTACTGCTTAAGCTCTTGCCTCCTTTTTCCTGCCTTCCAGAACTGATTTATTCTTAAGGAGACAGATTCAATCTTCGTCACCTGAACTTCATCCCTTTGCAGTGAAACTGCTAATGTTATTTAAACAGTTCACTTATTTCCTCTGCTTGACCTAGCTACCAATAGCTTGTTAAATAGCTGAGCTAAAGGCAAAAGGTACATTTCACAGTGAAGCTTTCCTAGAGACTTTCTGAGAGGATGTTGACTTTGCTTTAATTATCCATGACAAGCTAACTTCTAAGCTCCCAGCCCAGAAGTCAACTGTATACAAAGTCACAGTAGGTTTGAACAAGAAACAGCTTCTCATGGAAGTGCCAAACTGATTTGCAAGGAAATTGAAAGGACCAAAATGCTAAGCCCACCTGGGAAGAATGAGAATCATTGTCTTGAACTTATGTGTGGAAGAGATGTCTTCAATAGTGATGAGGGTAGGCAGGGAGGGTGTTGAGGCTTTCTGTTTGTGAGACAATAGCTAAAGAGCGGACTTGTAAAAATTGACAGAATTAAAACTGAGAGGTATCCTGAGACCTAAGGCCATCCCAGATCCTTCTGTAGGGTCTTCCTACCCTTCAGCAGATTGGCACTCCTGCCCAATTTGGTAGCATCTGCAAAATGAGGGCACACTTGATTCCCTCATCCAGGTTCTTCATAAAGATATTAAATAGAACTGTTCCAAGTACTGAGCCCTGAAGAACCACTTGTGAACCGTACCCCACTTGTGACTGGCCACAAGCTGGATGTGGAACCATTCACCACCACTCTCATGACCCAACCATCGAGCACCGTGCTACCTGGGTCACATCTCCTGGCTGTCCTGCATCTACTGCATGCTAGCACTCAAAATTTTCTATTCCAGGACTTTCCCTAGAACCAAGCTCAGGCTGACAGGCTTGCAGTTCCCCAGATCCTCCTTCCAGCCCGTCTTGTAGATGGGTGTCCTATTTCCAACCTCCAGTCAAGTGGGGCCACATCAGTGAGCTGTGGCTGTTGGTAAATGATATACAATGTCTTGGCAAGCTCTTCCACCAGCTTATGTAGTAGCCTTGGGTGGCTCCCATTTGGCTCCACAGACTTGTCTATGTGGTTTAGCAGCATCACTGATCATTTCTCTTTGGATTATGGGGGTTTCGTTCTGCTTGCCCTCCCTGTATTCCATCTCAGGTTGCTGGGTAGTTGGAGAACAAGGAATCTGATTATTAAAGACTGAAGCAAAGAAGCCATTAATTACCTTATTCCTTTCCTCATCCTGTGTTATTATAATTTCCCCCACATTATATAAAGGATGGAGATTCTCCTGAACAATCTTTTTGTTTCTATTATGTTTATAGAAGTATTTTTTATTGTCATTTTCAGCAGAAGACAGATTAAATTTATCTGGGCTTTCCTCTAAATATCTCCCTTTAAACCCTCACAATATCAATCACAATTTCTCCTGACCCACCTGCCCCTTCTTTGAAAGGTGACACGCTTCCCTTTTTCTCTTGAGTTCAAACAAAAGTTCTCTGTTCAGCAAGGCTAATCTTCTTCTCTTCCAGCACATCTTTTGCCAATGGGGATGGCTGCTCCTGAGCCTTTAGAATTTCCCTGTTGAAGAAATTCCAGCCTTCCAGCAACTATTTTCCCTTGAAGTCTGCCTCACAAGGAACTTTGTCATGAGTTTACTTTTCTGACTGCAGTCCAGCTATCAAAGTGGCACACAGGCAAAGAGCTCTTTCCTGCTATGTGGTAGACTTCTCACACCTGAAATATCACACATCAAGGATTGTAAACACTATCTTTACAATAGGTTCATGCTGGCCAGACACAATCACTTTCAACAGCAGTTGAGAACAGACTTACTCCCCTGCTAGGTAGGCTTAAAATGGTGTGTATAAAGAAGGCTTACAAGTTGGTATGGACAGAGAGTTATGAATTATTTATGTGATTAAAACTGTGTACTTGCAAAAAGAATATAAATTGCCACAAAAAAAACCTCATTCACTTCATTCAGCTAGGCAGAATGACAATTTGGAAAGGAGAAGAAAAGAAAATTTTGTTTGACACAGATAAGATACAAAGCATATAAAGAAAAAGAAGGGGCTCAGTTGTCCTCCAGAGCAAACACTTTTTGTATCAAGATTTTTGTGGCAAGATTTGCCACAGAAGCAGCATCAGTGCAAACTTTGCATGACAAAGAATGTGAACTAGAGTTATGCCCAGTGCCTACACTGTGATAAAGACAAAGTCATTCCTTTCTCCTGTAGAAGCCACAGAACCATCTCTAGGACGCTGTGCATCTACTTGTGTCACCTTCAGGTCCTATGAATAAGGAATCCCAGCCCTCTGTTGAAATGCACAAACTGAACAGTTAAAGTGCTGGAGAT
Organism: Sialia sialis; assembly: GCA_009812075.1. NCBI lineage: Eukaryota > Metazoa > Chordata > Aves > Passeriformes > Turdidae > Sialia > Sialia sialis. The sequence continues at coordinate 13,732,363 of VRYO01002772.1, read as the reverse complement.
GGTTTAGACATTAAACACTCACATTCCTTCTCTTTAAATCACCTCCAACAAGAACCTCATCTACTCACTGGAACAGTTGCAACTTTTCAGCTCCATTGCACGCTTACTGTTTAGATGTGCCCTCTCATCAATCATGCCTTTATACCTGACAGTTTTTCAGGACAAGCAGGGTTACCTGTTCACACATCACCATTTTGATGCCCAGTATCTGCTCAAATGAGCCTCATTTTCCAGGATTTGGCACTGTGCTCCTTTTACTGCCAGCAGCATTGGCATTATTCCCTCTCCTCTTTGAAAGTGCCTCATCTGCTAACACCTCCCACTTCTGCAATAGACATGGGACAAATCCACCACAAATTAGCTCAGGCCAGTTACTCAAAAATTATTACATAAAGTTGCAGGCCCAGCACAGCACACTGGGGGATGTGTTTATATTCTCCACACATTTCCGAGCTCAGGCTTAACACAGGGCATCTGATGCTTGCAGGAGTAAAATGTTCATTTATGCTAAGTGAAACAGTGCTCTTAGCTCTCTGCTCTCATTACTACAACTTTATTTTGTGGAAGCTTGCTAACCTAATTGTAATTTATAGACCAAATGTATAAACTTAAAAAAAACCCAAAACACTTCTTTGTTTTTCTCTGATAAAATACAAAGTTAATTTAGACTTCTGAGTAATAATGTATCTCCAATATCAGCATATTTCTAGTTCATTTACTTACACATAATATGCTTTTTAGACTTAAATTTTCTCCCACTCGGTTTTTCTAAAAGGCAAAAATTTCAGCATGATAACTGCATTGTGCTCATTCTGCAGCATCAAAACTAAATGCTTTCAGGCTAGACACACAGAAATGATATTTGTAATTAAAGCTTTGCTTTAAAATGCTTCTCAGAGCATATTGGCAGTGAGAAGTACTTCCCCTAATGTCTCAGTGTTCCAACAGCTGTGCTTAGTGAAATCAGGTTAATTTCCTCTTAACAAGTGCAAAAATAAAGATTTCTTTTTCTTTCATGGGAGGTGTAACAGCCTAGTAAATATTATACTGGGCACCAAAGCAAGCTATTTTCAGAGAATATACAGCCTAATAACTTAGTGTCACAAAAAAAGACATTTGTGTTGCACTGAATTTGCTTTCTGTGGTACACATCCATTCTCACTATAGTTTGAAGTTTCACATGTGGTAATTTCATATTGTATACCTTTGATAAAGTAACTGATCTTGAGAAAAAAGATGTGCAATATGCTGAACATGCTTAGGCTACAGCAAAATCCTTGAGAAATGTCACATGAAAAATTCCTAATGATCATGAATGAACAGAATAAAAGAAGACACAAAAATAAATAAAAAAGATTTTGCAACAAGTGTTTCAAAGCAGGAGTTTCTGAAAAAACAGTATCAATGCAGAAATAATCTTGCCACCTAGTGAGTATTTTTGTTAACGATCTTTGCCACCAAAAGTAGGACTATGCTAATGAATATTGTCATTGAAGAAAATTTGAAAGGCATTATCAATAGCAAAGATGAAGATAAACACAGTGGAAGCAATGGATGACCTTGAGAACTTGAGACTACAATTTGAATGACATTTTGCAATAGGAAAAGAGAGAAAAACAAGGTAGTAAGCCCAAGGACTCTCGCTCTAAAATCAGTTTGAAATACAAAAGAAGGACAAAGTGTAGAGAATACAGGAGAGAAGGAGAGTGGCTTTGCCACAAATGAACCTGCAATAATGAGGCCATAGAGAAAACTGACTGCTTTAGTGGAGCCAAAAGTGTTGTCTGCAAAATAGCAGGCTAACAACAGCAGAAAAAAATCCTCCAGCCTCCAGAACAGAATGTATTTTAAAGGACAATTTTTTAATGTCCCATTTGGTTAAACATTAAAAAATTTTTAGCTTTAAGAAGATTATGGAACATACCTCCTAAGATGAAGGAAAACAATTATCTCAAAGATATAAGATAAATTTGCAGGTGTGACCTTTTGTGTATCCCTGACATGGCAGAAAACTACACCCAGTGGCCATGGTCTCTGTGTCAAAAGTTGGTAGGATGAGGAAAAAAACCTCATCTGCTCTTTCTCACAATATATTCTTGATCAGTCATCTTCCTAAGAAAGCATTATATATCTCCACAGATACAGTTTTAACCAAATGATTGCAACTAAAAAAAAAGAAAATGAATAGACATGTTTTTATCATTGTGATTTTTAGTTTTAGGTCTCCAGAGCACGTGTTCTAAGTGTGGTAAAGGCAAACATTTGTGCTATTGAACCACCACTGTATTCAATTTTGTTTTGACAAATAATTCAAATGTTCAACCCAAAGCAACTGCTACATACAAGCATTCACAAAAAATGAGATTTTTTCATCACATAAAGCAGAGTTTGAATGGCTCTGCAGACCACTTAAAGCCTTCATCCCATGAACTAAAAGGCATTTATGTTCTTTCTGATATAATGTCCTCAGGACTTCATTGACATTTACAAGATGTGAATTTCTGTCAGGCAAACATAAGTTGCTTCATAAAGCAGAGTCAAACTAATAATCATTAGTTTATTCTCAATGGACTTGTAAGGATTCCTTTAAATAGCAGTCACTGTAATTTGAAATCTCAGTATAAAGTTAATCCAAAAAAATAGAAAAAGGAATTCAGAGAAATGAGTTTCTCTTTTGAAATGAAAAAGTGAAAATCGAACAGAAGATGTTCAGTCTGACTGCTGAAATCAAAATATGAAAGAACAGTGGATAAAGGTGATAAAGGAGAGGTTAACAACTCTTACATGTCATCTCTGGGCCCCCTTTGAAGGAGTAAAGTTCTGCAGAGTCACTTCCTCTCTAAAATCTAAGAGTACTATGGGAGAAAAAAAAAGAAACAAACCAGACTTGAAAAAATTGGAATAAATGTCAAATCTCAACAGTTAAGGGCCCTGGAAGTATCATGGCCCTGTTATTCTTTAGAAAGAATGGCAAAAAGTAATCTAATAATATTTTCTCCTGTCTCTTGAGACTTGGAGATCTTTTTGTTTGATATTCACCCCTCCATATTGCAAAAAGACCCTCTTTACAGAATGGAATAAAGGATATTTTTTTCATTCTACCCATTAGTCCTTAAATTGACACTGCCACAGACTTCCACTTCTGATGGAATTTTATGCTTTCTTAGGACAAGGACAAGAACAAAATTTAATTTCTTTTCTTTGAAGGGCAATAGATGCTCAAGCAAAGGCATGAAAAAGACCTGAGAAATTAGGCAGTGTTAGAATAATAGAGTCATATAGAAATTAGAATCAGATCTCTTGGGAAGGTGTAGTGGTTGATATGACATCTGGCCAAATCCGACATTGGTTTTCCTAGTATCTTCCTACTCTTAGTCCTGTATCAAGGGTGACACTTTATCTGAATTCACATATAGCTCATTGATTCACTGTTAATTTCTGTTCCTTTGCTAGTCTTAAAATCCCAATTTGGCAACTCCTCTGCGTCCTGCTTTTTGTCTGGTCATTGAATATTTCACTCAGAAGCTCTCAGTCCTGGCAGTGAATATGAACATATTCTGCATCAGAAAAGGAGAGTGCCAGAAAGAGGAATTACATTTGCACAACATACCAATAAATCTTGTCAATTTTCTCCTTATGGTGGCAAACAACATCTTTGTATTCTTCCCACGCCACCTGACCTTGCTTCCACTGGACACACACCTTACTTTTGTCTTATTTCCAAGAGAAATGCTACATGCACATGTGTCTTCACATAATCATTGTTGTTGCAATTTGGTTTTGTTGCCAGTTCTCCTGGAGATGTAAGAGGCGCTAAGATATGGTGCTTAGGAACAATCACTTGTGCTGGACGTGGCAGTGCTGTGTTAATGGACTACATCTTAAAGGCCTTCTCCAAACTAAACGTTGCTTGGATTCTATGATTCTAAAATAATAATTGCAGCTGTCAATTATAGATCTTGATAAAGCAGATAAACTGATAGAACTTTAGTGGAATGTTTTTCATCATAACTGGAAAGAATAGGAAGTCACAAGGCAAAACAGTAATTTTCATAAAAAACTGCTAAGGGGAGTGGTCCTCTGGGTGTTTGACTTACTTTCAGGTGCAAGTGCCAACGCAGGTTTGTCTACTAACCAAGGTGAAGGTTTAACCACAACAGGAAAAAAAAGTATTTTTATTTTAATGCAAGGAAAAGGGAAGGAATTGAGCTGCACTCCATTCCAACAAGACATATTCAGAGTGAGATTCTGGTTCTTAATACATCATATGACATAATCCCTATTTTGAAATGGGAAATAAGGAAGACTCGGGCAGCTACAGGCCAGTCAGTCCTATCTCTGTGCACAGCAAGATCATGGAGTAGATCCTCCTGAAAACTAAGCTAAGGCACAGTGAAAATAAAGAAGTGGGCGATGACAGCCAACATGGCTTCACTAAGAGCAAATCATGTCTGGCAAGTCTGGTGTCCTTCCTGTGGGTGGACAGCACCGGTGGGTAAAGGAAGAGCAACTGATAATTATTCAAGCTACAGTTCAATTCCATAGGTCATCACTTGATATTATGAAGATTACTCTTTTCTCTTCAACAAGAAATAGGTAGATGTTAAGTGGGTACAAGTGTGGCTGGCAGCTGTGTCTCTGAGAGACACACAGTACCCATAGGAAGTAATCTCAGCAATCCTGCACTGACAATGAAAACTAAAAGGTCTCTGAGGCAGAGTTTACTGACAAAGCAAGCTTGCAGTCTGTGAGAGAACAAAACATGCTTATTGAACAGACAGGTCAAAAAAAAGGGGAATCTGAACCTTCTTCTCTTCTCCCTCCTTGCTCCACAGTAGTATTCAGAAAAAAAAAAAAATAGAAAAAAAAAGTGCGTGCAAAAACCAGGATGACATTTATAAAATACATGACTAATAATAATAAATTTCTCTCTTTCTAAACAGCCTAGAAAAGGCTCAGTTTTCTTGAGTCAGTGGGTTGTGGTTGGTGGTTGTGCTTTTCCCCTACCACAATTACTTTTTACTGAGGTGGTGGTGATTTCAGCAGAGTTGCTAGTTTGCTTTCTTTGTGGCCCATAAATTCTGCATTCTTTGTGTCCATTATCAGTAATGCATTCTTCTCCCACAGCTGTGTAAGCACTTGGACAATAGCTCTCTCTTTATCTTATCTCAAGCTCCTGACAGAATGGCTTAGAGAAGTCCAAGTGCCAGATATCCACAGAGGGATAGTGGGTGGAGGTGAGGGGGTGGCATCAGTGGCCATAGGTGCCCACTGTCCCATAACTTGGGATGTATGTGTGTGAGCAGTTGCTTCCCTGCACATTTTGCCAGAGGTAATTTTTGTCTGGATGTTTTATCAGGATGTGCCAGCAAGACCAGGCCTGGAGTTAGCACCATCCTGTCACTCCATTCTGGGCTTATTTCATGGCAAAGTCCTTCTGTGGTCAAAACAGAGCTTGAGACACAGACAACTCTGCTCTATAAATCCTTACAACAGGTCAAAGGCTAAGAAATGTTCCAGACACTGGTCCTGGGTGCTGAAATTTTCCATGCATAAAGGCTGATTCAAGTTCAGTGTTTCTGCAGAAGTTCCCAGCTAGAAAACATTCTATTGTTTCTAAGGGAAAAGCTATTGTCTCTGACCAAGTTTAAAAAAAGCCAAACACTGATTTTTTTCTCTGAGCAGCCTAGAATCTCTGTTTTGGTATAGGGTCTGTTGTGAATTTTGATCATGCTTGTACTTCTGGATAGGAGTCTTTGGCCTGACAAAATGGACTTGAAAAGGAAGGGAAAATTAGATAGTCCATGTAAAATGAAACTGAGAGTCACGTGGTTAAAGGAAACACTGCAATTTTGGGTTTCAAAATTGGTGATCAAGGATTTGATTTGCAGAAATATTAATCCTTCACAGCTGGATTGAAAGACATTGGGAGCTGGTTTTGACCACAGTCAACACGATGTAGAGCTAAGTGCTCTACTATGGAGAAAAAAAATAGGAAAATATCTCAGAGCCTCTAATCATTCAACATAAATTGGTGAAAACTTGGTGCTTGCTTATTATATGTAGCAGATTAAAGTCAACTCTTCAACTGTGACACTGGGAAATAATTTATCTCCATGAAGGTACTATGGGTAGCATTGCAATGACTGCAGTAGCCAAGATGATGAGAGGATTAATATTCCTGTGTTCACAGAAGGTTTTGTGTAAAGCAAGAGTCCTGTGGCTGAGGGGGAAAGCTGATGTATATAAAACCTTGTGCGCAATCTTAATTCTATAATTTTCTAGCTTTTAAGTGGTAGGCTTCATAGTCTTGAAAATATTCTCTTCTGTTCTTGTATTTTTTCTGCAATGAATAGAGAAAGAGGCAGAAGTTAAAATGTACATTGTTTAACTAAAAGCAGTCTCTGTGTTCCCTCGCCTTTGTCTCTGGAGGGATGTTCCTTGAGTTTATGTAAAGCTAATAAGAGGAAAGAAAACTTGGATCCTTTATTATTCACTGCAGACAACACAGTAACATATTTATACAGTGCAAAATATAAATTATTTAGCTGATGGACCACAGTGGCCTCTGAATAAAAATGTTATCCATCTAACTAATATACTTTGACCACATACATGGAGAAAAAGCAATAAAAAGTCATGCAGAATCTTTGTGCAATGTTTGCAAATTAATTGACTAACACTCCAGGATAAAAATATAGAAACCTTTGATTTTTCGTAAATAAAGC
>VRYO01002772.1:13708351-13724635 GCA_009812075.1 Sialia sialis | reverse complement strand
GTTATTTTTTTCCCTACTAATAACTTCACCACAAATATTTCTATTCTTAAAGGGTGCTTTTTAGCTTCCCTGATGCACATTAAATGAATGCACTGTGTTAACAACTTCCACGAGTTCCAATGCTGCCCTAGGAAGAAAACGTATGATTAAATCTAACAAAATTTTAAAACTAATTCAGGTGTAAACTGCTCAGTCTACTTGTGCAGGTTTTGTGATATGAAAAAATTCTTCCCAACGGTATTGCCAAGCATTGCAATAGATTGCTCAGGGAGGTGGTTGTGTCAACAGGTCAACATCCCCAGAGGCATTTTTAAGACATGCAAATGTTGCACTTGAGAATATGGTTTAGTGGTGGACTTGGCAGTGCTGGGTTAATGGCTGGACTTCATGATCTTTTCCAACCTTAATGATTTTATGATTCTAAGAGATTAAATAGATCTTGGTTTCAGTGTATAGCATTTATGTAGCTGGATAAAAGTGAAAAATTCAGTTTAATAATTAATTTAGGCTTATTGGTAGTACATAGGAGGCTTTGAAAACTTAGACTATTAAAACAGTGCTTGCTAATTCAGTAATTGTGTAATACTTAAAAAAACTTCCCAAACCTGAAGAGAAAATTCATCTTTGTGTAAGCATTTTTAATGGTGTAAAGAAGAAAGCAGCAAAATGAGATGGTGTAGTAGATTAGGAACTGCTAGGAAGAGGTCTGGAATCTGGTTTTCTTTTATCCATGGTGTTTTTACAATGCTATTCCTTGAAACTTAAGTCTGACATTTAGTTTCAAATAACCAAATTAATTACCAAGGAAGCAAAAAAGTAAACAAAGGTAACAGGGGCAATTGTAACTTAGGAAGAACAAAACAAAACAAAGCAAATTTACCATGAAGAAAATAATATATAATGCCAGGCTCAGATGCTGAAGTATTTTATTTCTTCCAATAAGTCTCATATTTTTCATAAATCCTATAAAATACTGATGTGGACACAAACAATAGAGCTGCAAGACTTCAAGGAACTGATTTTCAGAATGGGTGAATTGGAGAAGACCCAAACTTACAATAGAAAATGCAATCTGTATATTAGAAAAACTAGTTCTTATCATAAAATGAAGCCAGGATCAACCTTTTGTTAAAATTTTCTTGAATTACACCAGGTAAAAATGGCCAGATTCAGAAGGAATGTTCAGTAAGATTTGAAAATTCAAGTGCTCCTCAGATAGTCTCTCCAACATTCTTGTGATCCAAGGTCTTCATCCACTTCTAGATAAACCTATTTTAATCCCATTATATATATATATTTTAAAAATAACAAAAATACAAACACATATACACAGGAAAAAAAAAAAATGCACAAACACACACACAAAAAACATGCAGTCTGCAAGGGGAGAAAATCTTAAAAATGGCACCTCCACTAAGATGAATTAACATCAAAATAAAAGATAAATAATGCATGACCACCATAACACCTTGATGTTGCAACCTGAGGAGGAATGCTCCCTACTGGCACTGCTTCATTCCCTCAGCTGCTACAGTAATTTTCTCTGATAAGCCACACCTATTTCACTGAAGAATCGAGCAGGTCCCAGAAGTGAGGCTAATCATCAGGTGTGGCTTATTTATGGACACATTCTGGCCAAATGCCAGCCCAGAAGTGCGAGCCAGCTGGGGAGGGAGCTGCCACAGAGCGGCTGCCGGGTGGGCAGTGAGCCAGAGCCACTGGCGAGCGGGTGGCAAGCCACCGCTGCCTTCGCGCAGCCAGCCTGCTGAGCCAGCTTAGCCACCATTGTGTGGCCGGCCCACCAAGCCAGCTTTGCTGCCTTCGAGCAGCCAGCCTGCTGGTGAGCCACCGCTTTTGAGCGGTGCGGAGAGCGGCCACCGCTGCCGAGCAGGCGGGGAGCCACGGCAGCCAGCGCTGGGGGAGGTAGTGCAGGGGCCCATGGCATGGGGAGGGTGCCTGGGGCTGCGTTTAAAGGCTTCACCGCTCTGTGAAAACTGTTTGCAAATTGAGCACCTGACACCAAACCCCCCTCTGGGGCAATTCTGTTACTAACTCGGTACTTTGTTGCACATGGATCCTCGCTTCAAAAAAAAAAAAATGTGCAGCTTATCACCCAGTGCAGCTTATTTATGGACACATTCCTTGCTCTTCCCGGCTACCCGGAAGTGCGGCTTATAACCAGGTGCGGCTTATGAGTGTGAAATTACTGTACTTGTCTGTTGACTTATCACAGGCAAATCTCTTCAGTCCTCACCACTTCAGCTTCCCTGTCAGTAAATCAGGACTGGCAGTTCACCTATTTTGTAAAGTGCTCTTCCTTCTAATGGCAGAATTCTCAGCTGGTAGCTCAGCATTATGATAAATATGAGATTTTTGACATGTAAAAATGATTATGCTTTTAATGGAATTACAAAATATAATTAACCCTCAAGCTTGGTACTATGTGATAAAAGTAATCAAAATGTGTGACAAATTATCTGTTTTATTGTGTCTTCTATCATAATTATGTATTCTTAAACTGTGCTAAAAAGCTCAAGCATGGTTTTCCTACCGTTGAAGCGATAAAACTCTAATGATGATTTTGTTTTGTTTTGATTCAAGCCAAGAAAATGTATTCTACTGGGAAAATCCATGAAGATCCTCTGAATAGATTATGTAGTACTGTGGAACACTTTGAACTGTGAGCAAGGATAAACTATAAATTGTTAAATGCTCTTTGAGAGTTCACAAAAGTAACAACATTCAACTATTTTTTGGTGGCAGCAAAGTGTAAATGGACAAATAATAGTAATTGATTTGGTAGTAATTTGGTTATGTAATCCCATAGTTTGAATCATGTAAATTTGTTTTTACAAAACCTTGGTTTTCAAAAATTAGAATTAAGGAAAATAATGTCAGGATTGTCACTAATTTATGACTCTACTGAAGAGTGTTCATCATCACAAGAAGATGGAAAGCAAGACATGCATGACAAATACTGGTTATCCACTTACAAAATCTTATCCATTTTGTTCTAGACACAGTCTCTTAAAAGAGAACAGGAGTTTAATATCTGGACCATGAGGCAAATTAAGTATACAATCCATATCACTTATTTTACCAGACTTATGCCCTATTAGGAGGTGATTAAATCTATGGGAGAAAAGAATCCATTGACTGACACTGAATACCAGGACTCACCCTCACTTAGGAAGTACTCAACTGTGAGTTCCTCAAGGCTAGAAGGTTCTTCTGGTGAAATCTCATTATGTCGTTTATAAGCTCTTCTTTGTGTATCAGCTTTTGATGCCTACATATAATTTTGACCACATTTGTGCCATCAAATTAAATAGTTCTCATATCTGAGCAGTAGATGGTTGGACAGCTGCCTGCTTGCTTCAGAGAATGAACACAAGTAGCCTTAAAACATGGAGTACATTAAGAATAGTGAAATGAAGAACCTTCATTAGACAACACATCAGAGAACAATAGATGTGTTGAGGCTCATGGAGATTACATAGATGTTAAAGCCAAGCCCACTGATCACAGCTTACCCACCAGTCCTCTCCAAATGTCATCCTCTACTCCTTCACATGAGGATTGTCACCATAACCTTCTAAGTACCTGAGACAAGGCTGACCAGTCTGCAATTCCCCAGGTCTTCTATGCTGACAACCCTCAGTGTGGGCACGTTGCTTGCTTTTTCTTGTCATCAGGAATTTTTCATATGTGTAAGATTAAAAAAGAACAGTCATGAAATGAGGATGATAAAACACTGTAACAGGTTGCCCAGACACCAATATTTCATTGGTGGATTCTGTACCATGGTGTTGATAGAGAAAATCAGCAAACAGCAGAAGTCTGTGTGCCAGACTTGATGATGCTGTGTCAGGTATACTTTTCCTCCAATCAAGGTTAATCAGTGTTTTGTTCTTGCCATATGTCACTGAAGAGATGTTTGTATGGATTTCCACAGGCAGATGTTGCAATGTCAGCTCCAGCCAGCAGTTGTGAAGCCACACTGACAGGTGTTGGGAACAAGGTACCAAGCTTCATGGAGAGAGAGATGATGTTTGAGATTTAAGAAAAGGCAAGACGACTTCATGACTTCATTGTTAGAAGCACATGGTTCTAGTCTGGGCCCATGGTGGAAAAATAATGACTGATTGTGCTTCCTGACAAGGACATCTTTAACTTTATATATATGCTTCATCAACACTTTCAAATGCATTATATTTTTCATCATTCAGACAAGTATGCACTATAGACAGCAGACTGCCTTCTGTCTGTCCTTTCACAAAGATTAATATGTTTCCCTACTCCCTCTGTGCCAAAAAATGTGTTTCATTGGTTGTCATGGCCCCTCACTAATTCCACAGGTAATTTCATGTGATGTTCATTGCTGAATACTTTTCTTTAATGTAAAAGGTATTAAATTAATTTTGCACTGATTGAATTAAATAAACAATTTCCCAGGAATTAAATACCTTTTTAAGAGCAACTACCAACCATCTGCCTTGATCTGGTATTTAAGGATAATGCTTTAACTTGGGTCTAATCTAATGGCCACTTTCATCATTCAACCAGATTTAAATTCACATTCTTATTTTTTCTGAATTTTCTCTTAAGAATATCCTTTATCGTCAGCAAGCAAGGAATAGAATCATAGTTAACCTTTGCTTGCAGCACTGCAACTTACTTTATTTCTTTTTATCTGAATTACACTAATGCTCAGCAAAAGCTAAGCAAATCCTGATTTGTGAGTTAATGTGTTTTACTTTAAAATGCGAATTATTAATCATTTAGTGTTCAATCCCACAAGGCTGAGGACGAACATCTGCTGATAACCATCACTGAGCTACTCAGCTGCTGATGATTGCACTGCTATCATACTCGGAGCCTGATAAACTGCAGCAGATTATTTAGATCCTAAACCCTTTGCAGTGGGGATTAGGTCTGCTTTCTCCCATGCCACATCTATTACAGCAGAGAGCTGACTGCTAGCATTTAGCAAATGCTGAGAAATTCACACCACTACAGGGCTTTGCAGCAACTGGCTATAAGTGGTGCTGATCCATAAAGATCATTCCCACTTGGCCACAGGAGAATAACTGGTGATACCTGTCTGCTGGCAAGCGCGCAGTGCAAAGTGTCCCTTCAGGTACCTCCAGTAACTCCCCCATAAGCCACTTAGATATTTTTCTCCTCCTCACAAAATTACTATTAGCTCCCAACACTTGCTGTCAAAGGAAAAATAACAAAAACAGACAAGCAGACTCCAAACCCAGCAACCAAACCAAGCTCCACTTCCTCCCATGGGCAATCTTAACCTTTCCAGGCACTGTAAAGTAATATCAAAATTGTATAAATTTCCTTTTCCTCCTTCCCATGCCTTGTTGCCATCTCGCTTCACCTCAACCCCAAATCTCACTGCTCATTTTATCCATGGCACATCTGCCTGGAAACCTGGGATGTGGGATTTGGCCTGCCTATACAAATGCAGCAACACAAGCTGGGAACTCTCAAGATTGCTCTCAGCAGCTTATAGCCCCACTGTCCTGATCCCAAAGGTTATCTTGAGGGAAGCAGCCCTGTGCCAATATGGCCATGAAGCAAAGGCAGATTGAGTCTGCTTTTTCCCATCTGTGCACATATGTCCTAAGAGAGTCCTTGCCTGCTTCAGCCTCTCTTCTGGAAAAAACAGTAACAAGGCTGTGCAAGGTCCCAGATTTTTATTCAAGGAAAGGCTTGTTACAGTGAAAGCTGTACTTATTCATGTTCTTAATGAAACAAAGGTAATTTGGTAGTTCCCAGAAAAAGGAAAACGGTTCTTACAATAAGCTGATTAATCTCTTAGAAGCCTGCACTCAGAGAAACTTGAATTTTTAATTTTATTTCTGTGCTTAAAGTGCAACATTTATAACACAAGTGCAGATTTTCAAAGAAAATTCATTCTGGGAAAAACAAATAACCAAATCAACAAAAAATCTCTCCCATAATTTACTTTATACCATTTTGAGCGCATTTTCTGGATTTTAGCTCAGAATTTCAGCTGGATGGACCAGTTCCTGGAAAAATAGTTGAGTTTGATCAAAAGGTAATTTTCTGATGAAAAAATATTCTGTTGGAAATTCTGGAGCAATTGTACCGAAATCCTTAAAATGGCTGCTCTTCATCAGCTGCATTCACCAGACCATGCCAGACATACTGGGTTTGATCTCTGTTAGTGTAAATTGATTCAGTTCTACTGGCCTCTGATGTGTTTCTGATGCTTTCAATACAGCCAGCTTCTGAGCTCACATACTGAATTTCATCCTGTGATTAAGAGAGCTGTGCTACCACAGGGAATAATAGTTCATCCTCAATGTTTACAACAGGCAATGAAAAGAAAAACACATTTCCATTAGACAATTTTGGCTGGGCTTAATCACCCTGTAAAGGTGCTAGTACCCTCCTTTGAACATAGGCAGAAGATAGGGTGATCCTGCTTGGACAGGTGACGAACTGCTGCTTACAGTGCTCTTTGTACGTGAGGCAGAAATATCTCCATGCCAGCCTCTGGAGACTTTTGTTTTTCCAGCCTTTGCAGCACTAAGTATGACAGTGACAAGAAAGAAGATGAAGAAAAATTATGAAGCTGAGTAATCCTTCCCTAGGACAGAGCTATCTCTTATGAACAGGTGCAGTTTTAACAAGAGCATGGGGAATAGAGCTCTATTAGGCACAGTTAGTGTGGCATTTGTGCTGCAAGTTATTATGCTACAAAGCCACGGCTGTGCAAGTCCAATTTCATCCACAGTGTGGATTTCACTGCATTTGACTTTTCTTATTAGGCAAATTCCATGTTTTTAAAATTTATTTATTAGTAGTCCAAAGTATGAGATAGGTATGTGCATTTACAAATGGAAAGATAAGGGATATTCCCTATAGAGGTTTTCGGGCATGTTCTGAACATAGTTCAATTCATCCTGGATCCAAAGTCTATTTCAAAGCATGTCATCAATTTAAATCCCCTAGGTGTGGAATTAACAAGGATTAGATAAATTTAATAAACTATATAATCTTCAGAAAGTGATAACATTGTTTAGCTTTCTATCGCTTTATAGTAATAATCTCTTTATCCATACTAATGGAAAGTGCCAAAGTTTCTATTACCACATATCTCAGTCTGAAGCTGTTACAAAGGCAGAGTCCCCTCAAAAGGATGTGAGAGAAAGGACTTTGTGACTAGATCAGTGGGTTATGATTCACTGCAAGCTAAATCTACACCATTTATGTATCAAAGTTTTTTAAACAGTGTTTCAATCTTCATAGACTTGCACTAACTTTCTTTAGGGGGAGAAAGGGAAAAATTCACTCACAGACTACCCAAAGACAACAACATAGGACCCTCAAAGATTAAGAACCTTCAAAGATTTCAAAAGATATCATACCTTTATTGGTTTTCATTTCATCCCTGGAGTAGAATTTGACAGTTTTCCCAAGTTGCAAAGCCCTAAATTAATTTGCTTTAATCAACAGAACTAAAAAACTTAACATGTTCGTTAAGAGCACAACTAAAGATCTCATTTAAAGAGACTTTCAATAACTGCAACAGAAAGTTAATTCTGTTGAAGTCTGAACAAAACTAGCTACTGATACTAAAATACAGTAATTTCACAATTATAAGCCACACCTTTTTCATTGAAGAATCCAGCCTATCCCAGTAGTGCGGCTAATCATCAGGTGCTGCTTATCTATGGACAAATTCCAGTGAAATGCCAACCCGGACGTGAGAGCCGGCTGGGGAGGGTGCCTGGGGCTGCCTTTAACAGCTTGGCTGGTCTATGAAAACTGTTGCAACTTGAGCACCTGACACCAAACCCTGCGCTGGCGGAATTCTGCTACTAACTCGTTACTTTGTCGCACATGGATCCTCGCTAAAAAAAAAAAAAAAAAAAAAGGCTTATATTTGGGTGCGGCTTATATATGGGCAAATCCCATGGTCTACCTGGCTACCAGGACGTGTGGCTTATAATCAGGTACGGCTTATAATTGTGAAATTACTGTACATGTGTTTGTTTGGTTTCTTTCCAGAAAAATTAATTAATTAATTGCTTAATTAACCAAGATAAACAAAAAAACCCCTTATACATAAGCCATAATTATAAACTTTTACTTATTTGTTTTTAATACAATGAACATTCAAGAAAATATTCTTCTGGTTATGAATTTTCCTATTTTTTTGTATTTCATCATTATCAGAGATCTCTCATCAAGTAGTTAATTAACATGAAAAGAGAGACAATAATTAGGATGATCATCTAGAGGTCAGACAACTCAATGAGAGATAGTAAAGGCTATGAGCAGAGTTCTAATCAAAGGAGTGCAATTTCAAATCAAACATTTGGAAGATAATTTTCTTGATGTGAATTTACAAACATTTAGGTAAGTATGTGAATAAACTTTACATATGCGGATAACGCTGTTGAGGGCAATAAAACTGCTCTTGTGAAATTATATGGTCATAAGTGTAGGGAGGGTGCAGGGACTGAGTAGCAGAGATTTAAAGCACAAGGGAGTTCCCTAGGACCTGTGGAAGTCATTGGAGGGCAGTGGAACAGCAGTGCATTAGTCTAAAGAGGCACTGGGTGCACACTCATGAGTGTAATCCTGTTGCTATTCAGAAGCTTTCTCTAGAAGGTTTCTTCTTATTCTTCTCTTTACACAGAAAGCAAAACCATTTGCAGGATGAGAGTTGTCCTTTGCTTCCTCCTCTTCCTCATGGAACCTACACATTTTGAAATAACACTAAACTTTTTCCTCTGCTGCTTTAAGGACCATTAGTGAAAGCTAGAGCAGATGTTCAAAAACTGAAGATATTTTGAGGGCAGGAGCCTCAAACACATCAGTTTGCTGTTTTTTTTTCATGAACTGACTGGGATCCTGCAATCAGGTGAAAGTCCCTTTGTTCTCACAGGTAGAAGCTGTCATTCTTGCTTTCCAAGATGCATTCACCACTGTGCTGCAAACAAGAAGAGAAACCTAATTTAGATAGTAAGGTGAAGAAAGGTGTAAAAGAAGAAAGAAGATTCTATATCATACTTGCTTCTTTATGGCCTGTGGCACTTAATAATCTGTGTTTGACTTAGAAAAACACACAGAATACTCTGTTTTCCTCTATTTTTCACTTCAGCTTACATTCATACAGCTTATATTCATAGGTTTTTTCCTGATTTGCACATCTATGGTTGAAAGCACCACCTTCTGGCCAGCACACACTGAATTTGGGTAGCAAGCAGACAGAATTTTTATAGCTATCAACTGAAAATCTTCATGAAATTTTACTTAATGTATACTACAGAAAATTACACTTTTCTGTCAATGCAAGTTCAGTGAATCCATACCTAAATCACATTTATGATATAGAAATTAGTATGAAATAGATTAGTCTAAAAGATAAAGTCTGGTTTTTCCTTATATCAATATACTAGTAAAATATATTCTTTAAAGACATGAAATATCTGGAGTGAATATTCTCAGCGAAGTACCTTGAAAAATATTTATCTTTCTACTCTGCTTCTAGATATTGGGCAAAAATGATCCTTCCCACAATGAAAGAATATGTTTGCTTATCTTTATGTAGGTAAAATTGAAACTATTAAGATTATTTTCATGTCTAGAGCATACATATGGGAGTGGAGTTGGTAACAGATCTTTCATTTGCAGCAGCTGCATTTACAGTACCTGTACATCCTGCTGCATTTCCTATCTCTCTGTTAGAATCTGAAAAAAAAAGATATGAACAATTTAAGGCCTGTCACAGTATTATAAAAGGCAAAATAAGGAGTTATTTAGCAGAAACACACAGTGGAGATAAAGGAAATCATTCTACACAGCTCTATGATTCATTCAGCTTCTTCCAATTGTTCTCCCCTTATTGTGTTTTTTATGTTTGATCTCTCTATGGACTAAATCAAACCTTCTCACTTACATTTCTGCTATAAGAAGATGGATCATACCTCTTCATTCATTTCCTATGGAAAAATAAGGTAAACTAAACAATTTTTATCTTTGATTTAACAAATTCAGCTTTTCAATTTCTTATTTATGGAGATATTAGGAACATACTTTTTTAATTCATTAGCAGAAGAAAGCTGATTAACTATTCATTCAAAGCAGACTATCCTTATTTATCTGATCTATCTGACTTGTCTCACAAAAGCTGGTAATATGTACACAGACATCCTATTTTTCCAAGATGTTTTGTAAACATTCTGTAAAGATTAGTAGTTCTGACTCGAGAAGTATGAGCTCTATGTCAGACACTTGGATCAATACTTCGGGCGTTGGACTCCACAGCAAATACTCTCAGTGCCTTTAATTGGACCAGACATCTATCTGCCAGTTTCAAACTGCAGAAGCTGACATTGCATGCAGAATTAAAGCAGAAACTGGAAATATTTATTTCTTTTTTTTGTAGTCTGTAAGCATTTGGGGAGTTCTGTGCAGCATTTCCCACTTTATGTTCCATCTTGCTTGTTTTCTAAAGGCAAGCACAGAAAAAATAAAAATCAAACCAGCAACAGGAGAGCATTAACAAGGAAATAAACAGGAGGTGCATCCTGAGCAATAATTCTTTGTAACCACCTCTGTTAAATCAAGCCAGGAGTTCCAGGGAGTTGTATAGTTATACCTCCTTACCACAAAGCACCTTGAGGCTTGTTAACATTTTTTTGTTTGCAGCCTTGCTGCCCATTTTATGTCCACCTGGTGATATTTAAAGTAATATTACATTATTTCCGCAACAGACAGAGACCAAAAAATTATAATTACATATTATCTGACAGACCTATAAGGAGCAATCCTGATAAGTATCTTAAATACTGAGAGTATTCTGCTTAATTAAAAAGGCCCATAAGAGGGTTGGTACAGTGAGGCAGACCTGTGTCAGGATGAATTGGGATGAACTGGATGGGCTTCATGCTCCCCCTTGGACATATCTCATTTGTCTCAGGTGAGGAAGGTGAGGTGTCCAGGCTGGTGGTACAAGCTCAGAGTGGCTTAGCTCATCATCACATCTGGGTTGCAATCCCAGACCTATTCTCATTCAAGGATATCCTTCAAATTCACTCCTCCAAGCTCAACAGTGTACTGTCAAGTGTATGCATTGGATGGTCCATAATTTCTTCCACTTTCCCCACAATATAGTATACCCTTTGCTTTCTGAAGTACCGCAGGTCTCTCTATAATGATAATGCTCAAGTATTGAAAATGATAAACAAGGGCATTTCAGTCACTGATATCTATCCCACTGATTTCTTATGAGCAATACAAAGTGCTCATCTCCCAGAAACATCAAGCTTTCCTACAAAAGGGAAGCATACTATAGAAGTGGACCCTAGAGAATTATTGTGCAGTGTCTTCACTGAAGTGGTGATTAATTCACAGTAATTTACCTTGAGATGTTTGAGTATATCTTTCACATTGATGTGATAAAAGACTGATTTTATGTTGTTTGTTGGCTGGCTTTGTTTCACTTGGTGCCTGGTTTTGTTTTATGGTTTTGAGGTTTTTTTCCTTTTGTTTCTAGGACAAAGAAATATGCATCTGTGGATGAGATGTTTAACTATGGCTTTATCCTTCCAAAATAATGAAAGATATATTCCTGGCACAACTCCACCAAGCTCTGTGCCTGTTTCTGTTCCTTTACAGGCACCAGAAAAACTCACTTTTGTTTCCTCCAGCAAAGCAATTTATATAAGTCAAATGATTTCTAATTTTCACAAGAGGAATTTATAAAACCCATCTCAGCTCAGTTTTTGCTACAGCTGCCTCCTCCTTAGTTATTTATATGGCAATACAGTACAGCAAAGCAGGGATGGGAAAGCTGCTCTGACAGAAAATGAAGATAGCATAAACAATACAGATTACAGCAGTAAAAGCAAAGCTGGATATAAACCACTACAAGTGGAATCAAGAAGGGCGAAAACTGTATGAAATATCAGATTGTTGAAAGCGAGTTAAGCAGCACAGTTGGAGCTGGGAACTGAAGTACCAACATGATCAAGAGTCTGTTGCCTCCCTTTAATGTTTAGGTTATGGCTTCTCTGGGATCAGAAAAGCATTTAGTTACTCATTTAAATTCCATTTAACCCACTATGGCCCTGACTTTGTAAGAGTATTCAAAGTACTGCAGCAACAAAATTAGCAACTAAATTAAAAAACAAACAAAAAAAACCCACAACGTCATAAAGATAATTTCACACACATATTCATTGTTCTTCCCCAGAGAATTAGAGATCATGATATTCAGTATTTTGAGTGACACACATTACTGGAAAGCTCTTACACATTGCAGGAAACACCAAAGGAAAAGCACAGATTTTTTTTTTTCTGTTTTTTTTGCCTTTTAAAAGAGTATATTCAAGTTTTATTTGTTTAAAACTAGAAACATTATAGCCATTTAAAGTATAACAAGTAGATAAATTTTCCCAAAAATGGATATTTTGGTTGTCCTGTTATGTGCTTGAGTAATCCATAAGCAGATGTGCTGAAAATCGCCCAGGAAAATCCTTTCTGTACTACCAATGTACCACTTTGGAGGTGATGCAATTGGAGATCCAGCTCCTTGGTGAAAGTCTTGACCAAGGAGCATGTGGAAACATCCCTGAAACAGAAAACAGAGATGCTGTTTACAAACAGCAAACATTCAGTTGCTCCATGTTTTCAAAGACATTCACAAATCTTTACTGTGCAGAAGATACTCTCACAAACTGAGGTGCCTTTTAAGAGAAGTCACCCTGAGAAACTCTGGAAATTACTACTTGAAAGAGCCCAAGGCTATTTTTACCTTGCTAGGGAAATGAGCTTCAGATAGACACTAAAAGCAAAGTCAGACCTCAGACGTTTACCTGTCACATCCTTGTCTCTAGACAGTTTAAATAAGCAGGTTGGTGCTTGCTCAGTCTGACAGTTCTTCATGTGTTAAAGGTCAGGATGCAAAGAGAGGTGCCCAACACCATTCACAATCACCAACTTTTAGGCAGAGCAAAAAAAATGGAAAAAAGGAAAAAAATGCTTGGAGCTCAATTTCTTTTGTCATTTTTGATCATGTCTAACTGAATTCAGTTCCTGCTTTATTCCTCCTTCTTATCACCTGATACCAATTTATACCAACACTTTCACATCAAAGGAGCTATTTACAGGGTGTATTCCTGTTTGAAGAAATACCAGAGGATGAAATCCTAATGCCTGTGATCATAGCTAATAGGCTTAATTAACTGGCCACGCTCTCCAGATTACTTTGCATTAATAAGCACAATGGATTCTGTTTACTGCCTGAACAAATACACTTTAGCCTAAAGAAAAAGAGGAGAAGTCAGAATCCCAGCTATCATAAATACCAGTCCTTTGGAAAAAAAACACACAAGTATCAAGGACTGATGCTTTGCAAGAACTATTTAGCACAATTGTCCTAGCAAATAAAGCCACTGTGAGTTGCACAAAACAATATTGTTTATCATGCTTACATACTTATTACTGATATGTTAAATAATCAGAACATTTATATAGATGTCATTTCTCCCTGGTTTGGGACCGAATCTCTGTCAAAAAGGGAAATACAATTTCTCTTTCTTTTTTTCCCCGCTTTAACTCTCCAGCCAGAAGTTTTTAAACCATTAAAAATACTTTGTCATGGGACTAGTAATGTCAGCTCATATTTGTGTCACAAAACTTTATGGAAATGGCTGCTTAACCAAACAGGTGTTGAGGGACAACAGGGAGGGATAGTTCATAGAAGAAAAGGAAATAAAAGATAAAGAGAAAAAACAGACGGTGACCAAAAGAAATAGGAGAAAGTTTGGGTATATATGAGTCATGAATTAAAAGAAAGCAAAACAAAATTCAAAAAAACAAACAAGAAAACAAAGCCATTCATAAAAAAATACTCTTTTTACTCAGGATTTGAATCATAAAGCTTTAGCATTCAGCACTGTAGCAACCATCCTTCCTCACCAGTTATTTGCTCCTACTCTAAGCTAATCAGACATCAGCAATCAGAGCTCAGTTATGTAGAAGTCAAGGAATATAAAACAAGAGCACCTTATATGTTTACTCTCCCTCAGTGCAAGTGACAAAGAAATGAAGGAGACAGAAGCTACTTTTTCATTTATGTTGTGTAGTCTAACTTTGGCTTCTTATTACTGGTAATTAAATTTGGCTCTGCTGAGCATATTGAAAGACAGAGGAGAGGCTGTTCCTGCAGCAGTCAGGTAATAGCTACCTGCACTGCAGGAGGAGGAACCTGTACCAGATCACCTCTCCTTTGTAGAATCACGGAATGGCTGGGATTGGAGGGACCTTCCAAAAGCATCTAGTTCCAATATCCCTGCTGTGGCCAAAGACACCTTCTTCTACATTTGACTGCTTGAAGCCCTGCTCAACTTGGCCTTCTCATCCATGACTTCTCTAGAAAATCGTCTCCTGTGTCTCACTGCCCTCATTGTCAGTTGTTATGATAAATCCTTATCCATCTAAAAGTATCTGTCAAACCAACCTACATGTCTTCTATTTTGTGGAAAGGATGCTGTGGAGGACCACATCAGGAGCCTTAGAGAAGTCTATCTACATGAGATCCATAGGTGTCTCTTTAGCCACTGATGCAATTCTGTCATGGCTCACTAGGTCAGGCAGGAATTGGTGAAGCCACAGTGGATATCCCTAACTACCTACCTGTCCCCATATGCTCCAATAAATCTTCCAGGAGGATCTGTTCCATCATCTTACTGGGAACAGCAGTGAGACTGACTGCTATTTCCCAGGATGATCCTCTAGACACTTTTTACTGAAGAGAGAGATGACAAAGCGCTGAAGAGAAAAAAAAACATGCTGTTCTCTGCTGTTGCAGAGAGCACAAGCCCTACACAAACGTGTATCCACACAGCGAGGGAATTGAAGGGTTGCTTCTGTTTCTAGCAGCTGCAGGCTTGGCATTAGCTTAACAAAACAGACTTTGTGACTTGTCAGACCTTGTCTTGGTCTGCCTCAAGCTTTGTATGAGCTTTTTTAATCAGTGATGGCAATTGTCAAATGTTCAGGTGATTGCTAGATTTTTTTTTACTTTTACATTTTATGTGCAAGTCTGTGCAGTGCAATACTTTTATGTATTTTAAACTAACAGATAACAGTAAAAAGCAATGACTGCAAAAAGGCTTACCCATGGCTCTAGGACTAAACATAGCCCAGAAGGAGGAAAAGAATGAGATGGGCTTGAAAGTACTGGCATGGGATGACACCAAGGATATGAATAGTACACCGTAGAATGTGGGCAGAAAGAAGGGTAGCAAAAAGAACAAAGAATAACCCTCCATACTGTGCAAAACACATGCATGATATACAGCAAATGCAGATGCAATGTGGGCTTGCAGACAGCTGAATAAAGAGCAAGGAATATTCTATTCTATTCTATTCTATTCTATTCTATTCTATTCTATTCTATTCTATTCTATTACTAAACACACAAATGAACGCAAGAAGATCTTAAAGAGAGGAGGAAAAAACAGCCACCAACAGTTTTTCTCTCTTCTCCATGAAGGATTCATGATGATGATGACTGCCTATACCCTTCATCTCTGATTGAAGGTCCCAGAGATGGAGCAGAAGAGGTGAGTACAGCTTCATACAACGGGGTATATATCAGACAGTTTGTGTTCAGATTGCTTTAGCTGCATATAATTTGCATTGTAAATGTTTATGTCAGTGTTACTTTAATAATAATTCTCTGATTATACTCTTAAGATGTTAATTAAACTAATAATAAACTCTTGACTATTCATGCAAAACATGTTATAATAAGGTTTTGAACGCAATAGATGGGTGGGAGTTTAAGCAACCCGTTCTGTAACTTGGTTGCAACAAATTAGTAACAAAGGGAGGGTGTAAGATTTGATCTCTCAGCATGTATTTTTTCTGGTATTATCACCTCCTGCAAATTAGCCATCATAGAAATTTGGAGGAAGAAAGGAGAACATCCCACATGCCACCTGTTCAGAGGCAGGAAGCAGTCCATCCATGGGATTTAATGCCATAGTACCAATCTCTCCTCCTTCTAGGCCCTAAACAAATTGGTCATCCCAATTTTCCTTTTGAATGCCTTCAGAACAGAGGACTGCTTCTCGGTTGGTTAGTTACATTCTTTTGTTTCATTGATATTAATGATAAATGATAATTTCTGATTAATGATATTAATGATAAAATTATAGCAATTTAAAATATAAATCTTTTCTCATCTGAAAAAACTGGAGAGAATTACTGTAATTTCAT